>JAKSZT010035875.1:347790-414297 GCA_026826555.1 Tolypeutes matacus | reverse complement strand
CCGTCCTCATGCAGTGTCCCGCTCGCTCCCCGTTTCCTCTCTGGGACCCCACGCCGTCCTCTTGTAGTGTCCCGCTCGCTCCCCGTTTCTTCTCTGCAAGGCTGCTTGGTAGGGGACGAGTCGAGAGGCCGCATGACCCCACTGTCTGCCCTTGCTGTCGATGTGGTCTTGGGCAATTTCACTCGAGTCCCACGTCCCTGCTGGGCGAGGAGGGCGAGGCGGGTCACAGGTCCCGCTGGGCGGCAGAAGGGGGACTTCTTGCAGATGATGCCAAGTCCCTGGTGGGCAGGGCATGCACAGGAACCGCCAGCTCCCCACCCCGCCCTGCCTTCTCACGCATGCCCGCCTGGTATTCCTGCGGCCTAGAGGGCATCCCTCTGCCACAAGGGGCTTGGGCTGTGTGGCCCCAGCCTCCTTGTCCAGCTGTCCCTCCACCCAGCGCTCCCCCCACGCTCCTGGACTCCTGGCCCAGATCTCCTTGAGCCCGCGTGTCTTGGCCTGGCGTTCTGGCCCCACTCCTGGGGCGCATGGCACACACTTGGCAGAACGTGCTGCTACGCCCCAAGGCTTCCCCCTCCCATTAGAGTGAGGCCGTTCCTCTCCCCCTCCCTTGTTAGTGCCTTGTGTCTCTTTCCTAACATGTATCTAATCTCGCCTCGTCCTAAAATTTATAGAACATCTGCATAGATGTTCGAGGTCAAGAACTAGCTTGTGTACATTTTATTTGTTAGTTTACTAGTGAGATTGGGCAGGCTGAGCTCTAGTAACAAGCAGGCCCCTGAGCTCGGTGCCTTAGCAGAAGCAGCCCCGAGTGGGCAGGCCGTGCCTCCCAGTGCACGGCACTCTCTTGCACGGCAGAGCTGGGCTGTGGGGGCGTGAGCGTCCCCGGGCACTGTGCTGAGCGGGCAGTGAAGCACGTCCCGACCTCACCACAAGGGTGGGTGGCAAGCGTAGCCACCTGCGTGCCCGGGGAGGAAGTGGGACATCGGCTCAGGAGGAGGTTGAGCGGGATGGCTCCTGTTGAGCCTGCGCCTTTGGCGTGTCCCCGCGGCGCGCGGCGCTGCCCGTGTGAGTTAGCGCGGTTAGCCCTGTGGAGCATGTGTGCGTGTGCGTGTGCGTGGGGGTTCTCAGGCCTGCTTGTGCTTGTCCAGTTCATAATCATGGTGTGCACAGACTTTGATATCCTGTTTTCCTATATTCATCGTAAGCATTTGAAGTTGATGGAGAGACTCCTCCATTTATTGATTTTAAAACTTCAGAGATGAAGAACTTTGCATAAATTATGGGTCATTGAAATAAAGTTGTAAGTCATTGTGCAGTTTGATCATATTGCATAAATTTTTTTGCTTTGTTCTAGATGCTAAGAATACAATAGGTTATTTTACTTTTCCCCACCACTTCTGCTATGCAAAAAACGCTCTGTTTTATTACAAATTGTTCATATTAGGAGACATGGAATTTGCAGTGTTTATGGAAGAAATGAAGCTTCCTGTTCAACTTCCTAGTTGCAGAAAATGACTGAAATGAGATGTATGTGCCATGGTGCGGGGATGGGAGAAAACCTGGCTCTGTCCTGTGCAGCCAGGCGCCTGAACTTAAGAGGAGCAGTTGCTCCTGCAGCGTTGCTGAGAGGCGGCCTCAGGTAGCACCTGCACTCACGCCCTGCCTCTGTTACAGGGAGCGGCTGTCTCGGCCCTGACCGCGCTCTGCAGCGAGTACTACCTGGTGGAGCCCAGAGAGGCGCGTCCTGCCAGCCATGGTGAGTGGCTCGGGGACGGGTGACTCCCTCACGTAGCCCCTTTGAGCTCCACAAGCTGGAGTGGGGGAGGAAAAAGGAAGGGGTCCTTTGAAAGACGCCGCTAGCATGAAGGTTCTCGTGGCCTTGGGGAGGCTCACCTGGGGCAGCCGGGCCTTGCAGGGCTGGAGGAGCTGGCCAGGCCCTCTCCAGGCCGCTGCCTCTGCCTGTGAGTCACACATCCCATGCAGGATGAAGCACGGCTCATTCTTGGAGATAGCGAAGGGTCGTTCCTCCTAAACCCCCGGGATGTTCAGGCCGCCTTTTGGGGGCCAGGTGAGGCGGCTCACACTCCAGCGAATGACCAGGGCGTTGACTTTCTGTAGCTCCGCACACGAGGGCCTCATACTGTGTGCTCAGGAGGGGCACCTGGAGAGGAGATTCCAACAGGGACGTGTGCGGGGTACGGTGCTGGCTCAGCTCAGCCGGGGTCTGGGGAGCAGGACCCTTGACGCAAGTCCCAAGGATGAGGGCACAGATGGAGGCAGAGGGAGCGCATGGGAGGGGGCAGGAACTGCAAACAGGTCAGTGAAGTGGGGAGAGGCTGTGAGATGTGCCTTTGGGGAGGGAGCAGCTTAGCAGGTGAGAGTGGCTGCCGGACTGGGCTTGGCAGTAGAGGCAGAGCACAAGTGTCCGCCTTTGGGCCAAACTACCAGGACCTGGTTAACAATGGGCCTTGGGAAAGGGGGGCTCAGGGGGTCTCCCAGGCTCTAGTAGGAAGGCCAGGTGGTGGTTGTCACCCACCGGCAGAACACGAGACACCAAAAAGGGGTCTCCTCCGTCCTCGTGGCTGCACTGGCTGCACTGACCCTCCTCGGAGCGTCCCAGGCCCAGGGAACACCTGGGCTCCCCCATCCACACCTGGGGACGTGCGAGTTCCCGTTGCGGCTGTCGTGGCCCGGCCCTGCTCTGCGCCTGCTGCCTCTGTCACTTGGCAAGTTCCCCGAGGGAAGCACCTGGGGTGGTCCCTGCCACAAGCAGGTTTCCAGTGCATGTTTTTTGAATAAATCTACTTTCATGTGAGAATTCCAAAAGCTGGAGTTCCTGTTGTGTGAGATCAAGAAAGGGAAAGATTAGCCGATAGTCAGTCACGCTTCTGTTTCTGGTTGTCACTTGCCTGCTTTGCACCCCCACTCGTGTCTTCTTTCTCTCCCGGTTCTCAGTGCTGCTGGAGTGACAGAACCGGAACCAGGTTCTGCCTCCTTTGCTGACCCATGAAGGCCTTGGAATAGCACACGGACGTGATGTGGCCCCAGAGAGGAGGGCACTAGGGCCACTGAGAAGCACTGCAGTTCCCTGGCCCCTGACAAAGCCCACCAGAGAGGCACAGCGGCTCGGCGTGGCCAAGGCTGCCTGGAATAGCCTCTCTGAGTCTGTGCCACTCAGTCAGGATCATTTGTTTCATTTTATTTTCAATTTTGGGGGAATTGCTTTTTGAAAATGTTATTTTATTTAACAGTTATGTAAAATATTTAAGGGGCTTGTAGTCATCTATTGTTGCGTTAAGAAGGAGGTGAGGGTTAGTAAATATCATTCCTCGTGACCGGAGGGCCCCCCAGGCCGTGTTGGGTGGGTCCCACCTGGGTTCGCCCCAGGCTTCTTGGCAGGGAGGTCTTGGTCAGCACCCCAAGAAAGCAAAGTTGGGGGCTGGATCACTTCTACCACGTTCCGTTGGTCAAGTGGGTTGCAGGGCAGCTCTGAGTTTTCTCCCCGGGTGGGAGCAGCCGGAAGCCTCGTGGCCAGGGCCTGACGCGGGGCGGCGTGGCCGCGGGCCCGTCCGTCACGCGCCACCACAGTGGGTCTCGGAGGCAGGCGTGTGGACATCCCTCGCCAAGCTGTGGGCGCCAGGCGGTTCCTGGGCCAGGTCTCCGGGCCGGCTCCCACGCGGTCACTGACGCCGCGGGCTCCAGCTCAGGGTGTGCTGGGGTTCCTGCGGGAACTAGGACACTCGTCCTTCGCTCTGCTCCTGGGCTCTGTTTTCTGTATTTACACAGACCCCTCAATGTGACTGTTCTGCAGTTTTCTTTTTTATATGCAATATGAAAGCCCTCATTCCTTTGAGTTTTTTTTTTTTTTGAGGTTCCAGGGCTGGGGATCGAACCCCAGACCTCGTATGTGGGAAGCCGGAGCTTGACCACTGAGCCACATCGGCTCCCCTGAGTTGGTTTTTTTGTTTGTTTGCTTGCTTTTTTTGGTTTTGTTTTTAGTAGGCACTGGGGACTGAACCCAGGACCCTGCACGTGGGAAGCAGGCGTCAACCGCTCGAGCACAGCCGCTGCTCCCTTTGCGGTTTTTGGTTGTGTCTTTTTTGCGTGTCCCTGGAGCATCGTGATGCTCACGGGCTGCTCTCTCGCTCCAGCTCCATTTGTGGCAGTCTCTGCTGGATGCAGCCCGTGCTTGGTGGGTGCCCTGGGACCGCAGCGGCCCTTGTGGTCATCTCTCGCTTAGCTGGAGTTTATCTTGCAGTAGTTGCCCAGCACGGCTATCTTTCAGTTCTTGAATGTCAGAAAACCTACTTGTAAAGCCTTTGCTGGCTGTGGAAACCTTGGCTCACGCTGTTGCCTGAGGATCTTGAAGGTGTGGCGCTTGGTTGCTTTGGGAGTTGGGGGATTGAGCATTGAGTATTGGTGTGGAGAAATCAGGAGCTGCTCTGATTCTCCATCCCCCTAATCAATGCCTTGATAGGTGTTTTGTTTTGTTTTGTTTTGTTTTCCGGAGGGACTAGGGATTGAACCCCAGACCTCATACGTGGAAAGCAGGCGCTCAAACCGCCGAGCTACAACCGCTCCCACTTGAAGTAACCTTTATTGCAACTTCAGAAAATACAATAGCGGACAAAAAGCAGCTTAACAAATGATGAAAGCATTACTCTAAAAAATTCTGTCCAGGCATATTTATCTCATGTAATCCTAAAAATAAACTCACAGTGCAGCTGCCTTGGGAACTTTTTTCTTAACCCTGAACAAGTAGCTTTTCGAGGGCAACTGTGTGTTGACTTCACTGGGTCAGCTTTTCCTGGAAGTACAATGTGAGTTTTTGTTTTTTTTTAAGTACCCGGGGCAGAACCCGGGACCTCGTGTGTGGGAAGCCAGCACTCAGCCACTGAGCCACATTGGCTCCGAGTTGGTTTTACCGTTTTTGTTGTTGTTGCTGTTGTTTTCCAGGAGGCACCGGTAACCAAACCGGGACCTCCGCTGTGGCAGGCAGGCGCTCAATTGCTTGAGCCACATCCGCTCCCACAGTGTGAGTTTTCAATGTATAGAACTAACTCTTATTTATTTGGGAATGTTTTCTTAAATTATATTTTAAAGTAAGTTTGTTTTCAGCTTTGTGCTTCGGGGGTTCCAGCTGCACGTGGGCTGGTGCTCCAGTGCCCGCCCTTTGTGTCCTTTCCCAGTTCTTCGAACCTTTTTATTTTCCCATTTCATTTGGTTTACTTCTCTTAATTCTGTCCATTTTGTTACCTTGTTTTCCTTGATGTTTCTTGGTTCTTCTGCTCCTTCCAGTTTCTTTGTTATCGCTGTGATGAGTCCTCTTTCTGCCTTCTTTCTTGAGTTGTCAGTCAGTGCCTTCTCTTCCTGCTGCCCTGCCCTGTCCTCCTGATCTGCTCCCGCCTTAGAGTCTGGGTTCATGCAGGTGATTTCTCACTAATTCTTATATTTTATGGTAAAATACTTCTTCAAAATTTTCATATATGCTTTCTGGGAAATTTTTTGTTGAGTGTTCTTCATGTTTTTATACATTTTACTCTTCCTTTCCTCTACAAAAATAGCATCCTGTGTAGCTGCTATTCTATTCTATTCTATTCTAAGTGTAGAGAATCGTGTGTGTAATAGTCTAAATGTACTTTCTATAAGAAGATATTCTGTCATTATTATGAACTTTTTTTTTTTCTTTCCTTTCCAAAGATTTTATTTATTAATTCATTCATCCCCCCCCTGCTGCCCGCGCTCGCTGGGTCAGCCAACCACACCGCGCGGGCAGGCCCGCCCCCATCAGGAGGCCCTGGGAACCGAACCCAGGGCCCCCCACACGGCAAACGGGAGCCCCACTGACTGAGCCACAGCCGCCCCCCTCATTATGAACTTTTGATGGACTTTCCAAATCAGTGGTGTTTTACTCTAGAGCCCCTTACCATGGGAAATTTTAAGGAGATAGGAATGTGCAATGTTATTTTGTATTTAGTCTGGTTTTTTGGTTTTTTTTAGGGGGTACTGTGGATTGAACCCGGGACCTCATACATGGGGAGCAGGTGCTCGGCGACTGCCTAGTCTGTTTTAAAAATTGGGATAATATGGTCATGTTTTTTACTTTTTACATATCAGACCACTCAGAACATAAAAAGAAATGATATTCTGCAATTAGCCTTGTTTAAACTCGAGTGAATTGTGACAATGGTGGTGGATGCTCTTTGTCCACGTCGCTACTGGAGCGGCTGCTTCACATAGGTCTACACTGCACCTCAGGCTTGTTTTCTTCCTGACGTGTGAGCCTGGGCAGCGTCAGCGAGGCTTTCCTGCATACATTGCAGGAGCAGCCTTGGCTGGAGGTGAGACACTAGTACCAAGAATAGGACACACCGAGAGAGTCCGGCCTCCGCCCACCTTATCTGAGCTGCACGTTCAAAGCCGAGGTCTGATGGTGTCTCTCCCCGATTCCTGAATTTGCCGTCTGTTCGTGCCTTGGTCCTCCACACTGCCCGCTGCCCACCCCCCCACACTGTCTCTGTCCCAGGCACCAAACAGGGCCGCCGCTGCACTCCCGCTCAGCTGTCCTCAGGCCTCCCGCCTCCTGCCCGAGCGCCACTGTCCCTCCCGGAGGCCCTCGGCACGCTGAGCAGACCAGTCCCACCTCCCCGAGAATAGCCCCGCACCCCGCCCTGCGCCCCGGTGCCCACCGCTCAGCCCTGCTCACGTCGGCCCCACGCCGTGGGGTACAGCGTGGGACTAAGTCTGCACCGTGTCTTTGATGAAACGCCCTCATTTGTGGGAAGGCATCGCTTCCAGCGCGAGCATTCAGGATGTTGGTGAACTAGGAGTGAAATAGTGTGGTGAAAAATTGCTCACGTCAGTACTGAAACCACCTTATAAAACTTCATTTTTCAGTATGTTTTGATATATTACCACTTTGGAAATAGGTCTGCTTTAGAAGCCTAATGTGGTTCCTTCCTTTTTAATGGAACACTTGTGGCTCCTCTTTCTGGAACGTTCTTACAGAGTGCGTGTCCTAAATCCTGGGGCACGGTGGGTGACCGTCCTCCGGTTGCTTCTTTTTCAGATGAGCTGGTGCAGCAGTATCTGGCTGAGCTGCAGAGCCCGGAGGAGATGACGCGCTGCGGCTTCGCCCTGGCCCTGGGGGCCCTCCCAGGCTTCCTCTTGAAGGGCAGGCTCCAGCAGGTGAGCACTAGGGGGGCCTTGTGGGGCAAGAGCAGCTCGTGAGGGGCGGGAAATGGGTTGGACCATGAGTAAATGCAGACAGTGTTTGTGGTCTGGGACGTCCACCAGCACTGCCACGCGTGGTCCTGAGAACGAGGCCTGAAAGACATCGCCTTCGGAGGGCCCGGTTTATGCTCTCCTCAAAGGACCGGAAACGCTGCATTCCCATTTGCAGGGGGAAGGTATTGCTTGACGCAGACACTGTTGATTCTACCTTGAAAAAACATTTTTGGCTTTATGTGCTGGTAGCGCAGCAACCAGTCTTTCTGTCTCCAGCACCACCCCGGAGTGCCAGGTCCTACGAGCCTCAGTGGAGCCCCTTGCCCTGTGTCCTTGCACTCGCAGAGTCCCTGCACCTGAAGAAATTTGTCACAGACTCTGTCTCATGTAAGGGGAGTGTCAGCATCCCCCAAGGGCCTGTGGTGGGAACCGGGGGGGCCTAGACTTCCAGGGCTGCCCGCGGAGACCTTCTGGAGGAGGAGAGGTGCCTTGTTGGCATTTGATGCTTCGTGGCATTCCACCTCCCACAGAGGCAGTGGCACAGTAGGAGAACCGGAGGCGCCGCTGAGCCCACCCTTCCCGTGCCCGCACCCCCGCAGCCGCCTTGGGTGCTGCAGGTGCGTGGGAGCTCTCTGTAGCTGGTGGCTGTTCAGGGCAGTGTTGAATGCTTGGCTTAGAGGCAGACTTTACGCTTGTGTCCTGCTTTCTGCCTTGCGTCTGCAGACACTGCCCCAGCCCAGGAGCCCCTCCTCCTCAGGCTCCCAGGCCAGGACCCACCTAGGCATGCAGTTGATAAAGCCTTTCTGTCCTCTCCACCCTGAGCTCCCTGTGCCCTCATCTCAAGGCCCTACCTTCTCGTGGGCAAGCCCCATCCTCCCCTCGAACGTCCATCTCTGGTCCTGAGCCAGCCCCTCCCCCAGCTCTGCCCTCCAGGAGACTCCCCTGCCCTCTGCGCCCCCATGCACTCTTGCTCACTGCCCACCCCTTTCCCTCGCGCCATCTGCTGACAGTGGCCTCGTCCTATCTCACAGCTCACCTCAGCTGAGCTCCTCTGTGGCCCCTCCGCTGCTAACTGCTGCGGACCTCTCCCTCTTCCTGATACCCACTGGCGGCTCAGTCACTGAAATCGTCTACTTCCCTTTCCCATAATTTAAGCGTCAGCCAACAGGTCCTGCCGGCCAACCTCCTGAGTGGTCCCTGGCCCCTCCCCACCGCCCAGTTCTTTTGCACCCTGCCCTGGCCCCTCCACTGCCCAGCTCTCCCTCTCTCGTCCTCCCCTGACCCCTCCCACCACCCCACCTGCACTCTTACCCTTGCCACCATCTCCTGGACTGAAACAATCTTTCTGAAACAAACTGAGCACAGCGTGAACCCTGCCCTGTGGGGTGGGCCTGAGGCAGTGGCACATAGGGCACCCCTCCCTGGCCCTGGGCCACCTCCCACCATCCCCTCCTCCCAGTGACCTTCAGGGCCCAGCGGGGAGGGGAGCGAGGTGCTGTGTGGCTGCCCTTCCTGAGTTCCAGCTCCGGAGCTCCTCCTCCCTGTTCATCCCACATCCTGGGCCCTGGGGTGGGGACAGAGCTGATCTCGCACAGCTCAGGGAGGAGAGGGGCCATAGTGCGGTGCCACATTGCCTAAAATTCTCCCTAAACGGAAATGTCACTCAAGAAGGAAGAGGTCAAGTTACCGAGAGCAGCTTCGTCCACTCACTCCACTGAGGCCCCGAGTTTTAGCGACAGAAGAGAGAGGCTCGCTGCACTGAGGTGGGGGCGACGCAGCAGGGCCTGGGCGAGCTCCCCTGACTTCGTCTCCTGGCTGGCCCTGGGCATGTGGCCTGGTGAGAAAAGGGCCAGAAAACCGGCAGGCAGGCTCTGAGGCCCGGGGTGGACGCTGCAGAGTCCCCAGTGGCTCTGGGGAGCAACATCGAGCCCAGGGACCAGACCTTCATTTGCAGGTAAACGATTTACCTCAAAGCTTCAAGTTCTTACGGCAACTTTCTCTTGCTTCCCAGGTTCTTGCAGGCCTGAGAGCAGTCACCCACATTTCTCCTAAGGACTTGAGCTTTGCCGAGTCCAGGAGAGACGGCTTGAAGGCCATCTCCAGGCAAGTGTGGGCTTTCCTCCCGCGGAGTTTTGCTCTGAAAAGCCAGGGCGCTGATCCGGGCTTTGCTCTCTGATGACATTCTCAGGCTGACTCGTGTCAGCCAGCCAGAGCGGAGGCAAACTTTGTTGCTGATGATTTTCCAGTGTTTTCTTCTCTTCAGAGCATTGTCAAGGAAGTTCAGAAACCGTTTTATCTTGTTGTACTTCTAGTGAATATTAAACCAGTAGCGTGAGTGTTTCTTCACTTTAGGAATGCCAGACCTCCTCAGAACAGGGCAATGTGCATCAGCTCAAGACTGATCAGCACCAGGCAAAGGAGGCCATCCCGTGGAATTAGTTTAAAATGACCCTGATGCTTTCACACATAAGGCCACAAGGAGGGCCGGCTCCCCCACACACACATCAGAGGACCACCTCTGGGCAGCCACACCCCTCTCTTCTGCCTCAGTGTCAGTGCCGACCCAGTGTTTGCGAGGTACAAGGCAGATGACCACTGTCCACCCTTTAACTGTAGAAGCTTGACAAAATGTCACTTTAGAGAAGAAGAGTGTCGTTCAGTATAGCTGTAAAGGGCAGGAGGAGCTCTGCATTTCTAAATCTGCCCTCAGTGTATACCAAGTGTCTTCTGTTAGGAAAAACCCCTTGAGCCCTAGTGATGCAGAATAAGGAAGAATGCAGTCTGAACTCAGACTAATTTACTCCTGCACACCTTTCCACTTCAGGATATGCCAGACTGTCGGCGTGAGGGCAGAGGGAAGCCCAGATGACGTCGTGTGCAGCGCGAACGTTCCGCAGATCTACTCCACCCTGCTCAGCTGCATGCAGGACTACACCACGGACAGCAGAGGGGACGTCGGGGCCTGGTGAGGCTAGGCTCACTCTCCAGTGTTCCTTGTCCCTCTTCCTCTGTATCGGTTTCAGTTCATGTCCTGCAAAACTGCTGTCCTTGAGGCCAGAGACCCAGTCGGGCGCGGCTTCCCCTTTGGCCTCACGCCCATCAGTGGCCAGGGCTCAGGTCTTCCCTCCACTGCTGCTGCCTCGTTCTCAGGGCCTGAGTCCTCCATTTCCCACCTCCCTTCATCTTCATTCGACTCTTCACCAACAAAAAATTAGCTTTATAAGATGCTTCTTTATCTACAACCCCATTTGGCTGCTCTCCAATTCATACATAATAAAGCTCATTTCCAACAAAACATTCGCCAAGAATGTTTACAAGTTGAATAGATCCCCCAAATCATTTTGGAGAGGAGACTCATGTGGCAGCTCACGACTCTTGCTGCCAGGCGTTTGGTTACAAATCATGCCCACATGTTCTGGCCAGTTTGTGGCTCCGACCAAATTGGAAACAAGATTGAAAAATGCATTGATTTCACCTGTTTGGAAGAAATTCTCATTTTGTTGTTTACTCTGAAGCAGTCCTGTGCTTTGTAAGCCTTTGCTTGCCCCCAGCTGTGCTCATAGCTCTAGAGTCAGCTGACTGCTCATATTTCCTTTCTTTATTCTTCTGTAGGCAATTGTATTCTTTCAAGACTCCAAAAATATTTTCATTTATTGCGAATAGCAGTCCATGTTTGCTGTTACTTTGAACAAGTTGAGAGGTACTCTTATAACGTCTGTCAGTAGTTCCTTTAAGTGTTTATATTTATGTTCTCTTTCAAAATACCCCTTAAATGTGTGTGGTGCTGAGAAACAGGCTGACTGTGGGGAGACCAGCATAGGCTGTTGCTAACCTACAGTAGAGATAGTTTAATTTTTATTATAATAATGGAAAAAAGGTTAACTTTATGCTAACAAAAGCTTACAAGGAAAAACGAATGAGCATGAAAGTGGCAGTGAGCATGGAAGTCCTCTCGATAACAAGGTTAAGGTGGTTTTTACAACTATGGAGACCCCACATGACCACCACCTCGATACTGAGAACTTAAATACGGAATAATATGTAGGGAAGAATGCTATGAGGGAAAGCAGCTTTTAGGAACGGTCAGTATTGTTGTGTAGCAGGAAGACATCCAGGCCCTGGCCCATTGAACAGGGCGACGGGGATAGAACAGCTGCACATAAAGACAGTCCTGTGTAACAGGAGGCAACGGGGATAGAACAGCCGCAAATAAAGACAGTCGTGTGTAACACAGGGCGACGGGGATAGAACAGCCGCAAATAAAGACAGTTGTGTGAGCAGAGGGAAACAGCATCTGATGGTGGGGGAAGGAGAGAGAACTTCAAAACACATTTTATGACTGTTAAAAGCATAGCGGAACCATCTATCCATCCACCTACCTTTCCATCCACTGAATGAATAAATAAGGGAAAACATTTCTAATGAAAGGACCTGAGATGAAGTAATAGGGACAAGTTTATCCTCTGTGGCAGTTTGAGATTACTTATGAACCGTCAAAAAGAGAAGTTTATGTTTATAAACTGGCCTGTTTCTCTGTGTGTGATACCCTTTGATTGTATTAGATTCAGCTAAGATGTCTTTGATTAAATTATGTTAAGATTAGGGCTTTGATTCAACCACATCAGTAAGGCGTAACTCAGGGTTGGGTCCCCAGCCCTTGGTGGACTGATATAAACGGACACTCACACAGGAAGAGCGAGAGCTCCACAGATGCGGAGGAGGAGAGAACTTGGCCATTTTGGTCCTGCCATGTGACAGAAAGGAGAAGTCTCAAACAGCTGAAGCCCTGGGAAGAGAGATGAGCCCTATGCCAGCCTTCAGCTGAGATTGGAAGAAGCTGGGCTCACAGAGCCTTAAGAGGAAGAAAGAAGGAAAGACCAGGCAGAGACCTGCTATCTTGCTTCAACACTTAGCAACAGACTGGTGAGGAAGTACCTCTTATGGTACCTTGAGTTGGACTCTTTAGGGCCTTATAGCTGTAAGCTTTTATCCCAAATAAACACTCTTTCTAGAAGCCAACAGATTTCTTTTACTTTGCATCAGCACCCTTTTGGCTGACTAATACAGAATTTGGTACCAGGAGAGTGGGGTACAGTCTGATGCAAATACCAAAAATGTTGGAATGGTTTTACAAATGGGTAAGGGGCATTTTTTTGAGGAATTGTGAGATGTTTGATAGAAAAGGCCTAGATTTCTTTGAAGAGACTGTTGGTAGGAATATAGATGCGAAAGAGACTTGATGAGGCCTTAGAAAGAAATGATGAAACTATTATTGGAAACTTGAGGAAAGGTGATCCATGTTTTAAAATTGCAGAGAACTTAAGAAGATTGACTCCTGACGTTATATGGAAGGCAGAATTTGAAAATGGCGAGCCTGGACATTTAACTGAAGAGCTTTCCAAAATAAACTCGGAAAATACTGCCTGGCTTCTCCTTGCAGCTTATAGTAAAATGTTAGGTAAGAAAGATAAGCTGAGAATTGAATTGTTGGACACAAACCAGAAACTGATTCCAGAAATTATAAGCCTCTGGAAATCAAGTCCCCAGACGATAGTGCCCCATCTGAGCAATTAACTAAACTTGGAAGTTTTAAGTCAGGATTGAAAATGCAATTATCCAGGAAAGACTTGTGGAAAGTATTACTGTCTGATGGCTTGGACCCCTGCTTCCTACATGCTAAATCAACAAGGTTTTTTGAGAGATCTGTATGAACAAAACCACTGCCAGCATTGACTGAAAGGGACATAGAAGGAAGAAATGGAAGGGAAAACAGCTTTAAGAAGAAAGCTATGGAAGCTGAGGGTCTGGAATTAAGACATCTACTCGGGCCAAGGCAGGGACCCCACCCGTGTGTACAGAGAGGGTGAGTTTGCCCTGGCATTTGAAGAGGGTGGATGTTCCAGCCCGCTGTTCAGGGAGAGTTTTGCCGCCCCAGGGTACAGAGAGGGTGGAGCACATAACCCAAGGCTTGGGGAAAGCGAGGCAGCCACCCCAGTGCTCCGAGAGGGTTGGACCTGTAGGCCAGAGATTGGGGAGAATGTTCCCTCCAATTCACTGTACTAAGTCTGAGGTTGAGACTCTACCTCAGAGATTGGATAAAGTGTGGCCCTCACCCCAACATTCTTGGAGGGTGAGGTCTGGAGCTTGGTTGCCACCCAGATGATGAGGGTGGAACCAGGAAAATGGCCATTGGGAAAGCCTGTGGAAAGGGTGGGCCCCCATGAGGCCCCAGGGAGAAGAAACCATCATCTTAAGAATGATCTCGCGAGGTAGATGTGGCTCAGGTGACTGAGCTCCTGCCAAGCACATGGTTGGTCTGTGGTTTGGTTCCTGGTGCCTCCTAAAGAGGACAGCAAGCTGGCATGATGGGCACGTGCAGTGAGCTGACACAACAAATGACACCAAGAGACACAAGAAAAACATAACGAGAGACAACAAAGCAGAGAGCAGAGGTTCCCAGTGCCTCCTAAAAGAGAAACGTGCAAGACAGCGAGCCGACGTGACAGGTGCAACAAGATGACGCAACAAGAGACACAAGGAAAAAAAACAATGAGAGACACAACAAAGCAGAGAATGGAGGTGGTTCAAGTGTAGGCGCCTCCGTCCCACATCGGAGGTCCCAGGTTCAGTTCCCGGTGCCTCCTAAAGACACAGTACACAGCAAAGTGCAAACTACGAGGGGGTGGGAAGAAAATAAATAAATAAATCTTTAAAAAAAAAAAAGAATGACTCTCAGACCTTGAAATCTAATGGAGGATGCCCTGCACGTTTTCAGAACTGTTCTGGACCCATGACTCATGTTTCCCTCCCAATTTCTCCTTATGATAATACAAATGTTTATCCTTTATTTCTTTGTATATTGGAAGCAGATAAATTGTTTTTTAAGTTTCAGAGGTCTACAGCCAGAGGGGACTTTGCCCTAAGAACAACTGTATTTCTATAAACTGATTGTGATAGGATTTTGTACTTAGCATTATTACTGAAATAAGGTTTTGTGAAATATTATATCTTTTTTGGGATTCAGAGGGTGGAGTGTGGCAGTTTGACATTATTTATGAACCCCCGAAAAAGAGAAAGATTATGTTTATACACTGGTCTGTTTCTCTGTGTGTGATGCTCTTTGATTATATTAGATTCAGCTGAGATGTCTTTGATTAAATTATGATAAGATTAGGGCTTTGATTCGACCACATCAGTAGATTGTGACTCAGGGTTGAGTCCCCGCCCTTTGGTGGGCTGATATAAACAGACATACAGGAAGGGAGAGAGCGCTCTATAGACACGGAGGAGGAGAGAACTTGGCCATTTTGGTCCTGCCATGTGACAGAAAGTAGAAGTCTCAAACAGCTGAAGCCCTGGGAAGAGAGATGAGCCTATGCCAGCCTACAGTTGAGACTGGAAGAAGCTGGGCCCATGAATCCTTAAGAGGAAGGAGGAAAGAGAGACCAGGCAGAGATCACCCACCATCTGGCTCCAACATGTGGCAACAGACTTTGGTGAGGAAGTACCTCTTGTGGTACCTTGAGTTGGACTCTTTAGGGCCTTGTAGCTGTAAGGTTTTATCCCAAATCAACACCCTTTATAAAAGCCAACAGATTTCTGGTACTTTGCATCAGCACTCCTATGGCCGACTAATACATCCTCCTATTTTTTGGTCCAGAAACAACCAAAAAATGCATACAGGACATGAAAAAATGGCTTTCAGGACACTTGGTTAGGCAGTGAAGACAGCGACCCCAATCACTGCTTGGAGTGGGTGTCTGGGCGCATCCCGGGGAAGGGGTCCTGGAGGAGCCTGGATGACTTCCTGAGTTGAGGCAGAGCTGAGAGTTCAGGGTGGCCAAGGCGGCTCGAGTTTGCAGGGAAGGGGCTACGCAGTGTTCCCCTTCAGTATCCAGCTGAGTACCGGTCAGTGCAAGCGTCAGGAAAGTACGCAAGGCAGAAGAAAGAACCACCCGGGAGGTGCATAGGGGCAGTCCTTCTGCTCCGGGCCGGGAATAGAGTGGTGCCTGTTCCCACTGGAAAGCCTCGAGTGCTGGGGCCCGGGGAAGACTGCCCAGAAGGGCCTGGCTGCAGACCCAGCACATCTTCAATGGAAAGCCTGAAGAGGCCAGACCACTTCTATGTGACTTAAAGCCGCATTCTAGAGCAAAGCTCAAGCGTACTTATAAGAGCACAGAAACTTCTGGCACCCAGCATCGTGAAATTCTCCATGTCTGGCATCCAGTCAAAGACTACTAGGATGGCGACGCACAAGAAAATACAGCCCTATAATCATCCATCCAGACCAACTCAACTGACACTGAGGTTAGCATTGAGAAACTAGTGCATTGAAACAGTGATTATAACTGTATTCCATCTGTTCAAAAGTTAGAGACATGGAAGATGTAAGAGACCCAGATGAGCTTCTAAAGACGAAAACGATATGTGCATGATTAAAAACTTCTTGGTCGTTACTGGCAGATTAGACATTGCAGAGGAAAAGTTGAGTGACCTTGAATACATAGCAATAGAAACTATCCAAAATGAAACCTACACAAGAAAAGAATGATAAAGGGAAAGCAGAGCGCCTCAGTGTGCTGTGGCCCAACTCCAGCTGGCCTAACGCGTGAAACTGGCGTCCTGGCGCGGGAGCGCCAGGGGCCAGGGGCCGGGACAGAAGCCTTTCCGCAGCCCAGAGCCTTGCCTGGAGGATGCTCTGTGTGCGGTGGCGTGTTCTGGATCTCTTCTGGATCTCTTCGGTGACGTGTTTGTTGTGAGACTGTTTCATCTGATGTTGATGTAGCCCCTCCCACCTTACGTATGTTTTTTGAAAACAGCCTGTAGTTAGGTTTTGTTGTTTTAACTACATAAAGTTGTTATCGAGAGGGTTGCATTTATGTCTGCTTTCTTGATATTTGCTCTTGGTCCTCTTTTTTCCTCTCTTTTGGGGCAGAGGTTCCTTGAGTATTTTTTGAATTCTGTGCTAACTTACGTGCGGTTCCTCTGTGCGTTTTTAGTGGTGTCCCAGGGCTGCAGGGTTGATGCTGGCCTGTGCCCTTAGGCGCCTGCGAATTAGAGCGTAGCGTTTTAAATCCCTCAAGGCAATGTTATGTATTTTTTTAATTAAGAGGGGAATTTTTTAAAATTTCCCATTCCTGATCTTCGTTTTTTTCCTGAAGAGCCTAGTTTCCCTTTGGTATAATTTCTCAGCCTGTAGAACTTCCATTAGAATGGATCTGGCGGTAGAAGATTCTTTCAGTTCTTCTCTATTTGAGATTGTCTTTATTTTGCCTTCGTTCTTAAAGGATGTTTTTGCTGGACGTAGGGTTTTGCGTTGGCTTTCAAGGTGCCAGCTCTCTCCTGGGCACCCAGGTTCCGATGACGAGCCCGTGGCCAGCACTGGCAGAACCTGTCCTCTCTGTGGCTCTCGAACCTTCATTTTGGGTCTCAGCAGTTGGACTATGAAGTGCCTAAGCATGATTTTTAAATCTTTCAGTTGGTTATTTTTACCGTATTTGGGAGGTTTGTTGCTATGGTTTCTGTAAATGCCCCGTTAGCTGCCATTCCTCCGCCCTGATCTGGCCACTCTTGCAGGAACTTCCCACACTGCCCCTGGTGCCGGCCGTGTTCCGCTGTGGCCTTTCCTCACAGGCAGCGTCTCTGGGCCCTGCGTGGAAAGGGCCTTCTGGAGCCTCTGGGTCCTGCCGATTTTTTCTGGGCTCCTCAGATGCTCGTCCTGCGTGTACACAGCCTAGAGCTGGCGAGTGGCTCGTAGCGAGCACGTGGGTTTGGGCCCCCTGCGCATCCTCCTTCCAGGTCCAGCCTCCCAGCGTTGGGCGCTGCGGTCTCCGTGGCATCTGCCTGGTGCAACTGCTCCTTGGCCCCGGGTGGACCTGGGCCTGGAGGAAGCCTGAGCAGGAGCAGGGCTGACCCCCTTCTCCCAAAGACCGCAGCCCCTCTGGTCCTGCCAGCCAGCTGCTGCCTGAGGGCTGGTCCCTTACAAAGCTGTGCCCTGGGGCACCTGTCCTGCCGTGGACCCCTCCTCCGAGCCTCTGGCCCCCGTGAGCCCACAGACCTGCACAGCCTGCCCGACCCGCTGACAGCTGGGAACGGCCTTGCTCTGCTGCGGCCCTGCAGCAGCGACGGCTTGTCTGAAGCAGGGCTTACCCCCAGGCTGCACGTCTGAGCACGGAGCGCGCGTACGGGCCCCTTGACCTTGGAGGGCTGCTCAGAACTCCCCTAGCTGAAAACACCCCCAAGAGCTCCAGGTGCTCCCCAACCCCAGGTTGCTGCACTTGTTCCTGGGAGGCCCCTTAGGAGATCGGGCAGCGTGTGAGGTCCCCCTCCCTTCCTGAGCACCCCATCGGCCCCGGCCTCGCACTCGAGCCCGCGCTGAGTGCTTGTGGTCGTGTGTTTAAAAGCTAGTTTTGCTCTGGAATTAGACCAGTAATAGTGTTGGCTTAAGTTTTCATATTTTGTTAACTTAGTTTCTCAAAGTTTGTTCATTTTGAAGAAAACAATGGTTAGAGGGAAAGGAGCAGCCCAGATGCTTGGCAAGGCCTTGTCAGCCCCGTTCAAGCACATGGCGGACATCTGCCGACGCCGTGAACCCACAGGAGAAGAGCTCTAGCCTTGTTCTGTAGCGCGTACATCTTAGTTTGAAGGTCCGTGGGGAGATTAACTGTCTGTTTCTGTGTATACACTTGTGATTCAAGTTTTGCTGGGACTTGTCCAACCTGTCTACAGGTAAACACGACTCTCTACCTGATGTACAGAATGCTAAAGAGAGAAAGTAGTGCTCGATGAAAGGCTGCCAGCTGCTTGTACTGAAGTGCGATCCCCGGATTTCCAGAATCTGTGAAACTGCCCCCCAAGTCTCAGTGTCCCCCACAGTGCTGAGCTCTCAGGAGGTTTCCGTGGCGATGCCCCCCCCAGCAGGCAGAAATGAACTCCCCAGAGAGGCCCCCAGGCCCTGCGGCCCTGCACCGGTGGGCAGCGGGGAGCATCCATGCAGCCCACCCTGGGCCGCTGCATGCAAGGACTTCCCAGGGAGCGCGGGCTCCACTAAGCAGACTCACGCGCTTCTCCTCCGTCCCCGCAGGGTCCGCGAGGCGGCGGTGACGAGCCTGACGGAGCTGACGCTGCTGCTGGGCAGGAGCGAGCCCGAGCTGGTCGGGGCCGACGTGTGCGCACCGCGGGCGGCACGGGGGCGCCTGGGCTGGGCTGGGCGGGGGCCCGCGAGGGCAGGAGGACTCCAACCCGGCCCCTGCGCCCCGCTGCAGGCCTGAGCGCGGCCAGTCCTGCCCCCAGCACCCGGCTCGCCGCCCAGGCCTGTCCCAAGGCCAGCTGCTGCCGGCCCAGGGCTGCCGGCCTCGGCCTCAGCCTCAGCCCGTGTGGGCCCCGGGTCTGGGGCTGCTCCCCACTCCTGCCCTCCCCCTTCCCTCCCCCTCCCCCCTCCTGCCCTCCTCCTCCCCTCCTCCCCCTGCCCCCCTCGCACTCCTATCCGGAGGCCTCCCTCTGGGCTGTGGCCCCTTTGCCTAGGGGCAGCAGAGGGAGAGCGGAGTGTGCCCAGGCAGGGGTCGGCGGGGAGGAGGCCCCCTAGCGCCCTGCCCCTGTCAGCCTGCGACGACGCGCCTTCCGAGGGTCTGGGCGGGGCGCGACCCAGGCGTGTGCTCGCCCGCAGCCTGCAGCGGGTCCTGTGCTGCCTGGCCCAGCAGGCGAGCGAGAAGATCGACCGCTTCCGCGCCCACGCCGCCGAGGCGCTCGTGAGGCTGCTGCACTTCGACGCGCCCCCGCTGGCCCACGTGCCCCACCGCGGGGAGCTGGAGAGGATATTCCCCAGGTACAGCTGGCCCCACGCGCCCCTAGCGTGCGGCCCGGGGCCGGGGGCCGCCCTGCTGACGTGCTCTCTTGCAGGGCCGCGGCCGCCGTGAACTGGAACGCGCCGTCCCAGGCGTTCCCGCGCGTCACCCAGCTCCTGGGGCTGCCCGCTTACCGGTACCACGTCCTGCTGGGCCTGGTGGTCTCCGTGGGTGGCTTGACCGAGTCGACGGTGAGGAGGCCTTTGGCCCCGGCCCTCCCTGGTGGCCGCAGTCCTGGTGCTGAGCGCTCTTTGGTTGCAGCCTGCACTCCCCTTTCTCCTCTTGCCTTTCTTTCTTTGGGGAACGTTTGGGGTTGGAAGTGGGGTCAACGGTCCAACCCCTCCCCGTCCCCTAAAAGCTGAGTGGCCACGTTCCCAGGATGCTTTAGAGCATGTACTCGTGAGCCCTGTGTCTCTGGGGGCTTGGCGGCATCTACCAGGTGCCCTGCCGCGGCTGCCTTTCCTGGGGAGGGCCCTGCCCGGGTTGTCGGGAGATGTCAGTGCAAACACGCTTTTGTGCTTCTCTGAAACGTTTAATCTCGTTATTGTAAGTAAAGATCGCGTTTTCCCATTTTATTTATATATTTGTTTTTTTAGGAGGTCCCGGGGATCGAGCCGAGGACCTCGTGTGTGGGGAGCAGACTCAGCCACATGAGCCACCTCTGCTCCCCCTTACATTTTTAATTGGTGGTTCTTGGTGCATGAGGAACAGTTATTCATGGACTCACGTATACTCAGGCACATACAACATGCACACACGCCCGTTGTTTTTTTTTTTGGAGCATTTTAAAACTAGTTCCAGAAAGTGTGTAGTTGCAGTTTTAATTACTTCCTATCTCTCTTACAAAGACACTTTGAAAGCGCCACCATAGCACCGATTCAATCCTTCGGTCATCTCCCGCGTCCTTTCCGACCCGTGTAGGTCAGGGTCCCCGCAGACGGGCCCGTCGTGTCTGGACGACCTGCTTGGCAAGACTGGCCGGTGCGTCTCGCTCCTCTCCTCCCTGGCCACCTTTTTCCTCAGTGTCACTTAGGTTTTGAAGAAAGTGGTCGTTCGCCTGTGCTGTTTCCCGGGCATGCCCCCCTCAGGGCGCAGCGTTTCTCCAGGCCCTGTGCGTCCTATGACCTGGGTGGGCTCAGCTCACCACACCTCAGGGCCCTCCCTCCTGCTCTGAGCCACTCATTCCCGGCACTCGGCCCCGATTCCGTTGTCCTCTCTGCTGCCCAGGGCCCATGCAGGCTGCCCTCCCCCTCACTGGGGCAGGACCCTCAGCTCCGAAGCAGGCGTCGGGGTCCAGCTGCCACGGGGCCTGGGGTGGGGGGCAGCGGGTGCTCCTCATCACGTCACAGGAAGCCGTCTCTACTGCAGGTCAGGTCCTCCACGCAGAGTCTTTTTGAGTACACGAGGCAGATCCAGAAGGACCCGCAGGCCATGGCGGCCTTCAGCGGATGCCTCCTGCAGGTCTTCCAGGACAACCTGCGGAACGACAGGTGAGCCCTGGGACCAGGCTGCCCTCCGGGAGGTGCGTGGTGGGCGCAGAGCCAGCCTGAGACCCAGAGCGGGCTCCTCCTCAGGGCGAGCTCGCCCCGCACAGCAGGGCCGAATTCCCAGCCTCAGCAGCGCCCTCCCATGGGGGCCGGGACAGACAGGCTGCTGCACTCGCAGGTCGGAGGCGCCCAGCGGAGGGGGCATGGAGCCGACTGGCGCGGGCGACGGGCTGAGAGGCTCTGCGCGGGCCCCTGCGATACAGCGAGTGTGCGGTGTCTGTTAACGTGGGATTCAGACGACAGCAAAAGCCTTTGGGATCACCCCCCCCAACAGCCCTGCGCTGTGGGCAAGGCCTCAGTTCATCTGAGAAGCGTGAAGACGGGGCCCTGTGGGTCGGCGTGGGGACCGCGCAGGGTTCACGTGCACCCAAGGCTGCACGCAGCGCCTGGCACAGGCGCCCCCAGGGGCTGCCCGTTAGTGCTGGCCCAGCGGGTGGCGCGAGCCGCGGCGAGCCAGGCGCCCAGGCTCAAGGCCGTCCTCCCCGCAGGGTGTCTGTGCCGCTGCTGAAGACGCTGGACCAGATGCTGGCTCACGGGTGCTTCGATGTCTTCACCACGGAGGAGAAGTGAGGTTTCGGTTTTATTTTCTATTCAGTGCTTTTCTGTTAAACCTAAGTAGCTAAGATTTCAAAGAAAACGAGGTCAGATCCAAGATCGGGGTTTGAGGAGATGGTTTTCCAGCGTGTGACTCGGGACTAGTTCTTATACAAACTCTAAATCTTGTCGTTGCCACCACATGGGGGGCCTCTTGCTGTGGCACCCGCCATCCAGGAGGGGGGTGGACGGGGGACCTCACCTGGCCTCTGCTTGCCCCATTCTGAGTGGCAGGGCCTGGGCGGCAGTGCTCACAGGGGCCTCGGAAGTGTGCATTTGTGTCCCCGAGTCCGGGGCGTGGGAACTTCCCGTGTTCCAATGAATATTCTTGAACTCTCTGGGGACACAGTTAAGTTGGAAACAACCCGGCCTTTTGGGTCTTGCTGTTAAACTGGTTGGTGGAACCAGAGCCGGGCTGGGCCCCGCATCGGCCTCCCCGGCTCTGCCTGGCCCTTCAACCCAAGGCTGTCCCGGGGTGGGAGCAGGCACCGTGCGCACTGGGGTTCCTCTGGGGGTCTTCCCGAGCCCTGGCTTGTCCCCAGCTAGGTCCTTGAGGGGTCCCTGGGAAGACCCTCACCCCCAGGGCTCCGCTGTGCTCTGTGAGCTCACGCCACCTCCTGGGCCCCGAGCTGGAGCTGCTCCTTGTCATAGTTTCACGTAGGGCTGTATGTCTGCGCCCTGCCTGCTCCATCGCTGCTGGGTGCCTCGGTGCCCTTTTAAATCTCTAACATCAAGGATTTCCCCTTTACCTTGTTCACGGTGCATTACAGGGTCTAGTTTTCTTATATCTAATGTTAGAATTCCCACCTTGGTTGCCATCTATTGTCCTTTTTATATATTATGATTTGACTTACTAAATCTACGTAAGATTTTAAAATATATTTTCCTGGTTTGAAATTTTCAAAATAAAATGGTAAGACAAAGTATTCCCTGCTACAGGTAAAGATTTCGCTTTATGTTTTGCTAATTTATGCTTTATGTATTTTCAGGCAATACTTTCTGGTGTGGATAAAGTTAGGAGTGAATCTTACTATTAAACGACCCCTTTAATTTATAGTGATGCTTTTTGCTTTACTTTCTATTTTAACTTGTATTAATATAGCTATACCAGCTTCTTTTGAGTTTGAATTTTATACTTTCTCCATATTCTTTTACCATCAGTATTTTGGCTGAGACTTACATCTATCATGAGTGTCTCTCTTGCAGCCACCCCTTCTCTCTGAAATTGCTTGCACTTTGTAAGGAGGAAATCAAGAAGTCAAAAGACATCCAGAAACTCCGATCCAGCATTGCAGTGTGAGTTTAAGTGTTACTTGCCTGAGATAGCAAAGAAAAGACCTTGGCCTCAAAATGGGAGTCTGGGTGGGAGGAGGTGGAGCACTGTGCACGAGAGCTAGAACTCGTTTTAATCGCAAAGCTGCCTGAAACGTTACTTTCTGACATTGGTTTAAAAGTGACGAGTGACAAGGAAGCCCAGAACGGCTGGCCGGGCAATCATGGCCGTTGCTGCCCCTCAGCAGGCACGTCCTGCCCCGACCGCCCGCAGCCTTCGCGATGGCTGCTGCTGTCAGAGCGGGGCCTGGGAGGCACTGTCCTTAGAGGCACGTTTTCATGCTAACGGACTCCGTGACACACCCAGGGGTCCAGACAAGCAGGTGCTGAAACAAGGGCGCGCCAGCTTGGCGGCCTAGGCCCAGACGCTTGGGGTCTGCCAGGAGCGTCAGACGGCTCCCGGACTCCCATGAGGTTTGCTCTTCTGGCCTTCCCGGTGCACGTGTGGACATGCATGGACACACACACCCCGGTGTGAAAAGGCCCAGGATCCCGTGTGCTGACAAATTATCTTCTGGTCAGACTGCCGTGAAATCCCAGAGGCTTCGCAGGGCGGCCCTTCCCCTACCCCACACCCTCTGCAGGTCGGCCTTTTCTCACTAATGTGTGAACATCTTGGTCTCCGATAGATTTTGCGGAATGATCCAGTTTCCAGGGGATGTGAGGAAGAAAGTGCTTGTCCAGTTGGCTCTCCTCCTCTGCCATCCGTTTCCCATAGTAAGTGTTCTGTATTTAAAAAATCTTATTTGTGGCTTGAGACATAAACAGCTCACTAACAAAAAGATTTTAAAAGACAGTGTTTTTGTGGTGTTCATGATTTCAAGTCTGATGTGGAAACTGACGTGAGGCCCCATGCTCTCCGCTGACACAGCCATGTGGTCACGGGTCCCAGGCGTGGCTGTCCCACAGCCACCCACCCTTGGCTGCGCGATCCCTCGGCCAACACGACTTCAGTATTTCAAACTCTTAAGGGGGAGGAATCATAGGAATCGGGAAACAACGTACTTGAGAAAACTCAGAATGAGGGAAAATGTGCCGGCAGTGACGTGTGTTTAAGCTGGCGTGGAGCGCAATGCTCGGTGAGCACGGTGTGCGTGGAGGCTGCTGTCCGTCTGTCCCACACGAGCCTGGCTGTGTCCTGAAGTGCGGCTCCCTGGTGGACCAGGGAATCTTCGCGGGGTGACTGGTTGGTCCACGGCGCCCTCCCCAGCCCACGTGCCACAGCGCCGTGGCTTATTAGGCGAGAGGCATTTGAGCAGCAGTGGAGTCCACCTTTCAGGGACAAGACCTGAAGGTCTAGAAACTCCCTAAGGAGAGGCAGGACTCGAAATCACAGCAATGCTTCGACAGTGACTCCCTTTTTGGAGCAAGACTGTGAGAGTCAAAATTCTGAGGAGTTAGGATTTCTGGTGCTTTTCTAGTTTTACGTCATTAAATAGATGCAGCCTTTTGGTTTGTGAAGGGCTAATGTTTAAGAAGCTCCCTGATAAATCTGCCTGCACAACCAGGGCATCTTTTTTTCTTTGAAATCGTGTCAACTGTGGTAAGCCCTAGACCAGGCCTTGGGGCTCCATGCACGGGGCAGGCGGCGGCCCCTCCCTGTCCAGAGGTGCTCAAAGACAGCCGTTCTCTCTGACCTTCACGTTCCCGCACCCCTACTGGCAGCAGGCACCCAGGGGGCCCCAGTAGGAGCCCCTCCACACAGGCTCTGTCTTTGGGCTGCTCTGTGGCCCCCCTGGAGAGGGTAGGCAGGTACCCCCACAGTGGGCGCAGAGCAGCCTGGAAACACCAGAGCCGGGAAGAGGGTGCCTCCTGCTGGCACTCACCCTCGGGCCCTTCTGGCACCGGGCCCCTGCTGTGCTCCCTCGTCGACGGTCCTGGAGCAGAAGCAGGTCTCTGACAGGCCTCCGCTGACGTGATCATCTCCTTTCAGTAAGACGGCAGCTGGGTTAGGAGAAGTCCATATATTTTGTATTGACCCAAAGAAAATCCTAAAAAATTTAGAAGAGTAGTGGGGAGGGAGTAGGGGGCAAAGAATTGAGCACTCCCTGCTCAGGTGGAGCCCATTTGCCCTTCTGAACTCTGAACGTTGTTAGGCTCTTACACACCAGAGGCCTCAAAAAAAAAAAAACCCGAAGAAAACAAAAAAAAACGGCAGCAGCGAAGCCAGCAGGGAGCCTGGCTCCCAGGGTCCAGCAGTGGGATCGCCCACCTCGGCCCCCGCTCGGCCAGAGCCACACCAGTCGGGGTTCTGACACAGCCCCCCGGCTGGGCGTGACTTGAGGCCTGCCTGTGGGCACGGCGTGGGCGGGGGCTGGGATCAGTTGCATCCAAGCACCACGGCGTCTCCGAGCAGCGCTCTTGGCAAGTCGTTTCACCTCGCTGACTCCCACTGGAGGAGAAGCTGCCACTTTGGGGGCGAAGGCTGGAAGGTCAGCAAGGACGACGCCCTCTCCTGTGGGTACGTCTCACTGGTGAGCTTCCGTGCCATCATGCGTGCCTGTGCCTCTGCGCGTCCTGCCGCTGCGTCCCATCTGACACACCAGTCTGTGCCGCAGGTGGCCGAGCGCCTGCCTCTGAAGCCTCGGCGCGTCATCAGCCCGGCCCTCACGTTCTCCCTCCACTTGGTGCCCAGGAGTTCTCCAGCCGTTGATGGCGACTGCCCAGGTGTCGTTTCACGAGGCGAAGCTGGTGACTCTCAGGCACTCGCCTCCTGCGCATAGTAGCTGGAATTCCTGCATATGTAGTCGCTGACCCAGGAGGTCAGCGTTTTGGGCGTCGCGGTGGCCGCCGCTGTCACGCCCCGCCACTGCTCAGAGCACCCTGTCTTGGGCGAGCAGGGCCCAGGCACAGTGGTCCTGGCCCCCGCGGCGTCCAAGGCGTCCTTGCCTCCTGGCAGCACGAGACGCCTGGGGCCACTGGGTGTGTCCTCCCCGGGAGCCGCCCCTCCCCTGCAGCCTGGCCCTGTAGGGGAGACAGGCGGGGACCTTCACGTGGGCCCCAGGAGGGCCGCCGCCACCAAGCATCACCGCCTCTGCTCATCGTCCCAATTAGACTTGAGGCTACAGGGTTTTTACTTGACTACTTCGATTTTCTGTTTCTATTTCCCTTTTTTCTTAGCCCTGAAAGTCCCAGTTCTGATTACAGTCGCGGAATGACGTGTCTTTTATTCTGCTGTTCAGAAACAAACATCTCCACATGCACACACACAGTTTCTGACTAACGATGCCAGGAGAATCACAGTGTACGTGGAAACGGTCCTTGCCTGTAACCGACACACCCCACGGGTGCCTGAGGCCCCTGCAGCGCTGCCTCCGCACGGGGCCGGCCGCCCCTCCTCGCTGCTGGGTTCATTTGTCTCACTTTGCTTTCAGTTTTCAGGGATTGTGGACATTTAGTTTGTTTTGCTTATAATTTCTTATATTGTTTCTTTTTTCTTTTTAAAATAGTGTTAAGTGTTTACCACCTGTCTAGTGTAAGATTTAAGACTTCTATCTGTTCCAAAATGTTACATGTGAGAATGATCTGTACCTCAAAGGAAAAATATGGATCAATGGACGGATGGATGGATGGATGGGTGGGTGGGAGTTTGGATGGACAGACAGACGGCAGGGGATATGGACACACAGACAGGTGCATGGACAGAAGTCAAGGGTTCTGTCCGGCCCCAGTGTAGGCGGCGGCCGTGGCCCTGGCAGTCTCGTCACCCACCCCCGCAGTGGGCGGTAGATGCTGTTCCTGAAGCTTCTGTGTCACCTTCTTTTCTAGGCCGCTATTTCTTGTGAGCTAATAACTATTTCAGGAAATGCTGTTTTTGTTTAAAAATAAGTGGGTGTGCACTTATTTAGCCCTTTAGCTCAAGCACCTCGTTCACCACACAGTTGTTAGATGATCTCTGCAAAGGGCAGTGTGCTGGTCACAGGTGGCCCAGGCGCCCAGCCCTGGTCCTGCACGCCCCACCCGGCCTGGCTGGGAGGCTGCGCTTCCCCCACGCTGCTTCCTGCTTGTCCAGCCTGGCCATCTGCCTTGGGGTAGGGATGAGCTTGTCAGAAACAATTTTTCTGCCTGGCCTTTTCGTTAGGGCAGCAGAAACCCCTGCTGCAGGTACAGTGCCTAGGTATGTGCGGTGGAAGGGGTCTCCTCAGCGGGGGCAGGTCCCACTGCAGGTGTCTCCTGCTGCAGGTGTCTCCTGCTGCCTTCTGCAGCCAGGTCCGGTCCTGCAGCTCTCCCTCCAGGGCTCTGGAGGTTTCAGGTAGAAGTGGCTCTGCCCCCAGCTGGGGGCGGGGCAGCACCTGAAGCCGCCTTGCCATGTTTTCCTCTAGCTGAAGAAACAAAACAAAACAAAACTCTTCAAATGATCCACAAATGGCATAGTCCCAAAAAGTAGAAATAGTTACTTAATAAGGTGGTTCTCAAAGTGGATTCCTGGACCAGCAGCCACAGCACGTGGGCGGGGGGGGACTGGTTTGGAAGCAGGTTCTCGGCCCCATGACCCAGAAATCTGGAGTGGGCCCAGCAAGGTGGGCTCCGGCAGCCTCCAGGGAGTTGAGCCCCCTGGGCTGACCAGGTCTCCCTGGAGCACTCAGGAAGGAGGCAGGGCCTGCCGGGGTGGAGGCGCCTGCCCTTCGGGGCTGCGGCTGGCCCACTTCCTGTCCTCGCACGCACTGCCTAGGCCAGGCGCTGGGCCTCGGGCGCAGGCTCTGTGCGGGCACCCTTGGGTGGGCAGCGCCCACTCCCACTGACCCCTGGTCTCCGCCCCAGATTCGGAAGGCCACGGCCAGCCAGGTGTACGAGATGGTGCTCATGTACGGCGACGAGCTGGCGGGCGCGGTGGCCCTGGACGAGGTCCTGGCCGTGCTCGGCGACACGGCCTGGTGAGTGCACAGCCGGTCCCAGCACACGCCGTCTCTTGGGGTCCCCCCAGGTTCTCATGTTCCCTTGGGGGATATTGCAGAATTCCCCATGTTTCTTCTTGGCTCTTAAATATAACTTTGTTTTTAATGAAAATAAGAAACAGTCTTTTAAAAGTCAGATCATGCCAAAAATAAAAGTCTCTCCATAAATTCCGAGACCCCTCTAGGTCCACTTGGCTCTCCCAGGGCTGCTGCGGGCATTTCTGCCGGGGCCTGAGCCCTCCCTACTTTCCTGTTGCTGTCCCGTCTCTTGGGCTCTGGGTTTGCCTCTGGTGCACCCCTCAGTGTGACAGAGCTTGGCCTCCAGCAGTTTCCTGAGAAAGGGCTCAGGAAAGGTTTCTGGAGAACCTGCCTGTTTGGAAAAGTCTCTTCTGGCCTCGCGCCTAGGTTAGAAACGGGCCTGTGCCGCTGCTGCACCGGCGGCGACCACGACTCTCACCCCACGGATGGCTCCCCCTCTCCGGAAGCACCTTGGGACTCTTACCCTTGATTATCTGAAACGACCCGTGGGTGCCCTGGTGGTCTGGAGACTCGAGGGTTTATCCTTTCTTTGATACCTTACCCACCATTTTCTGTTCTTTCTGGAGATTTTGGACGTCCTAGATGGAGGCTGTATTTTTCCCATACTGTCTGATTCATGCAGACTCTGGCCCCAGCCCGTCCCGGCCCCGCCACCTTGCGTGGCCTCCGGTGGTCATGGCTCCTTCCTTGGGCTCTGCTCGTGCCCTCCCCTTCCCCATCGTCCTCTGTGGCCCCAGGTACAGACATCGAGCTTTGCTGAAGGTGGAGCTTTTCAGGAAAGAGCAGGACATCATAAACGCAGAGACCTGTGTCGTGATTTCTTGCCTCTTTCCTAATTTCGGCATTTGATACCTCGGGGTTTCTACTTATCAGAGAAGTTTACTGCAGTGTGTAAAGCCCACCTGCTGGTGACTGATGGCATCTCCCCCACAGGGATGCGGCGCTCCCGGAGGTGAGAGGCCAGAGGAACCGTCTGTGCGACCTCCTGCAAGTGCCGCAGCCTCAGCTGGTTTCCAAGGTAACCCCAGGGCTCCTGCGTGCCGGTTTCATTCCACATGGTGCCTGTCCGTGGCCTGCGTGTCCATTTTGGCAGCGGTTACTGAAGTCACATCCCCTAGTGCTGCATTTCTGGTTCTGTGTTATCACTGGGGAGGTTTGAGTCTGTTCCTTGTGTCCTTGGGCAAAGAATCAACTGTCAGTGCTGAGGAGACACTCTGTGCTGGCCCCACCCGTGGAAGGCAGGGCGAGCTCGCTGGTGCCCGTCCTCACGGCCGGCTCCTGTCCGGCTGCACCCCTCCTGCCCCCACGTCCTTGCTGACTCAGCCTCGCTGGCCGTGCTCCTTGGGGGGCCGTGGTTGGAACTTGGCCTTGGAGCTGTTTATGGAAGAAACAGAGCACAAGCCCCGAGGGTACACTCTGGTGTCTCGGCACCCACACCACGAAGCCATGTCCCAGCCCACCCACAAGCCCCCTGGACTTGGCCCCTGCTGCCCATGGCTGCCCTCACCCTAGCCTGTGCAGCGGGTTCAGGGCCCACCGTCAGGGAGCAGCTTGGGGGCAGGCATCCCCCTTTCAGTTGGACATGCCCAGGAGAGGGGCTCTAGGAAGGCTGCCAGGCAGGTGCCCAAGCCCTCACGCCCAGGAGCGCACCGCGTCCCGGCCTGTGCTGTCCCCAGCGGTCGCGCTGCGGGGTGGGCGGTGACGGGACAGGCGAGGGCGGCTCTTCCCCTACGTGCTGGTCAGGTGCTTGTCCTCGTGCACATTTGTGGGGTTCTCGCTATCCTGGACATCAAGCCCCGGAGCGCAGGCAGCGTCTGCTGCTCCAGGGCCTCAGGGCCTGCCTTCCTCTCCTTTAATGTGTGGTGTCTGATGAACGCAGGGTCTTAGCTTTCAGTGTATTCTGGTATGTCCACTTTCTGTTTTAGTTTCATTGGTCCTGTTTAAGGAATGCTTGTCTACTCTAAGGTGATGCAGAGTCTGCGTTTTTCCTGAGAGCGCTGCTGTCTTGCCTTTCAGGGTAACGGTCCTTGGAATCGTTTTTTCGGTTATGGTATTGGGAGCAGAGGTCAAGACACGTTTTCTTCCCGTGTGGAAATCTAGGTGGCCCAGCTCCATTCCCACCACAGCGCGCTGTCACCACCGCCACAAGCGTGCGGCTTTCTTCTTGGATTCTCTCTTCTCTGCCGTTGATCCTTTTCTTCATCCTGAAGTCAATACCACTCTGTTTTACACTTGGTAATGACATCCAAGTCCTTTTCTTCCCTTCAAGATTTCCTTAACACTTTTAGAGTCACCTAGTCAATTTGCAGGTTAGACCCACCAGGAGTCTGATGGCAATTTCTTGGCACGCACAGATGGATTTGGCGAGAGCGAGCGTTGGTCCAGCGTCGGGTCTTGTGATCCACGACCGTGGCGTGGCATCCGGGGACCAGGCACCGTGGGCTTTCCCACTGTATGGAGATGCTGCAGGCACATCTTGTGTTTCATTTGCTCCAGACTACTTGATTCTTTTTTAAAAAGTATTTTAAACTTTTATTTTCTCTGTGTTGCTGATTTGTAGAAACACAATTGGCTTTTGCATGTTGACTTTTTTCCTGGCAATATTGCTACATCCACTCATTAATTCTAATAGTTTGTGGATTTCTTATATTTCGTCTTTACGAAATCATGGCTCTGCTCACGGTGATAGTTTCTCTCCTTCCAGTCCTTCTGCCATTGGCTGATAGATTGATCACCTTGTCACACTGGCTAGGGCCACCCATGCATGGTTACAGATGTGATGAAAGCACAGCAGGCTTTCTAGTCTCGAGACTAGTCTCAGGAGGCGAGCCTTCTGTCTCACCATTAGGGGTGATATTTGCCATAGGCTTTTGTAAACAAAATTTGTTAGACCAAGGTAGCTCTCTCTTATTCCCAGTTTTCTAGCAATTTTTAGTATGGAAAGGTGCTCATCCTTCATCTATAAAAATCAATCATGGTTTTATGCTTGTCTTCCATAAACGTGAGGGAGCTCGACCTGTAGTTTCTGGCTCTGATTTTCAAATGTTAAGCTACCATTGCATTCCTGGAATAAAGCCAACCTGGTCATGATTTCACATAACCTTTCTACATCGTTAAAGTAGATTTTCACTATTTTGTTTAGAGAGACTAGTCTGTAATTTTCCTTGCCTGTAATGTGCTTGTCAGGTTTTGATATCAGGGCTTCTGCTGACCTCATAAACTTAAGTTGGGGATGGTTCCATCTACTTTTGTTCTCTGGAAGAATTCACTGATGAAGCCATTAAGCACCTGAGGTTTTATTTGGGTGAAAATTTTCATTCCAATAATAGATGCAGGGAGCGGATGTGGCTCAAGCAGTTGGGCGCCTGCCTCCCACATAGGAAATCCCGGGTTCAGTTCCCAGTGCCTCCTAAAGAAGATGAGCAGACAATGAGCCGACAGACGAGGGAGTTGTCTTGGTGTGTGGAGGGTGGGGAATTTTAAAAAATTAATTTAAAATTTTTTTTAAATTAAAAAAGGCAATTTAATAGATACTAGGCTATATAGATTTTCTGTTATTCTCTCAAATGTGTTTTATTATTTGAGGAATTGTACATTTCATCTAACTTGTCAAAGACTTTCCATATTCTTATTTTAATAGCTGGATCTGCAGTACTGCTTTCATTCTGATTTTGGTGATTTGTCTTCTCTTTGTTTCTGCTAGGGGCTTTATTAATCTTAAAAGGAGCAAATTTGACTGTTGTTTTTTCTCTATTGTGCATTTGTTTTGTTTTATTAATTTTCAGCTCTTATCCTTATTGTTTCTTTCCTTCTTCTTTCTTTAAGATTGATGTGCTAGCTTCCGTGATATGGAAATTTAAATTTTCACCCTTTCTTCCGTTCTAATATGTGCACTGTAGACTAAATTTCCCTCAGTGAAATTTAACAGTGCTTTAGCTTCATTTAACAAGTCTTGATGTTTTATGTCTTCATTATCATTTAGTTCAAAATATTTTCTAATTTCCATCTTGAGTTCTTCTTTGATCCATGGGCTATTTGTGTTTTTAATTTATAGTAGTTGGGGATTTTCTGATTAGCATTTTGTTATTGGCTTTTAGCTTAATTCCACTCTTGTCAGTGAACTGGAAGTTTCTCGAGGCTTCCCTTCGATCCGCCGTGGGCTCAGTTCTGGCAGATGATCCCTATGAATTCTGAAATGCGACTTCTGCCATTTTTGGGTGCAGCTGCTCCACCTCTCTTGATGAGTGTGCGCATGGCATGTCTTCCTGCAGCTCCTGACCTGTAACCTGCTGAGTCTGTGTGTGAGGCGGGCTCCGTGAAGACAGCATATAGCCGGGTCTTGTCGTCTCACCACTTTGACAGTCTCTGTTCTGTTGGCGTCTTCAGGCCACTCCATGCAGAGTGATGGACACGGCTGGCTGCCTACCACGCTTGCATCTGCTCCCTGTCCATTGCACGTGCTCTTTTTTCAGACGGTTCAAGTTATACTGCATTTTCACATTTTTTGGCGTGGCTGCCTTCGAGTTTATGACACACATTCACCTAAGTCCACCTTCAAGCCCCTCAGGAAGTGCGTGGCCCTGGCAGCAGGCTCCGCCGGCCCTTTCACCGTGGCCTCTCGTTTCCAGGACCCCGGGGCAGCAGCCCCCATGCACGCCATCATTACTGCTTTAGGCAGTGCTCTTCTAGACCGCGTAAGAGGCATTCATTCGTTCATTCACTCTTGCTTCCGCTGTTCTTCTTTTTTAAGATTTCTTCATTTATTTCCGCCCCCCTCATCGTTTTTACGCTGTCTGCTCTCTGTGTCCTTCTGTGTCTGCTTGTCTTCTCTTAGGCAGCACCAGGAACTGATCCTGGGACCTTCCAGAGTGGAGAGAGGCGCTCAATCTCTTGCGCCACCTCAGCTGCCTGGTCTGCTGTGTCTCTTATTGTCTCTCCCGTGTCTCTCTTTGTTGCGTCATCTTGCTATGCCAGCTCTCTGCTCAGTCCAGCACTCCTGCGCAGGCCAGCTTGCTTTTCATCAGGAGACCCCAGGAATCAAATCCTGGATCCTCCTATATGGTAGACGGGAGCCCAGTTGCTTGAGCCTCATCCATTTCCCTTCCTTTCCTTATGGCGATCCAAATCTCTGACCCACATCACTGTCCTTCTGCCTCAAAACTTATTTTTAACATTTCTGGCAGGGCAGTTTTGCCAGAGATGAATCCCCTTGTTTGTTGTTTTTCTGAAAGTCTTTATTTCTCCCTTGCTTTTGAAGGACAATTTTACTGGAGATAGAATTCTAGTTTTCTGGGGTGTGTTCTTCCGACATGTATGTTTTTCACTCTGTTCTCTTTTTGCTTGCGTGGTTTGTGATGAGAAAACCACTAGCACTCTCCTTTTCCTCTGTAAGTAAGGTAGTTTTTTTCCCTCTGGCTTCTGTTTCCTGCAGTTTGGGTATAGCTTAGGTATGTTTCTGGCACTCATCCTGCCAGGTGTTCTCAGCTCCCTGCGTCTGTGGTTTGGCTCAGGCATCACTTCTGTGAATTTCTCACTTGGTGATAGTGTTGCAGGCACCATACTACGCCCCGCCCCCATCCCCAAGATTCGAGCCCCTTAATCGCCAGGACCTGGGGGTATGCCACCTCCCACGGCAGAGGGGCTTGCAGGTGTGCCCCAGCGAGGGCCTTAGGATGACAGCAGCCTAGACTACCCTAAAGGCGGAGAGATGAGACATGCTGAAGGTGGAGGGGCCTCTGGAAGCCAGAGCAGCCCGGCCGACAGCCACAAGGCCCTGGATTCTGCCAGCCCAGGTGAGCCGTAAATGGGATATTCTCCCCTAGAGCATCCCAGGAAAAGCACAGCGTGCCAACCCCTGGGCTTTAGTCACATTTAGTTGGGTTATCGGCCTCCAGACTCAGATACTAAATGTGTGTTCTTTATACCACTAAGCTTGTGTGGCAGTTACTTCAAACACTACTTCTGTTCTTCGTGTGTTATCTCTTGAAATTGTCCCACGGTTCTAGGATGATGTTTGTTTGTTTTCATTCTTTTTTCTCTTTGCCTTTGGGGAGTTTCTAGTGACCTTCTTCAACCTCACTGATCCGTCTTGTGCCCAGGTGAGCCCCCGAAGGCAGTCTTCACTTCTCCATTCCTGTTGTTGCTTGCTTCTGGCGCTTCCTCAGCTTCCATCTCTCTGCTCTCACATCATCCATCTGTTTGGGTCTGTTGTTCACGTTTCCATTCCTTAGCATACGAACCGTAGTTCCTTTAAATTTCTGCTCTGATAATTCCAACATCTGTGCCATATCTGAGTTCTGATGCTTGTCTCTTCAGACTTTCTTCTTTTGCCTTTTGACATGTCTTGTAATTTTTTCTTGATAGCCAGATTTGTGAGGTAACAGGAGCTGAGGCAACCAGGCCTTTGTGTGAGAATTTATGTCCATCTCGTTAGGAGCTGCTCCGCATTTGCTGTCTGATGTCGCTGCAGTTCCCAGCAGTTTCAGACTCCTGTAATGTCCTTGCTTTCTCAGCCCCGCTGGAGTGGGGAGGGGCGTTCTGTAACCTCGCAACTGAATCCCTCCCATGGTGCTTCCCAACTATTCCATGAAACCCTGAGCCCTGCTTCTCCCACCTGAAGTGAGATGGGAGAGCCAGGCCGCAGGGGCCTTGTGGGCTTCCTGTCCCCACTTGTCCACCACGCTCAGTCTCCGGCAGCCCATCAGAGGGGTCACTCTGGCCTGAGGCCCCTGAGAAGCGGATCTCGGCCCAGCTCTCCCGGTTTTGGGGACTTCTGCTCTTGATGGGTCCGCGGAAAGTCAAAAGATTTTCAGTCTGTCCCGTGCTGCTACTCGGGGCCCCTCAACTTCCCGGCTGTCTGTCGCCGCAGTCGGCCAGCCACCGAGAAAGCCGCCTTCTGGCCTCCACCTATGAAGTGCTTTTCTCTGCTTCTGTCTCGTTCTGCCGACTCCGGTGACAGCATCCTGGAGCGGCGCTACCGGCTGCCAGGGGCTCGGCGGGGTCCGCCGCTTGGAAAGGCTCTTCGCAGCGCATCGGCAGGACCACACTGGGCTTGCTTGTTTTTCGTGTTTGTAGAGTTTCCCTTTCTACATGTTTTCCTCCTGACCCAGATGTGTGTTTCCTCAACACGCTTGTAAACAGTGCGGCAGCTTTTCACCAGGCAGTTTTCCTGCTTGTGTGGGCTGTGCCTTTACCGAGTTAGTTTCATCTGGTCTGTCATCTCGTTGCCCTCTGGCGCTCAGCAGCGCCTGCCACCCGCCCAGGCTGAGGGCTGCCCTTTCCGGCAGACACTGCTGGCCTGCTTCTCAGCCACTTTTCTAGTTCGTTCTTTCTGATCTCCCTCTCTGAAACGTCTTTCTCGTTTCTGTTCCTGACTTTCTCCAGTGTGCCTCATTAAGGTTCCATTTCAGTCGATTCTCCTTTGGGCATTTGCAGGTCCATCCTCACTTCTTTTCCACCCATTTTCCTTGTCTCCCCTCTGGCATCCAGAAGCAGAGGAGGTGGTGGTACCGGCCCAGCAGCTCCTGAACCGACACCATGCGAGGCGCGTGAGGAAGCCGCTGGGTGCCAAGCAGGAGGGTCTCCCCTCTCCTTATGTTTAAAGTCCTGGGTCATTTATGCATTTATAGGATCAGACAGAGCAGCGTAGCGAGGTCTTGCAGCCCGTCCCTCAGGCTGCAGCTCGACCAGTCAGCATGTCTAAGGCAGGTCCCACCTGCGCTCGGCGCCCACCTGCTGCGTTTACCAGGATTCTCCAGGCAAATGGTCACACAAAATGCAACTTCCTGCCATTTACCCAGTGCTTGTTGGGTCCCTGCCACAGGCCTGCACGGCCCCTGACTGTGTGTCTCTTCCACAGCCCAGCCCCCGCTGAAGCCGAGGAGCCAACACCGTGGGGCCACCAGCCGGTGACGAGGAAGGAGCGCCGGGCTGGCCGGACGTGTGCCGGGGCAGGGGCAGGGGCAGGACCTGGGTTTGGCAGCTCTCCCCCATGCTTGGCCTTCCTATTAAATCACGTCTCACGGTGTTCGCAGTGCCTCTGATGTTGGTGGGCACCAGGCCGTCACCCAGGGGTCTGCCAGGGCAAGCTGGAGGCCAGAGGAGGAGGACGCCTCCCCTCGGCACGGCCGGCCCTGTCGGGCGCAGGGCCGCTGCAGCTTGGTGAACTGCCGACGCGTGGTTTTAAGCTGAGAGAGATTTATTTGCGTTGTTAAATCAGGCACACGACCGGGCGGGGGCTGGGGTGGACTGAGGCTTGACCTGGACACGCCTCGGTCCAAGCTGCCCAGCACACTGGGTGTGCAGGTGGCGTCCACCTTGTACAGCTTCACACACCAGGAAACACCATGCTGTGCTTTGAACTCCTGCCCAGGGCGAAGGGAGACGCGCAGTGATGGAAGTGTAGGGAGCGCTGATCGGAAAGCAGGCGGGCGGAGTGTCTGCTGCAGAAGAGCGAGTCCTAGGACACCAGGCGCTCTGGTGAGACGTGGGGAGTGGCTCTGCCCCAGCTGTGCCTTGTTCTTCTTTGGCCAGCACACACACTCGGGGTCCGCAGCAGGAACGGCTTCTTAGCCAGTGTTTCTGAGCTCACTGGCTTCAGCAGCCCACAGCCTTCCACCCAGAGGGCTGCCCAGTCCATCACCTGACGGCTCACAAGCCTCGCCTGTGGCCAGAGGGTCCCAGTTCTGCTCTGTCAGGCCCAAGAGCTCTCGGGAGCATCGGGCTGGTGGTCCCGTTTGCTGCTGAGAGAGCAGGCGGGTCTCCTCCGGGCCCAAGGCAGCCCCCTCCTCGTCTCTGTCACCTCAGTGGTGTGGAGGGGTCTTCCAGGGAGGTGCAGCTGAGGTGGGGTGGAGGCGTGTCCTCCGGTGAACTCCGCTGCGGGATGCTGACGAGACCGTCTCCTTGGACATGGTGCCCTGGGGGAGCACCGGCCGCTGATGGGGGGCAGGGGCTTCCTGGCAGGTAGCCTTGCGTGCTAGACCTCTAATCCCCTGAAAGAAAAAGACTTGCTCTGTTTGAGCTTTATAACTTTATAGATTTACTTTTATTTCATTCAATCCTTAAAACATGCCTCCCTCTTGAAAGAAGTAGGGCAGTTTTCCATTTTAGATGAAAAAGGACAGCATGGAGTCCTGACTGACCCGAGGCCCCATGGCGATGGGGCCGAGCTGGCCACCAGGGCCTGAGGTCCAAGATCACCAGTGGCCTGTGACCTTCCATGAGGCACTCAGGTCTGCGAACACGGTGGTTCCTGCTGTCGAGTCCCACACTCCAAGCGGCTGCAGCACTGACTTCGTGGAGGGAGGGGTCCTGCCCGGAGGTTCCTAAACGCTCCGTGCTCACTGGACACCACAGGAAATGTCTGAGGGCGAGGCACAGCCACAGGCTGGCCTCGGGCCCTTTGCTGCTGCAAGAAACAAAGGAAGCAGGTTTTTTTGGCGTAATTTAAAACAAAAGAGTCTAGAGATACAATCAGACCAGTTCACCACATAGACCCATGAATGACACTGCACAGCAAGGCAAGTGCGTCTTGCAGTGCTGGTCTAGAGCTTCAGGCCAAGGCAGGCCGGGCAGTTCTGATGGCCAGCAGACCCCACGCCAGCTGCCCCTGCCACCGCCCACCTCCGTACCTCAACACCAGTGCCCCAAGGCACCCGCTCAGGTCAGGCCCTCGGCAGCCTGGAACCTTGGGCCTTGGCTCAGCTGGGTCTGTGGAGCCCACAGGTGTCCCAGTGGGGGGCCCCACCTCACAAACAACACCTTTGTCAGAGGCAGGCAATACCGAGTGCAGAAAGCAAAGCACGGGGAGGGCGGGGTGCCGGGGGTACCGCTTCACAGCACGGGGGCTGTGGGCAGAGCTTGTGAGCCTGGCATGTGGCGGGCAGCAAGAAGCCTGACCGGAGGTGAAGAGGCTGGGGAGGAGGCCGTGCGTGCCCCTCACCATGTTCAGGTCACTGGCCAGAAACTCTCAGAAGGAGCCCAGGGCCCTGGGAGGAAGTACCTGCTTAGACTGGGGTCTCACCACAGAGTTTAATTTTGTGAACAGAATGGGGGATATGATTCAAGTCTAGTAAGAGACTCCTGCATAAAGCTGGGACCCCAAATAGCTGCATCCTCAGTATTAGGGTGGATGACAACGAAATCCTCCTTGAAGAAAAGCAAGAAAATGATCCCCATCTACTGTTGGCTGGAGGAGGGAAGCCTCCCCTGGCATGGTCTTAATTCACAACCCTGCAAGATCCCAAAATCCTAACATAGAAAGTTTGATTAAACCATCCCCTGGCCAGTGGTGCGCCATACACTGTCCAGAAGAAGCAAACACAATTCTCAGGAAGAATGCAGGCTACTCCCGACAGAAAGATTAAAACAAACGCAGGCTCACAGTCCAACTTCTCAAAACACAAACAGAGGTCATTAGCAAGACAATAGAATCAGACCCACAAAGACTTGAAATAGTAGTAATACACTAAATATAAGTTTTCTAAAGAAGGAAAAAGCTAAAATTACCAAGAGATTAGAAAAAAAGGAAAAAGTAGAGCTCCTAGAAACAAAGGTATAATAGATGAAATCCAAAGCTCATGGACGGATTAAATACCCGGGAGGCGCAGCTGAAGAGAGAATCAGGGAACTAGAAGAGTTTAAGAAATTATCCAGAGAGACAACTGGAAAACATGAAAGCAAGGTCAAGAGACTGATGGGTCCTCACTTTTTTTTTTTTTTTTTTTTACCCAAGTGCACGGACACTGTGTGAGAAATTTGGGGCTGCGCTGGAAAGCTGAGAAAAGGAGAGAGATTGCACAATCAAATCCTATTTGGATCTGATCTTCCCCCACCATATCCACTTGATAGCCAAGGGTGGACTCTATGAATCTTTCAAATATAATGTCTGACATACAATACTAAAAAATTAGAAATGTGAAAATGACTCATAATTAAAAGAAAATGCCAGTAGAAGCACATCCTCAAATACCCCAAATGTTGGTATTAGCAGACAAAGGATTTCAAAATAACTATTGTAAACATCTTTTTTGAAAAAAGAGTAAAATGGGGAAATGATTAAAAAGTTGAAGATTTCAACTGAGGCATGGAGTCTCTCAAATATAATGAGTGACCGTTCTAGAATTCAAAACTATAATACCTTAAATTTTAAAAATGTTGGATGGGTTTTATAGCAGACTGGACACAGAAGAAAAGAATATCAGTGAGCATGAAGACAAGGAGTAAAAGTTACTGAAAAATGTGAAAACCCAGAATAGAGTGTGAGATACCTGTAGAATATGAAAATGTCTAATATGTGTGATGTGTACATGTATCTAATATTCATGTAATTGAAGTCCCAGTAGAAGAGGGGAAAAGGAGAATTGGGCAGAAGAAATAAAAGGAAAATGGCTGAAATTTTTCTAAAATTGATTAAATAAAATCAACCCAACATCAAACCCAAAATTCAAGAGGCTGAGCAAAACCTAAGCTGAATAAATAAAAAGAAAATCATACTTAGGCATATAATAAACATTCTGCTGAGAATCTAAAATAAAATAAAAACAAAATCTCAGAAGTAGCTGGAGACAAAAGACACAGTATTTTCTGATCAGAAGCAATGGAAGCCAGAAGATAATGGAATGATGATTTCAAAGTGTTGAAAGAGAAACATAGGAAAATAAAAACAAAAAAACCCCTGCCAACTCAGAATCCTATACCCAGCAAAAATAATCATTAAAAAATGAAGGCTAATAAAGATATTTTCAGATAACCAAATCCTGTGAGAATTCATTGCTAGCACAGTTTCACTCAAATACTAACGGAAGTCCATTAGGCTGAGAATGATACCAAATGAAGCAGAGGTCTGCCAAAAGGAAAGAAGACTACTGAGAAGAGTAAACTAGGCAGTTGGTATTTTAGTTTCTTTCAAAGGATTATATAAAGCAAGAGTAATAAGTGTCCTGTGGGAGTAAAATACATGACAGCAATCAGAGTGAGGGGGGATAAATTAAACTGTGGCGAGATTCTTACATTGTGACCTGGTAAGAGCCAACTCAAGGTCAACCACAGAGATAACACTTTTTAGTCACTAAGAAATACGTACAGGTAAAAATCCAATAGAGGTTGTTTGCTAGTGAAAAACTAAATAGATGTATTTTTCTTTATTCTCTGCTAAGTACAACTAAAGTACTGCTGGACACTAAATATAAAACAAATGTAAGAAATCTCTGAAAGTGGAGAGAAGGCAGCAGGCCATGGGGACCCAGTGAAAACACAGCTGGTGCCTTCTCTGGGTTTTCTTGCCCTCCTCCCCTGCCTCCTCCTCCTCCTCCCTGCATGTATTTCAGACTTGGAACTGAAGGAACCAACTGGGAATGCCAACAAGCACAGGTGAAAATGCCCCAATGGAAAATGCTTCTGTAGCCGAGGGATAAGGAAAGGAGCAGAAAAGCAGAACATAAAAGTTTCGGACAGTAATTGTTCTACACCAGCTAACATCACAGAAAAAAACAAACAAACGTGGCCCCACTCCACACATGCCAGGCAGGCCGCTTGGGGAGCCTCGATTTCTACCCCCACCAGGATGTAACGAAGTGCCCCAATGCCCCCCTCCCCCTGATGGGCCAGGGTGGTATCAGAGAAGGCTGGTAGGCAGCCACGATCGCCATCCCCTCACACACACACGTAGGGGGAATGGGGTGCTCCAGCCTCTCCCAGCCAGCAAGACATCAGTGTAGGCCTAGCGGGGAGCCTGAAGCCTCAACCTCCCCAGCAGTAGTGAGCTCCCAAACCCAACACTGGGTATCAGCGAAGCTGTGGGGAACCTGGACTTGTACCCCCACCTGGAAGGAATGAGGTGGTACCCTTCCTTCTCCTGCCAGAGTGGTGTTAGAAGAAGCTAAACAGAAAGCTTAAGTACAATCCAGAGTCTCACTCAAAATTCACAGGTTTCAACAGAAAATCACTCATCATAAGAACCAGGCAGAGCTCAAAGTAAATCAAGAAAGACAATCAGTTGATGCCAACACCAAGGGCATTAGAATTATCCAATTTTAAAGCAGCCATCGTAAAAATGCTTCAACAATCACAGGCATGATTGATACAAACGGGGGGTGGGGGGGGGAGTCTCTGCAAAGAAATAGAAGATAGAACAAAACTGAAATTTTATAACTGAAAAATACAAAAACGTCAAAAACAGAATGAAGAAAGAATCCATGAATTGGAAAAAGAAACAATAGAAATTTGCAATCTGAATAGAGTGAGTTGTAGACTGCAAACAAAGAAACAGTCTCAGGGTCTTGTGGAACTAGAATAATCTTAGACTTATGTCATCAAAATCCCAAAAGGGGCTAGAAAAAAAAAAATAATAATGGCTGAAACTTCCCCACTGTAACAAAAAAAACAACCTAAAGATTCAAGAAACTAAGTGAACCTCAACAGGATAAACCCAAAGAAATCCCCACCAAAACCTACTGCTAGGTTTTAATCAAACTTCTGAAAACTAAAAGAAAAAAAATTAACAGCAGCAAGAAAGAAATGACATCTTACCTATAGAGGAAAAATAATTTAGATAGCAGTCAATTTTTTTATCAGGAACCATGGAGGTCAGAAAGAAGTGGCACATTTTTCAAATGTTGAAAGAAAGGAAATGTTAGCCCAGAATCCTATATCCAGTGAAATGTCCTTCAGGAATGAAAGTGAAATCAAGACATTCTCAGATGAAGGAATGTTAAGGAAATTTGTCACCAGCAGAGCTAACCCAAAAGAAAAGCTAAAGGCGTCCTGTAAACAAAAAAGAAAGTGGTGAGAGAAGGGATCTGGGAACATCAAGAAGGGAGAAAGAACAACAGAGAGAATGGAAATAGGGTGAATACATTTTCTTTCTCCTCTAGGTTTTCTGAATTATAGCTGACACTTGAAGGAAAATATAACACCAAGAAGTTTCTAAATACATGTAGAGGGAATATATAAGACACTTATAAATGTGGGAGGTTAAAAAGACAAAGGGAGATAAGGTTTCTATACTTCAAATTAGTAAAATGCTGACACCAGGAGACTATGGTTAATTATATATGTTCATATGTATTTGTAAGTAATGTAATACTTAGAGCACTAAAGAGCTATATACAAAGAGGTGTCAAAACGCTATTGAAGGGAGCAGATGTGGCTTAAGTGGTTGAGTACTTGCTTCCCACATGGGAGGTCCCAGGTTTGGTTCCTGGTGCCTCCTAAAAGCAAAAAAAACAACAACAACAACTAAGGAGACCCAATGTGGTTCAGTGGTTGAGCACCGGCTTCCCACATACAAGGTCCCAGGTTTAATCCTCAGCCCCGGTACCTCAAAACAAAAACACAAGTCAAAATGGAATATTTTTAAATGTTCAAGTAACCCACAAGAAGGCAGGAACCATACAAGAGAGAAACAAACAAAAAAGAACGAACAAAACAAAAAACCAAATGGCAAACTTAAGCCCAAATATATCAATAATTATATTAAAGGTCTAATACATCAATTAAAAGACAGAAATTGGCAGAGTACATTAAAAAAACAAATATATGCTCTTTAAAAGAATCTTATTTCAAATATAACGATATAGGCAGTTTGGAAGTAAAAGAATTAAAAAAAGATATCACACAAACATTAATCAAAAGAAAGCAGATGTGGTAGTTTGAGACTGTGCACCTCGGAACATCCTTTCCTTAAAGCTGGCTCATTACTGTGGGCGTGAACCTACTGTGGGTGGGATGTTTGGGTTTGGTTACTTCAGTAAGGCATGGCCTGGGGTGTGTCTTAAACCTCTTTAACTAGAGTCTTTTATAAATGGAATACACCAACCAATTTTTCCCAACTCGTTTTATGCAACCAGTAGTAACCTAATATCAAAACCAGACAAAGATAGTATAATACCAGAAAACTACAGACCAATATCTTTTAGGAATATAGACAGAGAAATCCTTTAATTATTAGCAAATATAATTCATCAATATATAAAAATAATTATACATCATGACCAAGTGGGCTTTATTTTGGGGGTGCAAGGCTGGTTTGATATTCAAAAATCATTCAGTATAACCCACCATATTAACAAGCTAAAGAAGAAAACCACAGGAACGTGTTAGTCAAATGCAGAAAAAGCATGTGACAAAATCCAACACCCATTCATGATAACTCTGGAAACCAAAGTGGGGCCCTTCCTCAACCTGATAAAGAGCATCCACAAAAACATGAGAAGAGGATTGTATTGAATAGTAAGACTAAATGCTTTCCCCTAAGATCAGTAACATTTCAAGTATGTCCACTCTCATCACTTCTAGCTCCTGCAACAGGGCAAGAAAGGGAAATAAAACGCTTAGAAATTGGAAAGAAGAAATAAAACTCCCCATTTGCAGATGGCATGATTGTCTATGTAGAAAATTCCAAGAAATCTACAGAAATATTCCTAAAACAGGTGAATTCAGCAAGCTTTCAGGACACAAATTACATGTAAACAAATCCCTCAAAAATGAAATATTTAGGTGTGAATATAACAAAACATGTAGAGGACTCGTACGCTGGGAAAACATACTGATGAAAGAAATCAAAGAAGAGCTAATCAATGAAGTAGACCGTTTGCGGATTGAAAGCTCGGCAAGTAAAGCTGCTGCTCCTTTGCAACCCCAGCAAGAACGCCGAACAGATACAGACAAGATCACCCCAAAATCAGTGTGGGAAGGCAAAGACAGGATGGCTGAAAGCACTTTGAAAAAGAAGAATAAAGGAAGAGGAATCTGTTTACAAGAGTTCAAGGCCAGTTACAGCTGCAGTAATCGAGACTGCATGGTACTGGCAGAGGGACAGACACACGGGCCTGTGGGACAGAACCGAGGATCCAGAGACAGGCCCCACGCGGCCCCTGAGTGCTACCCACAAAGCCTGCAGCGCCTTTAACAGCCGACGCCGAGACATGGATGTCGCAGGGAAAACATGGGTCCACTTAAACGTGAAACCTAAAACACTTCGGAAGGAAAACGTCGGCGAGGTCTGTCTGGCTATGGGGTAGGTGACAATTTCTTTGGCAGAACTATAACAGAAATACTGACTGTAAGAGAAAATTTTAATAAATTGTACTTGATCAAAGTTAAAAGGTTTTGCTTAAAAAAAGAAACCATTAAGAAAGTGAAAGGACAAGCCACAGGTTGGGAGAAAGTAATCGGATCCAAACGTAAAGAATCTTCTAGGTCAATTAGCAAAAGACAAACCCACTGAAAGTGGGCAAGAGACGAACAGCTCCGAGGCGGACTCTGCGTGGCCGACGAGCTCGCGGAGGTGCCAGCGGGCCCCCTCGAGAAGCCAGACGCGCCCACTTCCACCCAGTCGCGCCAATGCTGGGCTTTTACGCGCGTCCCGGACGAGCCCAGAGGCACCGAGCTCTGGCCAAAAACAGCCCCGCTGCCCACCCAGAGGAGGGTGGATACGACGGCGGCCGCGCCGCAGTGAGCCGGGGGCCAGCAAGCACACGCGGACACGCAGTGCGGCGGGCAGCACCCGCGCAGGTGTCCCCGCATGCCGTGACGGAGGCGGCTCGCGGGGCGAGGTGAAGCTCGCGTGCACTGCGCCTGCTACCAGGTGTGACTCACCTGGGCGAGCGGAACCCCCAAGGGCCTGCCCTTGAAGGCATCACGCTGCGCCCAGGCTGCCGCCTCCCTGTACCCTGGGGCCGCACGTGCGCTGGGGGCTCTGCACGTACCTGGCAGCGGCCGCCGCGGCCCTGTCAGCTGAAGTGGAGGAAGTCCTGGCCTTCCTGCAGGTGCAGAGACCTCAGGTTGTCCTCAAACGCACCCCCCGTGAGGTCCTGCGGGAGGGGAGCAGGTCAGCCCACCTGGCAGGACGCCACCGGGCCACCCGCCTTGCCCTGGGTGCGGCAGGTGCGGGGTGTTCCGTGGTGCCCAGGGGAAGTGGGGGGCACCACAGACGGGGTGGGGGGTAAAGGAGACTGCAGGGTCTGGGGACATGAGCACAGCGAAGACCCTCCTCTCAGTGCAGCCCCCTCCCCACTTGCCTCCTGGCGCGGTGGCAAGTCCCCGAGGCGGGGGCCGATCTGGATGCGCATGGAGCGGATTCCACTGACCAATGCCAGGTGGTTAAAGCTCAGAGCCGGGGGCGGGGAGGGGCCGCGGCCTCGAGCAGGGGGGCACGGCCACAGCCCAGACGCCCCCGTGGGAAACTCACCAGCTTCACGCAGAGGACGAAGGGCGGCTTGGCTGCTCGGAAGTGCAGGATTGGAACCCGGGGCTTGGGCCTCTCCTATGGAGAGCGTGCGGGTGGTGACGCCGCCCTCCCTGAGCTGCAGGAGGGAGCCCGCGGGCACGGGGGGCGCGCGGGGGCAGGGGCGCCACGGGGCCAAGGCCACGCACCTCGGAGTCCTCGTAGCAGTAGAAGCCCTTCCTGATCTTCTTCGCATCCACGTCGCAAAACGCAACCACCTGGGGGAAGAGACCGCGGACACCCTCGCCTGGGCCCCGCGGGCCGCCCGCCGCCTCCCCGCCCTCAGCGCGGCCAGGCCGGTGGGGACCGGGGCTGTGCTCCCCCCACCCGCGAGCCCCCGGCTCGGCCCTCTCAGGCTGCTCCTGGCGGCGTTTCCTGTTCGAGGCCACCGTCACCCACCGTCCGCCCGACCCGGCCGCGCTCTCCCCAGCAGCAGCGCCCGGGCCCGCGCCCCTCGCCGGCTCTCCTCGGGGAAGGCGGCCTCGCGGTGGGGCTGCGCCTGCGCTCTAATGCGAGACGCGGGGGTCTGAGCTCGGGTCTTGATCCCACCGACAGCTGTTCGGTGAGAAACCCGCGGTGAGCTCTCAGCCGCTGACTCACGATTCATCTTTTCCCGCGGACACGAATCCCGCAGCACTTCCACGGGAGGGGGCGGGCCGTCGGCGGGGCCCCGCACACCCCAGCATGAAGCTGGGAGGGCGCCTCCCGGGGCACCTGCCAGCAGCCTGCTGGACCCCGCATGTGCCCCCCGATGTCGCCCGCCTGCTGGCTCGGCCCCACCCGGCTGAGCAAAGCACCATGACGGGCGGGACGTGCTGTCAGGGGAGGGGCAGCCCACCTTGCTGCGGCTGGCGGCCCCCAGGCTGCGGTAGAGCCTGCGCCCCTGCCGGCCTGCGCTCCAGATGGTGAAGGCCGCCCAGCGCGGGAGGACCTGCTCCTCCAGGAAGCGGACGCGGTGGGTCCAGATGGTGCTTCTGCGGGGGAGAGACGCGCGCCACTCGGTCGGGCCAGGGCGGGCTGCAGCGCCGACCAGCTCCAGGGGCCTCCCCCCGCCCCCCGCCCCGCAGGGTGGAGGGCGACGTCCAAAGGGCGGCCACAAAGCTTCCGAGTTCACCGGCCGTGACCACGTGGCCAAGCAGCGCAGGCGCCGCGGCTCCGCTGCCCCGGTCAGGTCGGGAACCGGCCGGCCAAGGGCCAACCGCGAAGGCAGCGAAAACGCACGAGAACAGGCCCCGAGAGCGCAGGAGACAGGAAGGCCGGACAGACCCGGCACGAGCAGCCCGAGCCCCGCTGCTTCTCAGGTGGCCCCCGAGACTGACCAGCCGAGCGGACTGGACACGGCCGGGGGGCTTCCCGCGGAAGAGCCTCCTGCACCCGCCGGCCCAGCGTGCCGCCCCCTCCCTCTCCCACCGCTGCGCACACAGGCCTCCCCGGGGCTCCCCGGGGCTCCGCAGGCCTCCCCAGGCAGCGCCCCAGCTCCGCTGGCAGCAGCCAGCGCCCCTCTGGGGGCCGTGGCCCTGGGCGCAGTGGCTCCTGCCCGCCCGCTTGACCCTGCGCTTGCTGAAGGAAGCGGCCTCCCTCGCCAGCCCTGGGCCGCCTTCTGCGCCGCCCTCCCCATGCCTGTGGCCTCCCGGGCATCTCTCCCAGGGCCGCCTCTGCGCCAAGTGGGCGCAGCACGTGCTGCTGGGCGGCGGTCAGCTGTCGCAGGGCCCCGGCGCGCAGGGCAGGGCCACGCTGTTGGCGCCACCAGCGGCCAGCGGGGCTGTGGGCGTGGGGGCCCCGCCGGCCCCGGGTCACCGCCTAGCGCTGCCGACAGCGGGGGACAGAGGACTCGGAGGGCGGCCACGCCCACTCGACGGAGCACGGTCCCAATGCGTCGTTTTGTGGAAGTCGATAACCTGCACCTAAAGCGCACGTGGAAAGGCCAAAGGCTCTGAGTGGCCAGATGGCGAAGAAGAGACTAGGAAGGACGCCGCCGCCAACTCCAAGGCCTCCCGCGAGGCCACAGCGACCGAGGCGACGGGGTGTCAGCGGGGAGGCAGCAGCAAAGGGCGCCCAGGAACAGACCGGCCGTGGCACCGCGAAAGCCGTACGCCTGGAAGACGGCCCGCGCGAGAGCCAGGTGGCCACGGGCTCGTCGGGCGCCCCAAAAGCACGGTCCCCGGCAGGAGGAGGAGGGGGCCGGCTTCACGACACTCAGAGCTTCTGCTCTGCGAAGGGCACTTTCGAAGCCGCAGACCGCGGCAAGAACCCCGAAAAGGGCTCCGACCCGAGACACCGACACACTCCTATGACTCGACAGTAAGAAGCCGGGGCGGCGCGACCAAAGGCGAAGGCGCGAGGGAGGCGCCGCGGGGCACCTGCTGGGGCAGCGAAGCGCGCGCACCGCCGGCTCCCGATGCCGGCACGTTCTTGCGGAGCAAGCGGCTCGCCACCGAGGGGCAGGGGTGCTCCCGGGCACAGACCCCCGCGAGCCGCAACAGCGTCACGGGCGAGCGGACGGACGGGCCGAGGCGCGTCCACACAGTGGACGCTTATTCCGTGACGAACGTGGACGGGCCTCAGCAACGTTTGCCGGAAAGGCCCCAGGCTGCGACTCCAGCCGCGCGACCGTCTGGAAAAGGCGGAACCAGGCAAGGCGAGCGGCTGCGGGGGGCGGGGGCCACTCGGGAGCGCGGCTCTGAGCCGACGGAGGCAAGGCGTGGCCACAGGGAGGCGGCGGGTGGGGGCGTGTGGGGCTCGGCTTTGGGGCAGTTGCCCTGTGAACCGGAAGCGCCATAAAAAGCACGCCACAGGCCGGGCGAGCTCGGCCGGCGAGTCCTGGCCCTGCGCCTCCTGGGAAGCGGGCGTGGACGCGGCTGCCTCGACGGCCAAGGACACAAGGCGAGCGCCAGCACCCTCCGCGGGCCGCGCCTGCCAGCCACGCGCGCAGACCGTCGCCGCGAGCGCACTCGGAGCGCAGGACGCTGCAGCCGCCCGGCGGGGTGCCTGGGGCCGGGGGCTACGATGGAGGGGCGGCCCGAGAGCCCCAGGCCAGCAGCGCGCGTTTTGCCAACGTCGTGCTTTCGGCGAGTGGCCGCCGCCGGCCTTCCCGCCCGGGCAGCCTGGCGTGGCGTTTCCCCGGCCCCGGGCCGTGCTCTAGGAGCCTGCGTTACGCGCAAGGTGCTGGGAACTGACCCGACCTCAGGCCGCGGCCCTTCCCGATGGACTGTGGCCCCCGGCGAAGGCACGACGCTGGGGGCTCGGGAGAAGCCCGCGACCTTCGTGACCCTGGGTGGGCACAGGTTTCCCCAACGAGGCAGAAAGTGCCGCCAAAATGGAAGGGACGCGGCAGCGGACCAGCCTACGCTAGAGCTTCATCCACGAGGGACGAGGACCCGACGGCCGGGGCAGGACGCACGGGGCCGCTCGGACCCGCCTCCTGCGCGCTCCACGCGCCTGCTCCTGCGGCAGCGCGCCCTCAGCACCGCGTAGGCCTGATGGGGGTGCGTGCCGTGACACCCCCTTCCCTGCCTCGGGGCCCGAGAGCGCAGGAACGTTTCCAGGACCCGCTGCCCCGGGCGGCGGCCAAGACCGGTGCGCCATGGCCGAGGAGTTGGCGGCCACGGGCGGCCCGTGTTCGCCCGGCGCCTGCAGTGGGTCTCAGGAGACCGCGGCAGCGTCCCCCCGCAGCTTCACGTGCCCCGAGGGGCCCTGCGTGGCGGCGCTCCAGGCCCCCGCACGGAGCTCTCGGGTCCGGAGCCTGTTTACTGCGGCTTCTCTGGCTTCAAACCGCAGAACCGTGCGCGCAGCAGAGGGCGGACGCGCACCCAGCAGCCTGCCACACAGACGCCCCGCGCAGAGAAGGCAGCGAAGGTCTAATCCGCGTCGCCTTCGCCGAGAGGGGTGAGAAGAGTGGGGAACCGGCGCCGGCCACCCGGCGGCAGCCGCCTCTGGCCCTGGGGACGGAGAGAGGCCCGGGAGGCAGCGCCCTCTCCCCCATGCCTTTTGGGGCCTCTGAAACACTTGACAATAGAAAACTTAAAATGCCATCGTGCTGCCACTCAATTCAAAACAAGGCGGCAGAAGGTCTGGGGGCTTTGGAGGGGAAGTCTGCGCCAAGGAACCGGGCGCAGCTGTGGGAGGCCTGGGGCGCAGCTGAAGCCTGTCCTGCGAGGTTTCCCGTGACAGCAGAGGCTCCACGGATCCAGAAACAGCATCTGGCCACTTACGGGGGGAGGCAAGGCCGCAAGACAGGCCAGGGCACACGGCTCCGGGCCCCGTGGCCGACCCCGGCTGCACCAAGTGGTCCCTGGGAGGTGTCTGGACTGCAGGCCACGGCACAGCCTGTGCGCGCCGCCCAGGGACCCTGCGCTCGGTGGAAACTCACGTCAGAGTTTCAAGGCAGGACACACGTGAGCCAGCCTCCCGGCGGGGGCGGGGATGTGGACGCGACGTGGCAGCAGCCACTGACATCACAGCTTTTCACGGTCTGCCCGAGAGCTGCCGGCACTGGTCAGACAGGGTCAGCCTGGACGTCCTCCCACGTCACGTGAGGGCCCCGTGCGCAGAGCGCCGTGCTCACCCCTTCAGCGTGCTGTGGGGTCACGGCAAGCCCCAGCTTGCGTTTTTTAATGACAGACGGGGGGGGGGAGGGGGTGCCTGCTGCAGACCTGCGTGGTGGGTGTGACGCGGCATCGCTGTGGCCGTGGTTTGCATTTCCCTCAGGGCTAAGGAGGCTGAGCATCTTTCCGTGGGCTTATGGCCATTTGAATATCATCTAGAGAAAGGTCCATTCAAGGCCTTTGCCCGTTTTTAAATCAAGTTCTTTGTTTTATTGCTGAGTTGTGGAACTGAAGCCTTTACAGATTCTGGACACCAGAGCCTTATAAGATAAATGACTAGCAAATATTTTATCCCAATCTGTGGGTTGTCTTTTCACTCTCTTGATAGTGTCTTTTGATACACAAGAGTTCTCATTTTGATGAAGTCCCATTTAACTATTTTTTCTTTTGCTGCCTGTACTTTTAATGTCCTACTTGAAAAACCATTGCCAAATCGAAGGCCATGAAAATTTTCTGTTTTCTTTTAAGAGTTTTACAGTTTTAGTTCTTAAACTTAGGTCTTTCATCTATTTGAGTTAATTTTGTTTTCATACAAGGCAAGGACGCAACTTCATTCTTCTGCATGTGGATCTCCAGTTCTACCTGCACCGTTTGTTGAAGACACTGTCCTTTCCCCATCGAGTGCTCTTGGCACCCGTGTTGAAGATCAGCTGACTGTATCCGTGAGGAGTTGCTTCCTACCCTCCATCCTATTCACTGGTGTCTTAGTCTGCCAAAGGGGTGCCAGTGCAAAGTGCCAGAAATGGGTTGGCTCCATAAAGGGGATTTATTAGGGGTAGAAACCCACAGTCCTAAGGCTGTGAAAAGCCCAAACCCAGGCACCCTAAGAGCTGCTTCTCAGCGAGGTCAGCGGCTGCTGGCACTGGTGGCCCGAGGCGAGGACAGCAAGGTGGCCGCGGGTCTCTGCCGAGGTCTCTGCCTTCCCGTCTCTCCTGAGCTGCTCTTTTGTCCCAGCCTCTTGGGGTTTCACACCTAAGCAATCCTCTAGTCCTCTCTCACATGGCAAGATCAGCAATGGCGGCTTTCTTTCCCCATGTCTGTGTGTGTGTCTCTCTCTCTGTCTCCATTTATATCAGACCCAGCAAGAGAGCAGAGACTCAACCTGAGTCCCACCTCACTGACATAGTCCAGTCAAAAGCCCTAAAGCGATCTCATCAAGTAACCTAATCAAAGGGCCCTCAACTGATTTTAATGCAATCAAAGGGTATCACACCCAGAGGAACAGATTAATTTAAAAATATAGTCTTTCTCTTTGGGGCATTCATAAAATAATCTCAAACAGTCACAACTGATCTATTTGTCTACCTTTATCCCAGTACCACACTTTTTAAATTACTATAGCTTTGCAGAAGGTTTGAAATTGGTTCATCTGAGTCTTCCAGCTTTGTTCCTCTTTATCAAGATTGTGTTGGCTCTTTGGTCTCTTGAAATTCCATATGCCTTATTGTCAAAATCTGTAGGATTTGCAGTGATGGCCCCTCTTCAATTCTAATATTGGTAATCTGTATTTTCTCTTTTTTTCCCTTAACCTATCTTGCTAGGGGTTTATCAATTTTGCTGATTTTATTTCAAACAACCAGTTCTTTGTATTTCTGGTTTTCGGTACTGATTGCCAATTTTCAATTTCATCAACTTCTACTCTTTATTATAATTTTTCCTTTATTTACTTAGGGTTTACTTTGCTATTACTAAAGCCACTTTTTAAGATGGAGACTTGGATCACTGCTTAGTTTTATCTTTTATAATATAAGCTTTTAAACCCTGCTAGCCACATTCATCAAAATTTGACACATTATTTTCACTGTTAAGTTTTTTTCTAATTTCCTTTGTGAGTTTTTCCTTTGTTGCTTAATATCCAAATCTTTTGGATTTTGAATATAATCTTAATGATTTCTAATTTAATTCTGTGTGGTCATAAAATATATGCTGTATGATTTCAATCATTTGAAATTTACTAAGTCTTCTTTTATGGTCCAATTTGTCTGTCTGGCACCTGAAAGCACATTCCACAGCTGTGGGGCGAAGTGTTCTGTAAATGCCTCCTGGACCACCTTGTCTAACAGGACTGTTCAATCTTCTGTGTCCCTACAGCTATCCCTCACATCTGCCATCAAGTACTTAGAGAGGAGCATTAAAATCTCCAGCTGTAACTGTGGCTTCGTCTGTTTCTCTGTACTCCCAACGGTTTTCACTTTATGTATTTCACAGCTCTGAATCAGAAGCATTCTCCTTCAGGACCGTCACAGTCTCCTGATGAAATGACTTTCCCCCATGACTAAAGGTCCCACCAACACCAAGTCAGGCTCATGAGAACAAACGGGGACAGCAGGCCCCCAGTGCACGTGGGCCGAGACCGGCGGGAGGGGAGGCGAGGGAGGCCGCCGTGCCTTGTCCACGCAGGTGCTGGGGAGCAGCAGAGTTGCGTGAGTCACGTGGAGGCCACCAGCTTGTGTGCGTGGTCCTACCGCTCTCCACCAGCCTCTCCCATCCATGAGGGTGGGGCAGCGCGTGAGAAGCCGCCCGTGGCATCATGTCTGCAGGAGCTCCCTTAGGCGAAACTACCAAAACTGCACCTGATATGAGAGGGCCATTCGGTCTTGGTCCTGGGACCTGCCCTAGGCCCCGGAGGAAACGCCAGTCCCTGCGCAGCACTCCCTCAGGCGCGGCCCTCCAGGACGCCGGAGCCCACTGCGCCCTTGCCCGGGGCCCGTGCTCTTTCCGAGATTTCCCCGTGGGCTTGGCGCTCACATGGGTGGCAACCCCAGCCCCGGGCCTGACTGCAGTGGCCGCTGGACCTTCTTTCTTGGGCCTCCCGTTTGCCCTGCGTGCACCGGGAGCCCGAGGGCGACCACTTACGCGAGCACAGAGTGTGTGGCTGCGCACTGGTGGTAGCGGTAGACGAGGAGCTTCTGGTCGATCCTGAAGACTCCGCCGCCCTTCCTGAGGTGCTCGTAGAAGAAGAGCAGGTCCTCTGGCACACCCTGCGAGGGGGAGACACAGGAGCCACTGGGATCCCCACTCACGACAGAAACATCGGCACTGCTGAGAAGAGAGAGCTTAGACGGGGGCCCAGCAGGTACAACGGCAGCTCCTCGAACAGGTGGGCACCGGAGAACAGAGGGTGGGCGGGAAGTGCTCGGCTCTGGCCTGAGTTGTCGGTCAGGAGAGGTCGCAGGGATCAAAGGCAGAACAAGGTGCTCAGGAGAGGGGTGAGTCCTGGCACGAGGACACTGCTGCCCACGGCGCAGAAAGCTGGTTCCTGTGGGAGGGAGCTCAGCATCAGTGACCGAGCAGGGGTGTCGTGGCGCTGCAGGGAGCCTGCGCCGGGGGTCTCGTGGAGCTATCGGGGGGCTGCGCCGGGGGTCTCCTGGAACTATCGGGGGGCCGCAGCCGGGGGTCTCGTGGAACTATCGGGGGGCTGAGCCGGGGGTCTCGTGGAACTACTGGGAAGGCCAACTCTGTGCACAGGGAAATGGGTGTGAAGAATCTTCGTACAGGGAAGCGGCTGTGGCTCAATCAGTAGGGCTCCCGTTTACCATATGGGAGGCCCTGGGTTCGGTTCCCGGGGCCTCCTGGTGAAGGCGGGCCCGCCCACACGGCGTGGTTGGCTGACCCAGCGAGCACAAGCAGCAAGGGGGGGATAAATGAATAAATAAATAAAATCTTTAGAAAAAAAAAAAAAAAAGAATCTTCGTACAAACCCAGGAAGAAAACAGAAAAGGAGACGCAGACACATCAGGGGGTGGAAACTCGGCCCCCACAGCAAATCTCAACACCATGAAACAGAAAACCCTGACATGACCCCACCAGCTAGGAGGACCATCTCAAGTCAGAAATTCAGCGAATACAAAACTGGGCCAAAAAACAGGAAGATATTTTAAAAAGCAGGTTGGCTGGAGGTGGGCAAATTTGGCTTCTTCCTGGGGGAATGAAAACCTTCTGACATCAGGCTGGTGCTGCCTGCCCAGCCCTGAACCCGCTCAAATGACTCAGCTGCACAGGGTGCAGAGGGGAAGACGACAGTGTGTGAATTATCCTGTGCGAACTCAAAAAAGAAACAGAAGAAAAAGTAAAAATCACAAGAAACGAAGACTAAATTACAAGGCCCTCAAGGGAAAATAGATCTGAATAAAAACTTAAGGGACACTGAAGAAATGTAAGAAAATAACCAAGAAAATGAAAATGATACTTTAAAAGTTTATTCTAACCACATCTACCCAGTGTGTAACTGGGTTCTCTGAAGCAGAAAAACAAAACAATGAACAGAGCTAATATTTAAAACTATAATCCAAGAGAACTTTCCAGAAATAAAAGCAGATCTGGCCTTTTGATGGTTTAGGACAGCAGGTGAAGGCTGCACACCACCCAGAGGAGAGAGGGACAGAAGAGGGAAATCGCGACGACAGAACCGTAAGCTGGAATCAGCTGCACCCTCCCCCACACTAAAGACACTTTAGAATTCTCGGGCCTCTGGGCCTGTGACTACAGAAAAAGGGGGATCCAGGGATCTACCACCCCAGGAAAGGGGAGAGAGAGGGACACAGCCTAAGGCTGACTCAAGCTTCTGCCCCACAAATTTGGTCTGCCCTGTCCCGAGAGCCCTTCCAGGCCGGGTGGGGCTGCACCATTGTTTGCCTTGGAGACCTCAAGGGGCTAAAGATATAAAAACCTCCCAATCTCCTCCTCTACTAACAGGGACTGATTGTTGAGGATTCAGAGGGGAGTGGAAATATTTCCTAGCTGGGAAAAGGGGGGCGCTACGAGAGAAGTCTGGAGAACTGTCTCAGAAAGTTTGAATCACAGGGCTCTTAGCCCCCAGACAGGAAGCTCCATCACATTGATCTGGCCTGTGTCACAACAAATACGCTCCGACCAGGCATTGAATTGAGAGCTTCCAATGAGCGCCATCTCCTGGCAGACCAAGGAAGTGCATGCAAGAAAATTAAAAATAAGTAAGAGAGGCTTTTCCTGGCCTCTATAGCCTCCCTACCCAAGGCCCTAGGAAACGACTCTACAACCAAATTACTGGGTCCAGTGCCCAGTTTTAAGCAACCAGCAGGACAATCCCAACAATCCAGGTCGAGCCAAATATCAAAGCTGTGGTAACTCACACCCTCCTGCCACTAAATACCTACAAATGATAAAGAGATTGAGCATCTGAGTACACTACATCCTAATCAGAGGCCTAAACACCAGCAAAAAATTACAAGTCAAACTAAGAAAATAGAAGACAGGGCCCCAAAAAAGGAATACATCAAAGTCCCAGAAGAGATGCAGGATTTGAGAGAACTAATCAGTGAGATGAGCACAAATTTCCAAAACCAAATTAGTGACTTGAAAGACATTATAGTTAACAAGATAAATGACACCAAGAAGACACTGAGCAAATGCAAGAATTTGAAATCCTGAACAGAAAAGTAACAGAGCTCATGGAAATGAATGACACAATAGGTCAAGTCAAAAACACTTTTGAGGCATACAACAGCAGGCTCGAAATGATAGAAGAAAGAATAAGTGATACCGAAGACAGAGCATCTAAAATTTCAGAGAGAAAAGAATGGAAAAAATTGAGCAGGGGCTCAGAGAGTTGAATGACAACACAAAATGCAACAACATACATGTCATGGGAGTTTCAGAGGAGATGAGAAGGGAAAAGGGGCAGAAAGAGTATTTGAGGAAATGGTAGCTGAAAATTTCCCAACTCTCACGAAAGAAATGAACTTACACCTCCAAGAAGCACACCGTACCCCAATCAGAATAAATCCAAATAGACCTACACCAAGACACATACTACTCAAAAGTCAAATGTCAAAGATAAAGAGAAAATTCTCAGAGCACCGAGAGAAGCAAATGATCACATACAAGGGACGTCCAGTAAGAGTTAGTGCAGCTTTCTCTTCAGAAACCATGGAAGCGAGTAGACAGTGGTATGATACAATTAGGAAACTGAAAGAGCAAAACAGCCAGCCGAGAACTCTTTACCCAGCAAAACAGTTCTTCAAATATGTATAAAATATTCACAAACAAACAGAAACTAAGAGAGTTTGCAAAAAAGAATCCACTTTGAAGGAAATACTAAAGAAAGCCTTAGAACTTGAAGGAAAAAGACAGGAGAGAGAGGCTTGGAAGAGAGTATAGAAGAAAGAATAGCCAAAAGAGTATACAGACAGACAAAAATAAGATAACATATGAAAACCAAAGAATAAAATGGAGGAAATTAATAGTGCATTTATAGTAATATCATTGAATGTGAATGGATTAAACTTCCCAATCAAAAATACAGGCTGTTAGAATGGATTAAAAAACATGAGCCATCCATATGCTGCTTACAAGAAACTCACCTCAGACCCAGGGATACAAACCGACTGAAAGTGAAAGGTTGGAAAAAGATACTCCACGCGAATAGTAACCAGAAATCAGCAGGAGTAGCTTTATTAATATCAGACAAAACAGACTTTAAATGCGAAAATGTTATAAGAGATACAGAAGGCCATTATATATTAATAAAAGGGACGATCCTCTAGGAAGATATAACAGTCATAAATATCTATGCACCTGACCAGGGTGCCCCAAAATATATGAGACAAACTCTGGCAAAACTGAAGGGAGAAATAGACATCTCTACAATAATCGTCAGAGATTTCAACACCCCTCTCACATCATTAGATAGAAAACTAGACAGAAGATCAACAAGGAAACAGAACTTGAACAATATGATAAACAAGTTAGACCTAACAGACATATACAGAACACTGCATCCAAACTCAGCGGTTATACATTCTTCTCAAGTGCCCATGGATCTTTCACCAGGATAGACCACATGTTAGGGCACAATGCAGCTCTCAATAAATATAAAAAGACTGAAATTATACAAAGCACCTTCTCAGATCATAATGGAATGAAACTAGAAATCAATAACAGACAGGAAAAAAGTAAATTTGCAAATGTGTGGAGACTGAACAACACACTCCTAAAAAATCAGTGGGTCAGAGAAGAAATTGCAAGTGAAATCAGTAAATATATTGAGACAAATGAAAACAAGAACACAATGTATCAAAACTTAAGGGATATAGTGAAGGCAGTCTTGAGAGGGATATTTATAGCCTAAATGCCTATATTAAAAAACAAGAAAGAGCTAAACTCAAAGATTTAACTGAACTAGAAAAGTGCAAAAAGAACAGCAAACCAATCCCAAAGCAAGCAGAAGGAAAGAAATAATAAAGATTAGAGCAGAAATAAATGAAAATGAGAACAGGAAATCAATAGAGAAAATCAACAAAACCAAAAAAAGCTGGTTCTTTGAGAAGATCAATAGAATTGACAAACCCCCAAAAAAGAGAGAAGATGCAAATAAATACAATCAGAAATGAAAGGGGGGAAGTTACAAATGACCCCACAGAAGTAAAAAGAATCATAAGAGGATATTATGAGAAATTATATGCCAACAACCTAGACAACTTAGATGAAATGGACAAATTTCTAGAAATGCACAATCAACCTACACTGACGCTACAAGAAATACAAGAACTTAACAAACCAATCACAATTAAGGAAATTGAATCCGTCATCCAAAATCTCCCAGCTAAGAAAAGTCCAGGACCAGATGGCTTCACAGGTGAGTTCTACCAAGCATTTCTAAAAGAATTAACACCAATCCTGTTTAAACTCTTCCAAAAAATTGAAGAGGAGGGAAAATTACCCAACACATTTCATGAAGCCAACATCACCCTAATACCAAAGACAGACAAAGATTCTACAAGAAAAGAAAATTACAGATCAATGTCTCTTGAACATATATATAAAAATTCTCAACAAAATACTTGCAAATCGAATCCAACAGCATATCAAAAGACTTATACATCACGACCAAGTGGGATTTACTCCTGGTATGCAAGGCTGGTTCAACATAAGAAAATCAATCAACGTAATACACCACATTAACAAATTGAAGGGAAAAAAACTACATGATCATCTCAATCAATACAGAAAAGGCATTCAACAGATAAATCCAGCATCCTTTTTTTGATAAAAACACTTCAAAAGGTAGGAATAGAAGGAAAATTCCTCAATATGATAAAAGGCATATATGAAAAGCCCACAGCCAACATCATACTCAATGGGGAAAGGTTGAAAGCTTTCCCTCTAAGATCGGGAACAAGACAAGGATGCCCATTGACACCATTGTTATTCAATATTGTACTAGAAGTTCTAGCTAGGGCAATTAGACATGAAAAAAAAATTAAAGGCATCCAAATAGGAAAAGAGGAAGTAAAACTCTCACTGTTTGTGGATGACATGATCCTGTACTTAGAAAATCCTGAAGTATCCACAACAAAGCTGCCTGAACTAATAAATGTGTTCAGCAAAGTGGGAGGATACAAGATCAACAAGCAAAAATCAGTAATGTTTTTGTACACTAGTACTGAACAACCTGAGGAGGAAATCAGGGGGAAAATTCCATTTTTACCAGCAAGAAAAAGACTCAAATACTTAAGGAATTCATTTAACCAAAGAAGTACAGGACTTATATGCATAAAACTACAAAACAAGGCTAAAGAAATTTTAAAAGACCTAAACAAACGGAAAGACATCCCATGTTCATGGATTGGAAGAATAAATATCATGAAGATGTCAATCTTGCCCAAACTGATTTATAGATTCAATGCAATACCAATCAAAATCCCAACAGCTTACTTTACACAATTAGAGAAGGCAATTACCAAATTCATCTGGAAGGGTAAGTGCACCCGAATAGCCAAGAGTATTCTGAAAAAGAAGAGCAATGTGGGAGGAATTTCACTGCCTGATCTTGAAACTTATTACAAAGCTACAGTGGTCAAAACAGCATGGTCGTGGGTCGGAGGTGGCTCAACTGGTTGGGCGTCCGTCTCCCATATGGAGGGACCCGGGTTCGATCCCCGGGACCTCCCGGTAAAAAAAAAAAAAACAGCATGGTCCTGGCATAAAGATAGACATATCGATCAGTGGAAAAGAATTGAGACTCCAGAAATAAACCCTCACCTATACAGTCAAATGGTTTTTGACAAACCTACCAAGCCCACGCTGATGGGAAAAAACAGTCTCTTCAACAAATGGTGTTGGGAGAACTGGGTATCTATAACCAAAAGAATGAAAGAGGACCCCTATCTCACCCCCTATACAAGAATCAACTCAAAATGGATCAAAGATCTAAATGTAAAAGCCAGGACCATAAAACTACTAGAAGAAAATGTAGGGAAACATCTTCAAGACCTTGTAGTAGGTGGTTATTTCTTGGACCTTACACCCAAAGCACGTGCAACAAAAGAAAAAGTAGATAAATGGGACCTCCTCAAAATTAAACACTTTTGCACCTCACAGGACTTTGTCAGAAGGTTGAAAAGGCAGCCGACTCAATGGGAAAAAAATATTTGGAAATCACTTATCTGATAAGGGTTTAATATTCAGGATATATAAAGAGATGTTACAATTCAACAATAAAAAGACAAATGACCCAATTAAAAAATGGGCCGAAGACTTGAATAGACATTTCTCCGAAGAAATACAAATGCCAAAAAAACACATGAAGAAATGCTCAACATCACTCATGATTAGGGAAATGCAAATCAAAACTACAATGAGATATCATTTCACACCTAGCAGAATGGCCACTATTAAAAAGACAGAGAACTACAAGTGTTGGAGAGGATGTGGAGAGATAGGAACACTTCTTCACTGTTGGTGGGAATGCAGGATGGTACAGCCACTATGGAGGACTGTTTGGCACTTCCTAAAGAAGTTGAATATAGACTTGCCACATGACCCTGCAATACCACTACTGGGTATATACCCAGAAGAACTGAGAGCAGTGACACGAACAGACATCTGTACACCGATGTTCATAGCCACATTATTCATCATTGCCAAAAGCTGGAAACAACCCAGGTGTCCATCAACAGATGAATGGATAAACAAACTGTGGTCTATTCACACAATGGAATATTATGCAGCTGTAAGAAGAAATGAAGTCATAGAGCATATGACAACATGGATGAACCTGGAGTTCATTATGTTGAGCGTAGCAAGCCAGACACAAAAGGATAAATACTATATGACTACGTTACTATGAATCAAATATATTGTATAACATATTGTTTGATTAAAAAACAACTTTATATGTATCCAGTACATTTGAGAAATGTATATATTTATTCATCTGTGTTTACTTTTTATTTTTTATTGTTTATATTTTCAATTATTAAATGTACAAAATAAAGTAAAAAAGATTGTGAAAGAAAAAAAAAAAAGAAAAGCAGATCTGATTCTACATTGTAAAGCACTGCCAGATCAACTTTCAGACAAATTCTAGTAAAAGTATTAGACTTTAAAGGTAAAGAATTAATCTCAGAGCCTCCAGCCAAAAAGGTCACATAACTCACAAAGACAAGATAATTGGATTAACACCAGACTTTTCAAAAGCAATATCTAAAGCAAAGCAACAATGGGACAGTATTTTCAAGAGGCCAAGGTCTGTCTGTCCTGCCAAAATCTCCTCTGAGGGTGCCGGGAGAGGAGGACTCAGGCAAAGCCCCTGGGGCTCTCAAGCTGACAGCCACAGGTCTCAGGCTAGAAAGATAAGGAAGGGGCCAGGGCGGAAAAGAAGACATAGGTGCTCATAGCCTGACAAGCAGAAACCATGTAGCAAACAGAAGCGAAGGGAAGGAAAAGGAAAGGGGGGAAGAGAATAATCTCACTGCCTGTTGTACACCTTTAAAAACTGTAGAAAGCACACACTGAAAGGTTCAATAAGAAAATATAGACGAAGGGCACTGAAGAGGGCATAAATGCAAAGGTAACCAGCAGGGGAAAAACAAACATTCCCCAGTACCGAAAGAAACTAAAAATGCCCGCGCAGCTGGTGGCGCCTGGCTTTCGAGCGCCTGGGCAGGCAGCCTCGTTCACAATTAATAACAAGGCCAGGGGCAAAGGGGTCCTGGGATCAGAGGCCTGTCCTCCCCGAGCACTTACCTGCCCACCCTCGTCAAACGGGCCCACGTGGGAGAACCAGGCTCGCGAGCACAGCCAGGTAGGCATGATCACGGTGGGGCCATTCGAGGTGAAGACCTAGACGCAGTGAGTGGCAGAATTACAGGAGAGAACCGCCCAGCACACAGGCCCCTGCACTCACCTCCCGCAAAGCACATTTAAAGCGCCAAACGTGCACCAGTCCCTCCACAGCTCCCGGGGCTCTAAAGCTGGATCGCTGAAGGGCCAGCCCAGGGCTAACAGGTGAGAGGAGGGGGCGTGCCCAAGGCTAATAGGTGAGAGGAGGGGGCGTGCCCGAGGCTTAACAGGTGAGAAGTGGGCAGCAGGTGAGAGGAGGGGGCGTGCCCAAGGCTAATAGGTGAGAGGAGGGGCATACCCAGGGCTAACAGGTGAGAGGAGGGGGCATGCCCAGGGCTAACAGGTGAGAGGAGGGGGGCATGCCCAAGGCTAATAGGTGAGAGGAGGGGTATGCCCAGGGCTAACAGGTGAGAGGTGGGCAACAGGTGAGAGGAGGGGGGGCATGCCCAAGGCTAACAGGTGAGAGGAGGGGGCATGTCCAGAGCTAACAGCAAAACAGGCCAAAGCAGGATGCTGATTTTCTCTACCGGTTTTCTATTTTCTAGTTCACTGATTTCCACTCGTGATTATTTTCTTTCTTCTGCTTAGTTTGAGCTTCATTTGTTCACTTACTAGTTTGTTAAGATGGAAACTGAGGTCACTGATTGGAGACTTTTCTTTTTCTAATGTAGGTATGTTTTTTCTAATACGGGTATTTATCGTTTTATTATTGGTTTCTAAATTAATACCGTTACATATAGAAAACATATTTTATATGACTTGAATCCCTTTAAATTTACTGAGATTTGTTTCATGACCCAGAATACGGCCAGCTAGGTAAATGTTCTAGGCGTTTTTTTTGTTTTTGTTTTTTGTTTTTGAGGTACTGGGGGCTGTGGATTGAACTCGTATGTGGGAAGCTGGCGCTCAACCTGCATCGGCTCCCCTGACTTGGCTTTTGGTTTCTGTTTGCTTGCTGTCTGTTTATTCATGTGTTTCAGGAGGCACCAGGGTCTGAACTCAGGACCTCCCACCTGGGACGCAGCCGTGCAGCTCCTTGAGCCACGTCCGCTCCCGGAGAGAGGAACAAGCTCCGTCCGGGCGGAGGCTTCTCTAGGCCCATCGTGTGCGGCTGGGGGTCGTCAGAGCCTCTCAAGACTTTGGGGCTCCCCCTCCTTGTCCTAGTGACCCTTGGGACAGGGTCACTGAAACCTGCTTACATCAGGGATTAGTCTCTTCCTCCTCATGGGCCTTTCAATTTTCTCCTGTCTCTTGAAGCTGCCATCAGAAACACAGCTGGTTAAGACGCTTACGTCCTCCTGATGAAGCGCCCTTTGTCATTAAGAAATCACCTTTCAAAATCCCTGCAACAGTCTTTACTCTGAAATAGTTGGATATCATTAGTTACTACAATTTTTTTAAATTAGTGTTATTAGGAAATATCTTTCTCCATCCTTTTACTTTTAACTGTTATTTTATATATGAAGTGTATTTCTTGTAGGCAGAATATAGTTGGGTCTTGTTTTTCATATTCACTGTCACAATCTCAGCCTTTTAACTGGCTCATTTACACCATTTACGTATCATGTTTTCATTGGTATAATAAACCCCACCGCCTTGCTCTTAGGTTTCTGTTTGTCCAACCTGCTGTATCCTTGTTCCTCGTTTTCTACATTCTTTGAGCTATCTGAGTCCTTACTATAACTCTATTTTCTGTTTCCTTTGCTGTCTTCTTGGCTGTAACCTGCTTCTTCATGGCTGCTTTAGGGTTCACAGCACCCGTCTTCTCACTATAACCGTCTGCCTTCAAATGAGGTTTGCCCACGTCACGTGTGGCCTCACGACCTCACGGAACTCCTTCTCCCCCTCAACCCTGTGTGATGTGAGGTCACGCATCACACAGGCCATAAACCTCACACCCCAGTGCCATCCTCACTTACGCGGTCAATTACCTCGTAAGGGGGGTTAAATAAAAAGAAAAATATCTTGAGTATTCACCCAGGCATTCACCCTTCCCAGTGTTTTTCACTGTAAATCCGCATCTCCAGCCAGCATCGATGTCCTCCTGCCGGAAGGACTTCCTTTTTTTTTTTTTTTTTTTTTTTTAAGATTTTATTTATTTATTCATTTATCCCCCCCTTGCTGCTTGTGCTCGCTGGGTCAGCTAACCACGCCGTGCGGGCGGGCTTGCCTTCACCAGGAGGCCCCAGGAACCGAACCCGGGGCCTCCCATATGGTAAACGGGAGCCCCACTGATTGAGCCACAGCCGCTTCCCTGGAAGGACTTTCTTTAACGTTTCTCGGTGTGTGGGTGTCCAGGAATGCGTTCTTTCAGCTTTTGTGTGTCTGAAATTGCCTTTATTTTGCCTTCAGTTTTGAAAGATATTTTTCACAGGGTACAGAACCGTAGGTGGACAATTTCTTCTTGGTACTTTGAAGACGGGGTCCAAACCGTTCTTGCTTGACCCTGACGACAAACCTGATGTCATCAGAAGAAGAAGATAAATCAAAGATTACAGTTGGAGATTCCAACAGCTGTCTTTCAGTAAATGAGAGAAATAGAACAGAGGGCAGCCTCTTCTCAAACTGAATTCCCTGTTCCCACTTATCTCACCCTCCCACATTCTGGGTGGCCTCTTTTCAGAACTTTTCCCTGTTCCCCCTTATCTAACCCTCCCACATTCTTGTGCGAGTCACTTCCCCAAAAACCCACGTCAGTAAAGAGGATGAACTTGGACACTGAGCACTCACCCTCACACTTTTCGCCTTAGGATTGGGTTCGTTTCCGCGCCTAAGATTGTAAGCTCACAACTCCCAGCCAAGGGGAGATGGGTAAGGCTGGGGAGGGAGGGAAATGGGACATTGCGTCAGAGAAACTATATAATCTTTGTCCTTACACTGATCACGTGCACTTGCCCACTTCCATCATCCTGGGCATGTGCCCTTTCTCGTGAGAAAGAAAGAAATTACTGCTGCCTCTAATCCAGCTCTCTGTCTTCAGAACTTTTGAGTATGTGGTCGCCATCCCACTCAGAAAATAACAGCACAAGCAGACAAAATAGAGATGTTGAAGATTTAAACATTATTAGTTAACGGTCTTGAATACTACAACAAAACGGCAAAGTACACATTCTTATCAAGGGATCATGGGTGCTGGGCCATGAAAGTCTCAACGAATTTTAAAAAGATTAAAACCACACAGAGTAGGCTTTCAGATGATAATGGAATTAAAACAGTTATCAATAACAGAAAAAGACCCAGAAAATCCTCAAATATTTGGAAATTAAAACAATATACGTCTAAATTTTCCTTGGGCTAAAGAGAAAAATAACAAGAAAATTAGAAAATATTAATTGAATAAAAATGAAAAAAAAAAAAAGACAACCAAACCCAACACATCAAAACTCTGGTAGCCAGTTGAAATAATATTTACAGGCAATTTTACAGTTTGAAATGCTTATATTAGAAAAGAAGGTTTCAAATCAATGGTCCAAGATTCCACCTTAAGAAGACAGAAAAAGAAGAGGAGAGTAAACTCAAAGTAAGTGGGAGAGAGGACACATTACAGCTAAGAGCAAAAATCAATGAAAGAGAAAGTATATGATCAGAGAAAATTAATATGACCAAAATGTGGATCTTTGGAAAAAATCAATAATATTTGAAAAGCTCTAGCTTTCATGATCAAAATAAAAAGATAAAGGACACAAATTATCAACATGAGGAACAAAAGAGGGGAAATCACTATAGAACCTATAGTGTAGCAAATATAAACAAGTTCATGACAGTAAATTCAATGACTAGACAAAACAGACATTCTCTGAAAGATGCAAATTATAAAACAATTCAAGAAGAATTAATAAATGAAAACTGTCTCTGGTGCATGCAATCAAACATAAACCTTACTCACTCTAACATTAATCTTACACAAACTCCTTCATAAAATTAAAGAGGGGGAAACATCTCACCTCATTTTATGAGGTCAGCATAAACCAGGCAAAAATTTTACAACTACAGACTGATATCCCTTTTGAATACAGATGCACAAATCCTTAATAGATTATTAGCAAATCAAATTCAACAATATATGAAAAGGACAAAATATCTTAACAAAGTAATGGTTATTGCAGGAATTCACATTTGGTTTAATAGTTGGAAATCAATAAATTCACCATATTACCATAATAAGGAAAAATTGTATCATTTTGACAAAGACACGAAAAGCATTAGAAAAAACCTCGAAGCGGCTGTGGCTCAATCAGTAGGGCTCCTGTTTACCATATGGGAGGCCCCGGGTTCAGTTCCCGGGGCCTCCTGGTGAAGGCAGGGCCCACCTGCACGGCGTGTTGGCTGACCCGGCGAGCACGAGCAGCAAGCGGGGGATAAATGAATAAATAAATTAAAAAAAAAAAATCTTAAAAATAAATAAATAAATAAATAAATAAATAAAAAAGAAAGGGAGAATCCATGTTTTAAAAAAAAAAAAAAGAAAAAACCTCAACACCCAGTCAAGGCACAACCTCTCAATGTACTAGAAATGGAAAGTAATTTATCCAACCTGAAACAGGGACCTCTGAAAACTCACATCAAACCTTACAAAGACTGGACTGAAACCTATGACTCTAGATCAGGTACCTGGCAAGAATGTTCATGTTCATGACTTCTACACAGCATTAGAAGTACCAGAAGTACTAGCCAATATAATAAGACATGAAAAACAAATGAAAGGCGTACAGATTGAAAAGCGAGAATTAAAACTGTTTATTCACATGATACAATCACATAAGTAAACAATCCTAACTAAGGGATATCCAAAAGTAGCTACGAGCACAATAAAAGTTTAGCATCATCACAGATAAAACACCAATTTATAAATATAATTGTATTCTTCTATACCAGCAATGAAAAATTAAATATAAAAAATTTAAAAACAATGCCATTTACAATAAATATGAAATATTAAGGGTAAAGTTAATAAAATATGTGGTATGACATATACTGGGAAGTATAAAATAATGGTGAGAGTAAGTAAAGAACATATAAATAGGGAAGCGGCTGTGGCTCAATCAGTAGGGCTCCCGTTTACCATATGGGAGGCCCCGGGTTCAGTTCCCGGGGCCTCCTGGTGAAGGCAAGCCCGCCCGCATGGCGTGGTTAGCTGACCCAGCGAGCACAAGCAGCAAGGGGGGGATAAATGAATAAATAAATAAAATCTAAAAAAAAAAAGAACATATAAATATAGTTGTTAAGATGCCAAGAGTCCAGTAATTGATCTAGAGTCAATGCAATGTCGCTCAAAACCCAACATTTTTTAAGAAATCGACAAGCTCATTCTAAATTTGTAGAGAATTGGGGGAGGAAATAGTCAAAATATTTCTGAAAAAGGAAAACAAAGGAGGACTTACACTGTGTAATCAAGATTTACTTTGAAGCTACAGTACTCAAGAGATTATGGTACCAAGGTAAGGTTAGACTTGTAGATCAATGGAACAGAACAGAGTCCAGAAATTGACCCACACATATATATTCAGCTGATTTTCAACAAAAGTGCTAAGGCAATTCAATGAGGAGATTATAATCTTTACACAAATGGTACTGGAACAACTGGATATCCATATGGAAAAACAACCTTACCTCACACCATATACAAAAATGACCTCAAGGGGGCGGATGTGGCTCAAATGGTTGGGTGTCCGTCTGCCATATGGAGGGACCTGGGTTTGATCCCCGGGACCTCCCGGTAAAATAAAAAATTAAAAAAAAAAAAAAATATATATATATATATATAGAAGGCGCATGGGCTGCCAGGCTCTGTGTGCCGCTGAGCCGCCGGGCCCCGGGAGCCATGCAGCAGGATGATGACGTAACAGGGGAGAGACAAGACGAGATGCTCCAAAAAGCTCCAGAAGCCAGGAGCTGAGGTGGCCCAGGCGGCAGAATACCTCTCTCCTACATCGGAGGTCTCCAGGATCGAATCCTGGTGAAGACTGGAGGAGGAGGATGAGAAGAGTTGGCAGGAAACAGACACAGAGAATTGCCCAGCGAATGGACACAAAATAACAAATGGGGAAGCGGGGTTTAAAATGGATAAAGTAAATAAATAAATCTTTAAAAAAAAAA
>JAKSZT010035875.1:326668-347690 GCA_026826555.1 Tolypeutes matacus | reverse complement strand
TGAAAATGTTTGTAACTTGGGAACAGGCAAAAGTTTTCTAATACTGGGCTCAAAAAACCCCCCACAAATTTAAAAATAAATATTGATAAATTGGACTTCACCAAAATTTAAATGTCAACTTTCCAAAAGATACCAAATAAGAAAATGAAAGGATAGGCCATGGACTAAGAGAAAATATTCACAATCTGTATGTCAGGTACATGTATCTACAAAGGATTGTTATCTGGAATAAAGAACTCTTGCAGCTCAATACTAGGAAGACAAAAAAATTAAAAATGGATAAAGCATTTAACCAGACACCTCACAAAAGAAGATGACTGAATAGCTAATAAACACATTAAAAATTGAGGATATTCAAATTTATATACCAGTATAATTCCATTACACACCCTTTAGAATGGGTAAAATTTAAAAGACTGATAACACCATGTGCTGGTGTGAATGTGGGGCAACTAGAATTCCCATTACGTCAGTTGTCTTTCCACTTTCTTAATAAATGCCTTTTGATGTACAAAAGTTTTTAATTTTGATGAAATCACTTCTAGGACTGCAAAATGCATATTTTGGTCCATTTGATGGTGCCCCTCAGGTCCCTTAGGCTCAGTTCCTCTTTCTTCATTCTCTTTCCTTTCTGCTCCTCAGACTGGTTATTTTCAACTGAATTATCTTCAACTTCTCTGATTTTTTTCTTCTGCCTGCTCAAATCTGCTATTGAACCCGACTAGTGAATTTTTCATTTCAGTCACTGTACCTTTCAGTTTCAGAATTTGTTTGGTTCCTTGTATATGACTTCTATCTCTTTAATGATATACTCATTTTAAAAAATATAATAAACTTTATTTTTTAAAGAGATTTTAGATTAAAGAAAGTTACATCGAAAAGTATGAGGGATTCCCATGTACCCCCTCCCTCTCCCACATCATCCCCTGTTTTTAAAAAAATGTAGCAGTACAATTTTTTGATGTATCTGTAAAAACCACTCATTAAAAAAAAAAAAAAGACTCACTTTGGTAAGGACTAACATACCTACAGTAATAATCTAAAAAATAAAACCATCATTGTGGCATTTATCACTACGTCACACATCTAACCAATACTGAAGGAGGCAATTACCATTGTTATAACTTCTTTAAAGCCAAAAACTTAAGCACAAATCAGAATTAGAAGCCACTTCAGAATGTTCACATTTGCATGCATTTTTGCCCAGCCCTAACCCTAACCCTACCATATCTCTAACCCTAACCCTAACCCTACCATGTAAGAGGTCCCGGGTTTGATTCCTGAGGCCTCCTGGTGAAAGGCAATCTGGTCCGTGCGGTGAGCCGGCCCAAGAGGAGAGCTGGCCCATGCGGAGTGCTGACCCACACAGGGCGCTGGCCTGTGCAGAGAGCTGGCGCAGCAAGATGACGCAACAAAAAGAGACACGAGGAGAGATAATAAGAGACAGAACAGACCAGAGATCTGAGGCGGCACAAGAGATTGAGCGCCTCTATCCCACTCCGGAAGGTCCCAGGATCAGTTCCCGGTGCCGCCTAGAGAGAAGACAAGCAGACACAGAAGAACACAGAGAGAGCAGACAGCAAGTGCAAAACAATGGGGGGCAAGGGGGTGGGGAGAAATAAATAAATAAATCTTTAAAACAAAAAAAAAACCATTTTGCTCAGAATTCTAATCTTCAGTTTATAAACTTCAGTATAAACTTCAGTATAAACTATTGTATTGTCCAAACACTATACAATAATGCTACCATTCAGATTTATATGCTTCATCTGGAAAACTTATCTTACAAACAGGAATTTTGCCCTGTTTCTCCAGAATAACTGTCCCTATGTCTCGAACTTTAAATGATAATCACAAAAGACAGGTTCAAATAATTCATGATGTACATTTTCCTTCATCTGGCGTTGATAAAACAGAGCCGTCTGGTGCTGGGGCACCACCTGCCTCCTCAGTCACAGTCTCTGCAGTCCCAGAAGCAGACACGATAACCGCTGTTTTCTTTGTTGAAGCTTCTGCTTCTCAGCAAGAGCTGCACAAACAGCAACAAGTTCATCACCTTCAAAGCCACAGTTAGGAATTGACTTCGGTAAGAAATCCGTTACTTCTGCTGATGATTCACTCTCTTTAATCCTCTGTGCCACTTCCTGCTGCTCCTGAAGTGTTCTTTCCCAAGAAAGGTCTTCTTTCCGTATTTCAAAGTTCATTGGATAGATGTGAAGGGCTAGTTGAAAATATCAAATTGCTTCATCCGTTTTGTCCTTCGGTTCTCTGTTGTCATTTTTTGTTCTATCGTCTGTCTTTTTATCCTTTAGTTTACCCTTCCTAATAATTTTCATTTCTAAATTCTTCTCCAAACTGCTCACCCTTGTTTTCTCCTTTCAGGCTGCAGCACCCCCTTTAGTATCTCTTGCAAATCTGGTCTTTTGGTAAAATATTCTATCAGTTTTTGTTTGTCTGTGAAGACTTTGAACTCACCCTAATTTTGAAGAACAGCTGTGCCGGATAAAGAATTCTTGGCTGGCAATTTTTCTCTTTCAGTACCTTAAATGCATCATACCACTTTCTTCTCTCCTCCATGGTTTCTGATGAGAAGTCTGCACTTAATCTAATAGCATTTCCCTTGTATGTGATGCTTTGTTTTTCTCTTGCCGCTTTCAGAATCCTCTGTTTTTCTCTGATATTTGTCATGCTGAATAGGTGTCTTGGGGTAGGTCTCTCAAACAGCTTTTGGTTCTTTCTCCATTGTTTTTGTGGGAGCATTCAGCACTACCTTTTAGTCCATCGCCATCTTCTCACAATCCTCCCTCATTTTTTTCATGTGTCTTTTTCCTGATTTCCTTTTATTGTTTGGGCATATTTTTCCTCTTAAATATACTCTTTGAGTATATTTAAGACAGTCTTGGATTTAAAAAAAAAATTCTTTGTCTAGTAAGTCCAAAATTGGGGCTTCTTCAGGGATGGTTTCTGTTGCTTTATTTTGTTCCTTTGTGGACCATCCTTTCCTGCTTTTTGTTTGGTTGTTGTTTTAGTATGCCATGTGCTTTGTCTATTAAATATTAAGCAATAACTCTGGAAATCAGATTCTCCCCCTCCCATGTTGTCTTAAGTTTGCCAGAACTTCTAATAAAAAATACTGCAAAGCGGATTGGCTTAAACAACAAGCATTTATTGTGTCTCAGTTTTGCAGGCTACAAGTCCAAAATCAAGCTGTTGGTAAGACCATGCTCTCACCCAGGGTTGGCGGCGTTCCGGCGATGGCAGGTCTCCAACACGGGGCGTCTCTCCCTCTCTCTTCTTCGGCTTCTCTGACTCACTTGCTTTGTAAGGTCTCTGGTCATGTGGACCAAGTCCCTCCCTGATCCAATTTAGCCTAAAAACAGCATCCTCAGAGGCCCTAATTACAAACAGGTTCACAACCACAGGGCATGGATTAAGATTTGAACACGGGTCTTTTGTGGGGGGCATGATTCAATCCCTAATACCTAGGGTTTGCTGGTTTTCTTGTTTTTTGTTTGTTGAAAGTTGTAATAGTCCATTTGCTTATAGTGATTTTTTTCCAAATTAAAATTTTTTTTTTTTTTTTTTTTGCGAAGACCGTATTCCTTATCACATGTGGTCACTGAAGTCCCTGTACCTTTTGCTTGTGTTCAGCTAGTGTTTTGACCAAGAATTCCTTAACACCAAGAGCTAAAGGAAAACACCGAAAAGAAACCCCTCTCCCTGCCTTCGCACACTGGCCCCTTCGACACTGAGACAGGCTACGCTGAGCCTACAGCTCAGCCCAAGGTGAGAGGCCAAGCTAAGATGCTGGGATTCGGTGATGCACCCAGGATGACAGGCCGGTCCCTCAGGCAGGAGGCCACTCTAAGAGCAATCCCTGGCCGTCCTTGTATGGCCTCTCTTGGCCGGTGACGACCTCGGTCGTCTGCTGCCTCCAGGATCCTCCAGGAGCACACAGGGGCTTTCCCACAGCTGTGCAGAAAGCCCCATGCAGGCGGCTGCCAGGGCCTCCCTCCTGCCATGCGGGCAGAGCGGCCGAGCCCCCACTTCCTGGTGTTCGCAGGAGCCTAAGAGCAGGATGCACAGGGCACCCGCTTCCTCCCGGCTCGAGCATCCACACGTCCCCTCACTGAGGCCTGACACTGGGGCGAAGTGCAGGGGCCTGGCCAGGCCTGTGTTGATCCAAGCTCAGGAGCAGAACAGCCCAGTGAGCCTGCCAGGTCGTGTGGGGGTGCTCAGGGGCGAGGCTCATGCACCCCAAAGCAGCTGACTTCCAGAAACGTCTGCCCTGTGAAAGCCCCCTCTAGACTGCTGCTGGCAGACCCCGAGCCTTTTAAACGCTAATGGGCTTCGCTGCAGGACACACGTGGCCCTCAGGCATGCGACTCCCACGCCACTGCGAGCACTCGAAAGACACGCCGAACACACTGTGCGCAGCCGTCCTCCTGAAGTGCATGCTCCGTCCGTAACCATCGCTTCTGAGCCAGACCCTTACAGGCCCCGTAGCAGAGCTTCGTGCTCTGTGGTCGGCAAAGATCCTGGGGGCAGGCCTGGTGCACAAGCAGGCCAGCTGCAGACACGGCCGTGTCGTGAGCACACACGAGCTGTGGGCGCCCACGGAGGCCGTGCGTCTGTGAACGCATCTGCGTGACAGCGAAGACGAGCAGGTGGTGCCAGGCCGGCTCCAGGCCTAAGTCTGGCGTGACCCGGGCAGGGCATGCCTGAGTGTGTGCGTCAAGTGAGAGGGGGCCCAGGGCTCGTTACTCAGTAACTTCAAACACATGCTGCAGACAGGCCGCGTGGACCAGGCGGGCACGAGGCTGCGAGTGTGAGCGTGTGAGCGTGTGCGCACGTGCACCCCACGATGGAGAGGAAGCTTCCGCGTGGCCGAGCCCGTGGCGGGGATGCTGCAGGAATAAGCCATCGTTGCATCTGAACATGTCCGGGCAGAACGGCCAGGAAGACATGACTCAGTGGCAGGAAAAGGGAATAAACACTCGAGCTGCACAGGGGCCCGGGGCCCCAGCGGGCAGAGCTGGCCGACCTGCCGCAGGGGCTGCGGAGGCCAGGAGTCCCCAGCAGAGAGGCTCAGGGGCGCCAGGGGTGCAGCAGCCCCACAGCGAGGCCTGGCGAAGCCCAGAGGCAGGCGCCAGCCCCGTGCCAGGCTGCATGCTGCTGGCTGTAGGCACTGCTCGGGGCACATACCTCAGGCTGGGCATGGGGCGGTGCCGCACCCCTAGAAGAGGGCCCCCGGCCCGCAGTCCGTTTGGGGCCTGGGTGCCTGGGTCTGCGGGCAGCAGGCGTTCAGGGGGACGGGGCCGTGGCAGAGCTCCTGTGAGGTCCCGGGTCCTGGCCTCGGTTTCTCCTGCAATGAGTCACGTCCTTTTGTGTCTGAACCTGAGCCCCCCAGGGACCCCCACGGCATGGCCCACGGGGGCAAGACATGGACACGTCCGCAACACTCTGATTCCAAGGGCCACGGTGGGCCCCGTGTGCCGACTGCAGGGATTCATGAGTGAGGGGTGGGTCAGAAGGAAGCAGAGGCTCCGGGGGTCCATGAGCAACGGGGGCTCGATGCCCAGTGCGAGGAGGGCGGCCCAGAGGCTGCTGGGGCCGGCGTCGTCCCCGTGCCCGTCAGGCTACCGACTGCTCTGGCAAACGGCTCCACGCGATTTGTTTAGTCCACCTTTACACAGGTCCAGGTACTACCCTCGATTTCGACTGCCTGGAAAGTGCTCAGCAGGCCACAGGCTGGTCACTGCTGAAGCAGAGGGAGCGGCCTTCCAGAAGTCTCTCCATCAACAGGACGCCCTGGCATATTTCTCAATGAAAGGCTTCTCGTTTCCAGCCAGAAAAAACGACATGGCTGTTACTTGCTTTCATTTTGAAATCCGTTCTGCACGTTAGAAAAAACGCTTGGCTACGATTCTCCTGCCCTACTCAGGCTGGCACGCCAGGAAGTGGACGTGCTCACCTCCCGAGGCGCCACAGGCCCCGTCCCTCCCCTTCTCGCCCATGTGCCAGGCCCTGCCCGATGCGCTGCCCCCACAGGTCTCGGCCCAGCCAGGGAGCAGGTGCCGCAGCAGCACGTGAGAGGCCTCGTGGCGTCGAGAGCCGAGAACAATCCTGCAGGGTCTGCTCCTCCTCTCGGGAACAGGGCGGGGACTCTCACTGGGCAGCTGGGCAGCAGGGCCTGGCCGGGGCCTCACGGACCTGGGGGCAGCCGAGAGGCCGAGGCCGTGGCAGCCGGCAGAGCCCCCGAGCCCCGCGTCCGCTGGGGCGCGCGTGGCTGCCACCCGCTGCTGAGACGGGGCCCTCACGGGGAGGCAGTGCAGCAGCCCAGGACGCTGGCCCCGTGAGCTCATCCCCACGGAGGGTGGGGCCCCGGAAGCCAGGAAGCCTGGTATCTGCTTCTCACCCGCAAAGCGCGACACTGCCTTCTCCGTGGTCACCGCCAGGCCGACCTGTTCAGACAAGCCCCGAGGGCTTCCCGGAAGAGGCCGCTGGCTCCTCTCACAAACATGAAGTCCACAGAACCACGAAGGGAGCACCTGCATGTCGCCCCCGGCTTCAGGGCACCACCCTCACCTGAGGGCCGCCAGCCCCAGGCCTTCTCCCCCAGGCAAGCACCGTCCTGCATTTTCACCACTCTCACGCGCCGCAGCCTTGCCACTGCTATGGGTCGAATCACGCCCCCACGAAGACATGCAGATCCTCACGCCCACCCTGCAGGGGACCCACGGGCAGGAGGCGCTTGGAAGACGTCAGGGCCAGGAGGCCGCCCGTAGCCCAGACACCCGCAGTCCTTATGGGGGGCCAGAAGGGAGAGACGCTGCGGGTGGCGGCGGGGCCTGGCGGGTGCCAGCGGCCCTACCTGCTACGGATGCCGCTGAAGCCGAGCAGCGTGTCCTGGCACACGCACAGCCGCACATGCGCCATGTTTTCTCTGCAAGTTCTAGAAACGCGTACGAATGGGACCCCACTGCGACGTCCTCCTGCTCCTCCCCATCTTCAATCGATCCTGATTCCAAGCTGCACCGTCCACTCATCCACTTTTGTTCCCGGACGTTTCATGGCGGGAACACACTGGGCCACGACGGGCACTTGGGCTGACTCCACGTGGCATCGCACCCAGTGCCACAAACCTCTCTTCTTGTCTCTCGCACGTAGCTAGGAGAGGGGCTGCGCGAGCACCAGCAGCCGTTTTCTGAGGGGGGGGGCCCGGGTTACAGTCCGTGCAGCGACGCCCTTGCCGACCCCTTGGCTGCCAGCGCTCCTGTTTCTGACCGCATGTTGGGAGGGAGAGGCTCAGCAACACGGTCACCGTGGCTTCGTTTCCCTGGTTGCTAAGGAGGCTGGACATCTCCCCGAGGGCTGACGAGGCAGGCTTTCTGGTCTACCGGAACGAGTAGTGGCAAATATTCTTTCAAGAAGCATCACCTATTACATATTTGAATATTGATTTAGATCAAATGGGTCCAAAAAGCTGTGGTTCTTTATGAATCTACCTTCTTTTAGTTGACATTCTTGAATGAATGCCATCAGATGTGTTTTGGGATAACAAACAAATGAACAAAAACCAAAAACTGATGTTTAGCCTACACATTCGCAGTTTAGCATCACCTACAAAATGAGATTTGTTGTATATTTCAGATTTGCATTTGAGTTTTACATTTTAAGAACTTTTTAAGTGTCATTGTAGTGATTGGAGATCTCATCTGGAATTTACTTTTTATAATATTTTTTTCTGTTTATTTACATGTCTTCCTTTTATCCAAAAGTCATTTTTAAAAGAAAGTTAAAGAGTACAAGTTTATCTCATTTCTACAGCTATTAATGAGAATGATTAACATCTTATTGCTCATATATTTCTAAGTAGAATGTGAAAATTAGAAAAGTCTGCGTTAAAAATTAAACACTAATAAATAAGAGCAACTTATTTCTATCAACCTGGCCTTTATTTCTTTATATTGTAGTTTTCTGTTAGAATAAATTTTAATAACACCATAAAAAAAAAAAAAAAAAAAAAAAGAAGCAATGATAAGGGAAGCGGCTGTGGCTCAATCAGTGGGGCTCCCCTTTACCATGTGGGAGGCCCGGGGTTCGGTTCCCGGGGCCTCCTGGTGGGGGCAGGTCCGCCCGCACGGCGTGGTTAGCTGACCCAGCGAGCACAAGCAGCAAGGGGGGGATAAATGAATAAATAAATAAAATCTTTAAAAAAAAAAAAAAAAAGAGAAGCAATGATAAAGCTGGGCAAAATGGTCAAGAACAACCATTCCAGGACCCTCAAAACCGGTCAAAGCCCTAACTGGACTGAGACGCAGTCATTCACGAAGCACAACTGAACTTCGGGTGGGGACGGTGGGCTCGGCGGGGGCTTTGTACAGGGCAGCTTCGCTGGGGGATGACCTGACCTGGAGTCGAGACGGGAAAACAAACAACAAAACCCTTGTCTGGTGACAGCAGTGACCTCAGGGGCAGAGGGAGGGGAAAGAGCTACTCATCCAGCAGCGTTTAAAAAACCAGATGAAGTGTGACCACAGCAAGGCCACAAAAAGGGACCGTCAGGTACAAGCAAGACCGGCAGAGGCTGCCGAGCCCGACGCCTCACAACCACCTCCACCGGCTTCTCTCCTGAGCACAAGTCATGCTTTTCTTGTCTCTCTTTTTTTATTCTCATCTTTTTTTCTGAAAACAGGACCCTCTAGATAATATATTACAGCGACTCCAGGTTCTAGTTCTAACCCCCACCCCAGAGCTGTCATTTAGCCCTTTTTCTTGCGTTTGCTAATTTTCCTGGACGAAGTCTGCTTATCCCTGCTTATCCCTGCTCAGCTTTTACTTCTTACTCTCTCCCGCCCTGAAGCCTGGTTCTGAAGGTTCGCTGCCCACGTGGCTCGCCAGCCCGTGGCTGGTGGGAGCTGAGCTCAAACGCCTGGAGCAGGTGGACCCTGGCCTGCGCGGAGCACACGCTCTGGGGCTTCACGTCGCCCCTGAGGCGCCCACGCCTGCCTGGTTTCTGGAACCTCCTGCTAAAACTCTGGCTCGTTGGCCAGGCTGCTGCCCCCGGCCACAGCGCTGAGCAGGCGCTAGAGGCTGCGGCTCTGCCTGCCACGCCTCCCAGCAGCACCCGCCGGCACCGCCACACTCAGCACAGCCCCGAGGGCTCGGAGACACTGCTGTTTTCTCTTCCGAAGCCAAGGAAGGCTGAGAACGACGAGTGCCTTGCACGAGGCGGCGGTTTATAAACGTGCGCTCTGAAGAGCGCTGGAGACTTAGACGGAAAGGGAGTCCTCCATATTTGCACTCCTTTACCCTTCAGAGGTGGAGCAAGTCACGAGGAGTTCCAGAGAGTTACCAGCAGCCTCCAGAAAAGGTGTGGAGGGGCCCAGAGCCCGCTGGGCTTGGGAATCCCGGGGAGTGTCTGGAGCGCGGCAGAGCCGGCGTCCGGATGCCGCGTGTCCACGGGCCGCAAAGGGTGGCCCTGGCTCCACGTCCGCGCGGCCTGGCAGGGCCACAGGCACGGGCAGCGGCAGGAACGCAGCGCCCGCCCCCGGCAGCTCTGGCTCCGCACCGCGCTACTCCGGTGGGCTCCGAAACCCCAAGCCCTGAGGGGAGAGGGAAGAGGAGGCTCCAGGGCGTCACCTCCACTTGTGGACGTAGAGACTCGAGAGCCAAGAAAGTAATTTTCAAAAAGGGGTTAAGGGGGGCCGGCGTGGCTCAGTGGTTGAGCGTCAGCCTCCCACGTACGAGGTCCGGGGTTTAATTCCCGGCACCTCAAAAGAAAAAATCTAAGCAGCTAAGCAGCTGGCAGCTTAGATTTTTTCAGATGTGAAAGTTTAACAATATTTTGAATAAAAGAAGTTGCTTCTTGATTTGAAACGAAAGCAACATGACAACTGAGCTGGATGCAGAATCACTTGGACCAAAAAACACCCCCCCAAACGGAAGAGGAATTCAAAGTTTGAAAAGAGCGCCGTCTCTGCACACTCCCTTTCTCGTTTTTCAACGTGCTTTTAAATTTTTTTTTAATAATAATTTTACTTTTTATATTTTAAAAGATACTTGGATTACGTAAATGTTACACAAAAATTGTAGGGATTCCCAAACTCCCCACCTCCCACCCCCCAACCCACCCACAAGAAAATGCTTCTTAAGTGTGGCACATTCACTGCAATTGATAAACGCATCCTGGGGCTTTGCCTCTAATTCACACTGCCAGTTCTGCATGGTATATGCTGATGTAAAAGGGCCTGTATCTGTCGCTGTAAAGTCACTCAGGATAATTTCCAAGTCCCGAAAAAGCCCCGCATTACAACTGCTTTTTCCTCTCTCTGCCCCCAGAGCGCCCGGAGGAAGAGCGGACATTGCTGTCTTTCATTTATTTTTAGAGATGCTGAGGTACCGACGCACTCCCCTTCTTAGCAGCACATGTGCTGCCGGCTCGCTGTCAAGTGCTCACTTCAGCGCCCTGGGGGTGAGGGCGCAGGTTGCCCTGGCGTCATCCTTGGAAGGAAAGAGCAGAGACGCGGCGCTTGTCCCACTCTTGTGTGCACGGCGGCCCACGGACAGGACCGGGCGCCCTCTTTCCCGAGCTCGGGCTCTGCCGTGCCGGGGAGCTGCCGGCTTCCCGCACACCCTCCCGCCGCGTCAAGGGGCTGAAGCCGGGCCTGGCCGGGATGCGGCCACGGCAGCTGCAGCCACCGGCTCCGCGGGCGGCTCTCGCCAGACACCTGAGGGCTGACTGGGGTGGGCGGTGGCGACGAGCCCTCACTCGGCTGGAGCCGGCGTCTGAGCGCGCGGGCTGGGCGGGGCGGCGCCACTCAGGCCTCCTGCGGTGGGAGCCGCCAGCCGACCACCCGGAGCTGCCCCTCAAGGCCCGCCCAGGGCCTGCTCCCCACGCGGCACCTGCCATGGAGCGCGCGGCGGTGCCGCTGAAAGCCTGGCCCACGCCGCCCCCTCCTGGCTCCAGGCGTCCTGGCGTCCTGCCCGCCCGCCCGCCGCTTTGCCCTTCAGGGGCCCGTCTTGACCTCTGCTGCCGGACGGGAGCCGGCCCTGGCCTCGGGAGCCACGGCTGTGTTCCGTGGATGCGTGAGTCGCCAAGGCTGGTCCAGTTCAAGGGTAGGACAGTCTCCACGGGGCTCAGCGCACGAGCCAGGACTCGGGGCAGTGGGGTCACTCCGCAGTCCCGGCCTCGGGCTCGGGCTGGTGCAGGGGACCACGCAGACCACCGCCTGCACCTTCCGGCGGCTTCTCAGCACCTCCAGACACGAGGACGATACACACGACCTCGCTGACGGAACCGGCAAACCCACAGCACCAGGGCCCAGAACGCCGGCTCCAGGGCCTGGGGACAGGCAGCGGGAAGTTAGCTGCAAGCCGGGCAGAGCTTCTGCCTGGGGGCGGCACGACGCCGTGAGCGGAGCGGACGGGCGTGGGTGTCTGGGCGCTGGACGCCACTCAGCCGTAAAGGAAGGGAGTCCTGCCTCGGCGGCGACGCGGACGAGCCCTGGAGACGGGCGAGCCCTGAGAGCAGGAGGGAGGCTGGCGGCTGCCGGGGGCGGGGGGCTGCTAACAGCTGCGCACTTCTTCAAGCGAGAGGAAAACGTCCTGGAATCAAAAAGCGGTTGCGTGGCATTGCGAGAAGACTGAGAACCACGGAACCGCACACCTTTAAATGGCTGAAATGGAGAATTTTGTGTCACATGATTTCAACGTGAAAGAGATTACAAGGAAATCGGTCTTTGCAGGAAGAAACGAAGGCCCGGCCTCCTTCCCCAGTGCTCTCCCCTGCTCGGGTTTGGCCTCTGAGGCCACCGCAGGGTTTACGGGGTGCAGGGGGGTGCTCCTTTTCCTCTGGATTCCCCGTGGGGAGAGCAGCAGCTGCTAGAACAGGAAGCAGGGGCGGGGAGCCGTGCCGAGGGAAGCAGGGGGCTGTCCTTCATCCCCTCCTCCCGGAGCCTGGGGCGGGCGCGCGCACTGAAGCATGGAGAGGTTTCGGGAGCGCTGAGGACAGGACAAGTAAAGCCGGGTCCGCATCCAGGTCGTGCCTTCAAAGCCGCGCCCGAGCCCCAAAGCAGCCCAGAAGGCTGACCGGCATCTTCACAGGAAGCGCTCAAGCCTGCGCTTTTACGTGAGCTTACGAAGACAAGACAGCTACCGACCCTGCAACAAAAAGTGACAGTTCTGTGGCAAGACCCAGCTTTTCGAGGGGAAGGAAACCGCCCACGGACGGTGCAGGAGGCGAGCGGCTCCCCCCACCGTCTGCTTGGCGCAGGGTCGGCGGAGCAAGCTGGAGGCACCTCTGCGCCTTCCCCGAATCCTCTTTACTGGCAGAACAAGCCTCGGATTCCCCAGCGAATCCAAGTCTGCCTGGGTGGCCTCATGGGGATGTCTCGTGCAGAGCGGGTGGGAACAGAGGCGCGTCCTCTTCTGGAAACGACCAAGGGCAAATCGGGTAGAAGCGCCATGGCCTTTCGAGGGCTCGCGCACCTGGGGCTCAGAGGCCCAGGCTCTCCCCAGCACGTGGCTGACCCTACCTTGGTGCCCGGGGAGAGAAGGCAGCCGGCCGGCCACACAACACGGGCTCCAGTTCAGAAACCTCATGAGCCGGGGGTCTGAGGGCTCGAGAGCGCCAAGCGCCAGGAGGCCGGCGCCAGGGCGCCTCCGACGCCTGAAGACGGGCAGCTCAACACGGAAGAGTGTGGTGGCCAGTGCGCCCTGCCGGCAACGGCTTCTGGACATCGGCCCCGTGAGGTGTGACTGCTCAGCGCTCACTCCCTGCCGGCCAGTGCGCTCTGCCCCTCTGAGCCGCTCGGGGCTGCCCCGCGCTGTCCAGCAGGCCCCAGCCCGGGGCTCCCTCTGTGCCCACCTCCTCTGGCTGTCAGCTCAGTGGGGCCAGACGTGGCCACTCAGGCCGGTGCTCCTGGGTCACCAAGTCGTCCCCCCCGACTGCACAGGGGCCAGGGAGGAAGGAGCGAGAGGCTGAGGGCCCACGCGGGCGGCAGGACTGGCGCGTCCCCCTCGCTCACGGCCATAGCTTTGCTGCAGCAGCTTCCCTGACCGTCTCAGCAGAGGAAGACTGCGTGGGGCGCCCACTTCCTCTTCCACGGAAAAACACTGCTTAGTTTATTTTCCAAAATACTTCAGAAGAAGTCTTTTGGGGGCATTCTCCGAGGACCGGGAAAGGTGTGCGCACGGCACAGCCTCACCTTCCAGACCCCACCTGGAGCCAGAGGCGAGCAGGGCCTGGGGGTGCAGGCCGCTGCTCAGCAGCCGCCGCTCCTCCGGGAGCAGACCCTCTCTTCCGCTCCGCTGGCCTTATGAACGGAGCCCCGAGCCGAGGCCCTCAGAACACCAGCGACTCGGAGACAGCACCAGAGGTCGCAGCGAGGTGGCAGGAGCAGACACGCAGCCTTCCTTTCAACTGTCAGCATCTCGCAGCTGAGCTCGGCTCCGTCTCAGCTCGCCACACACGACTGAGGGGAGAGGAAAGCGGACCTGCTCCAGGCGCCAGGGCTCGAGCACGGAGGCTCGCGAGGGGCAGCCCACATGGGTGCATCCGGGCTGGGAGGGGGGCTGCAGAGGGCTGTGGGGGACCCCAAACCACCAACGTTTAGGAACATTTAAGGAGCAACTAGGATTCGGGGTTCTCCTGTCTGTACCCCTCCCGACAATCTCATCTCTATGCAGCCACAGGCCACAGCAAACCCCCGCAAACCGAACACCACGAAGACAGACATGAAGCGGTTTCGCTGACACAAGACGCCCTTCCAGCAACCTGATTTCCACGCACACAAGCTCTATCGGGCATCACGGGCACCCCTCTGCCCGGAAGGGGAGCCCAGCACCCAGCCACACAGAGGGCTCCCCAAGGCCGGGGGGCTCCCCAGCAGCAGCAAGCACTTGCCACAACACGCCCTGGACCTGGTGCTGGGGAAGCTCCTGCACGCCTGCCTGCACGCATGCGGCACGATTGCCCGGCGCTGTGCGCCGGCGTCCTCAGCTGCAAATCAGACCAAGTCATCCTGGGGCGCAGAGCAACACCCACCTACGGCTGACGCCACGGATCAAAAATGCACATGCCCACACGCACACACGTGTGAGCACATACGAGCACGCACGTGCACACAGCGGAGGCCGACAGGCACGGCAGGCCCACAGGGACTTCCGAAGGTGAGCACGGCTCCTGAGGCCCTGGGACGGGCATGCACGGCGCCGGCGGGTGAGGCTCAGTGCAGACACTACGTGCTCAGAGTCAGGAAGCTTCCACGCCCAAGCCATGGGAAAGCACGTGCTCACCTCTCCAGATGGCAGCTTCCCTCGGCTCGGCTCCGGGGAGGGGGCGAGGAGGGGACGGGGCCGCCAGTGCACAGGCCGAGCCTGAGAACCCTGGAGACAGGAGGCTCTGCCCGCCTCCAGCTGGTGCTGATACTACCGCCCCCCTCGGAGGGCCGATGTGAAGAGACTGGACTCGTCCACTGGAGGCATCTGAACACCTCCTGGCACGGAGCACGCACACACGAGGTGTGAGCCAACACCGCAGCTCAGGTTCTCACTCAGGTGCGCCCGTCTAGCCACAGCCTTGTCTGGCTCAGGGGTCAGCCCAGGCCACGCAGCTACAGCTCAGGCTCTGCCATCTCTGTCACAAGCACCCAGCTCTGATGCCGTAGTGCAAAGGAAGCTATGGGCAATACATAAATAAATGGGCATGGCTGAGTTTTAATAAAACTTTATTTACAAAAATAGGCAGAACAGATTTGGCTCATGGGCTTCAGTTTGCCAACTGCTGAGCTAAGTGGTAAGGAACGGTGCTCTGGCTCCCATCTAAATAAACAGTGCTTCTTTGACTGGAACAGGCTAGAATCTCTTCCCCATCCCTCCCCCAAATGCACAGTCTGTGATCAAGTGACGTACAGAAAACGGCAGAGATGGCACCAAACTCAGAATTCTTGGAAGTTAAACGAATATATCCAAGAGGCACAGAATGCTTTCATTGCTGTTTTTATGTTATTACATGTTTAGGTAAATTAAATTCACACCGTCGTGTGTCATGCAAACAACGACACCCTAGTTAAGCAGTGATTTCAAGCAGCACTTGGTGGCCGTCCACACACAGCCACACAGACCCCGCCTCCCAGCAGAGGGTGCTCTGGGGCACGAACGACGAGTACACCACACACGAAGATACAGGGACACCCACTCCTGAGAAATACAGCGCTACAATCTCACAGATGCGCCAAACCTAAGTACCTGGAACACAAAGGCACCTCAGCCCATAACTGCTGAGATGCTTCTCTTCCATGAAGATGGCAATGTGAAGTTTTACGTTACAAGCAAACGTGAAGTAGGGCTGGCACGCTTTCTCTGCTTCACCCTGTGGACTCTCTTCCCATGTGCCCTGACCCCAGGAAGGGACTACTGGGGAGCCCTGACCCTCCCCCTCCCTGCACAGGAGCCCCCCATGCAGCTCTGCCCCGTCCGGCACCCCAGCTCCTCTGTGCCACGGCTGTTCCCCATCAGGGCTGGCTTCTACAGAAGCAGCCGGCTCTCCAGTTCCTGAGGGGCCTGTTCCAGCCAGCTGGTGAGCCACCCACGGGCAAGGGAGCCCGCAGCCCACCCCAGCAACACTAGCGTCACAAAGCTCCAAGGCAAGTGGTTATGTTTTCCAGCACACGGGACGTTGTTTAGTTGGTTTTCGATGCTCTTCTTACAAAACACTGTCCTCACCTCACCCTATTCACCTGGTGGCATTTCTGTGAGCACCGCATCATCCTCTGAACATGCAGCTCTGGGCCATAACGTGCTTTTTCACAGAAAGGTGCAAGTGTGTGAAGAAAAGAACTAGAAAATGGCTCAAAGTGATATTTACATTAAGAGAACATGGGGGCAAAGAAACAGAGGACAACCAGCAGGATGTCAGCAGAGTAAAGGGCTCCTAGATTCAGCCCCTGCTACAAGACAGTTGGTGATGACCCAGAGCTGTCTAGAGCACTTGTCTGGGGGTTCCAGGAGACCAGAAGTGCATCCTGCAACACCCTTGAAAGAATGGAAGGAGGAGACTGCCCATCTGCAGAGAAGATTCGTGAGTAGAGCGCTCCACGCCACGGAGGCTGGTGCCCATCCTCCACTGGAGGCACAAGCTGCCTCGGGAGCTGTTCCGCATCTGGAATTGGAAGCTCCATTTCCCAAAAACGGGAGGAAGAGACAGTTGGGCACCAACTTCAGCCACTGGTTAGTAAATTCAACTGGCTAAAGTATAATCCTAAGAACAGCTAAAGTTTGAACCCGCCCAAGTTGGAAAGAAGCCAGTAGCCGCCATCTTAACTCTGCACCTGACACGAGGGCTGGACAGAGCGATGGAGACCGGGCGGGGGCTGGCTGTCTCCTGACCCTGTGTCTCAGCTGTGGCGCGGGCCTTGAGCCCTGGGACAAGGCTGCGGTCAGGCTCTCCCAATCCCAGCACCCTTGCAAGGGGACCGCAGTGGCTTCTCGAAGGAGGCAGGCACTTCTGGGGCACGTGGCCACTTCCTGACCCCACGAGGCTTGACTCGAGCCGGGGGCCTCCTGACCTCCCACGGAGGCCAGCCCACTCCCACCTGCTCTCGACAAAGCTTCTCCCCAAGGCCCTCATCAGGCACCCTCTTTCCTGCAGAAGAGGAGGGACCGCGCGGTGCCCGCCCGCCAAGCCCAGGGCCTTGTGGGCTGCCGGCCTCCGTGAATCCTAGACACGCGTGTGCACAGCCAGCGGGCACCTCGCGGAGGAGCCTGCCATCCCAGGGGGGTCAAGCCCACGGGAGCCGCAGCCGCCTCAGCAGAGCAGCCCTGTGGCCGCTCGGACGCTGAAAGGCGTGGCTGGGCAGAGCCACCCTTGACCGTGGCTGTGCTGAGAGGCTGTCCTGAGAGCCGCCTACCCGAGGGACGGCCGCCACCAGCCAGCGCCAAGCCCAAGGAGCAGCCGCCGTGGGGGCCTGGGCCCCTCGGCCCCTCAGCACCGACTCTCCAAAGCAGCATCCTGGCGACCTCGCCGCACCCTGGGGCCAAGCAGTTGCTGAGGGCCGACCCCACTGCCCTCGGGGCACGAGCTCCAGCTCTGACCCTCCGTCCACACAGGGCGGTCAGGACAGGGAGGCGGCCCCAGGCAGGAGGGAAGAGCCTCCGCCGACTGGAGCCCGTGTGAACATGCGCCCGAGAGCACGGACCCCGGCACTGTGCGTGTGGACATGCCGCGCAGAGGCGTGTCCTGGAGGGCCCTGGCCCTCGGCGTGTCGCAGCCCTCGGGGCCTGAGTGGCCTTCGGCGGCGTCGCCCTGACCTGCAGCAGAGCCGAGACCATGGGGGCTGTCACTCGGCCAAGGCCCTGGCCCAGAGCCCCCCGGGGCCGCACATGCCTCTTCCCTTCCGGTCCTGACGGGGCCTACGGTGTGGCGAGGAGGAAACGCTCCAGCTCAGCGCACGGCCAGGAGGCGTGGGGCAGGGAGGCAGAGGCGGGGCGGTGGGCACCAGGACAGGGCGTGGCCTCCGTCCTCCGGACCAGGAGCCGATGGAGGTTCTGATGCGGGCGGCCGCGCACGGCCGGGCCTGGGGGTGAGCAGGCGGGGAGTGGGCGCCACGGAGACCAGGAAGCGTGGCGCTCCAGGAGCGGCAGTGCCAACTGGGAGCATGTCCGCGTCCCTGGAGCACAGCTGCCAGGGACCACCTGCTGCAAGGAGAGCCGGCGCCACGGCGAAAACAGGAGGCAGCCAAGACAAGCGGAGTCATGGGAGAAGGGAGCCCGGTTAGCATTTAGCAACAGGTTTTGTGCTAGAACTGAAGATTTAGGACAGCAGCCAACAGAGAAAGGGGAAACAGGAAAAGCGACGGTTTAGGAAAGGCGGTTTTGGGGGAGGGAGGGGCTGGGCAGCTGCCCACAGAGCTGGGGCCTCCGAGGACAAGGGCAGGCAGCGCCAAGGCTGCTTGCGCACGGGACTCCCACGAAAGCGGAATCCCAAACGCACCAAAGCACACACCTGGATTTGATTCAAAGGACCCCGGGGGCCGGGGGCGCTCAGCAGACACTGCATTGTCCCCTACACCGCTGCACATTCCACTCCCCAGTTTAAAGTAAACTGTGCGCTTTTAAACATCAGTGGTACGTGGAACGTCGAAACGCAGAGGTGAGGGAAGGTGAGGGGACCAGGCCCTCCCGCCTGCCTCTCCCGGTTCCTTGAGGGGACCTCATGGCTCACATTCGTGACCTGCTCCCCTGGGCCGAGTGAGGGGCTGGATTCGCCCCCTCCTCCTCCAACAGCGGGAGCTTGGGCAGCACAGAGGAAAAGCTGGTTAGGCCCAGGGTGGGCTGCAGAGGGACACTCGGGAGGAAACAGCCGAGGGACCAAGAGCCGCCAGCTCTCCCCGGGGGGTGCGGCCTCGGGGCAGGAAGAAGGGCGGCATGAGGACGCGGCCGGGCAGCGGAGGGGGCCAGCGAGCCCCCAGGCTCTGCCAGGCTGGGCACCCGGTGCTGGCAGGGCAGGGAGGAGGCAGGGGAGCTGCAGGTGGGTTAGGAAGGAGGAAGGAAGACTGCCTTATTCCAGGGGACACGAGCGTCTGGGTGGAAAACCCGACGGCATCTACAAAAAGGTGATTCAGACTGTAAGTGGGTTTAGCAGGGTTACAGAATTCAAGGCCACATACAAAAATCACGCGCATTCTAAGTATTAGCAACAGAATCTGAAACTTGGAATCAGAGAAAAAGGCCGTGTGCAAAAGTGTCGAGCAAAACTTGACCAGAGGTGCGACAGGACGCCGGGCAGCAGGGCAGAAGCCGCTGCTGAGGCGTCAGGCGTGCGCCGAGGAGACGCGCGACGCGCTGCCACGGGGCGGGGCTCCTCCCAGCCTGGCCCTGGACGCGACCCCACTGAAACGCAGCAGGCTCTCCTGGTAGTGAGGCCGCCATTAAACACGTGGCACGAGGCGGCTGGGAGAAGCCGCGGGAGCCCTCTGGAATAAAGAAGAGGCCTGGATGCTCTCCAGGGGCCTGATCCCTGGACCCTCCCGGGGTACTGGGGGGGGTAATCAATCAAAATAGCAAAGAGCTAGGAGTCTTCCCCCCACATTAGCAAAGGGGCGGAATAATTAACGGTTTAAAAAGCGGGCAATCAACCCGCCCCGCTCCTGCCTTCTCCCCCTGTCTGCAGGCAGGTAACCCTGGGCGTCTTATCTGTGGCAGGGACTTGCATTCTGCAAATCAGCCTCTTTAACTCTCTTCAGCCCCTTCCTCTCTCTACCTGGGACCCAGAACCTGCTGTTTTCTCCCATTTCTCTTCTCTCCATTCCTTAATAAGTCACTGGCCTAACTAAACCGGCTGAAGCTTAGCCACGAGCCTAGAGAGAATCCGGCAGCACTAGAAAGCCACAGGCTGAGTCTAAGTCACACGGAGGTGCCGAGCCCTGCCTGGTTTCAAGACTTATGACACTACAGGGGTCAAGAGCACGTGACACGAGGGCATGCACACAGACGGCGCGAGCAGCTTTGTCCCCCAAGAGCAGCCTGGCCGTCCACCGATGGGGCCGCACAGCAGCCAAAGGCAGCAGACGAGTCTCGAGGTCATTTGGCCGAAGGAAGGATGCCAATTTGAAAAGAATACTGACCGCCTGGTTCCCCAGAAGCGCAAACCAATCCACGGCGACAAAAGACAGGGCATGAGGCACAGCAGGGGGAGGGGTCATTAGGAGGCACGGGCCACGAAAACGGCCTCTACCCAAGCTGCAGGGACGGCGTCTCGAGGGCAGGTATCAGTCAGCGCTCTGCATACTGTACCCATCAACCAGGAGCAGCCACGACTCCAACCCGCACGTCCACACAGGGTGGACACAGCCGCGCCACAGGGACACGGGCCCGCGGAGGCCGGCTGGGGCGCTGTGGGCGCCCGGGACCCTCCCGGCTGCGCCCCCGGCTCGCGGTCGGATGGAGGCAGCTTTCCCACCAGAGCCATCGCCGAGCAGCCTGCCTGCCGCTTGTGCCAGGCACAAAATAGTGATGTGTGAACAAATAATTTCACTGCTGTGAACAGTAACAGCAGCAGAGGAACCAGGGAATTAAATTAGGACGGAAACTTGGCTGGGGGGGTCGGCATTTTTGCGGGATTTTCCAGGCCTCACCAGGACTCCTGCACGTGGCTCCTCCACTTGGACTCGCGCCTCCCCCTATCTGCTTGTAGGCGTCTGGCCTGCACTCAAGGAAAGGGGCATTAAGCAAGCTCGGGGGGCGGGGGACGGATACCTCCATACAGTATTTGGAGTTTTCCTGTCAAGACTTGTCCTTCTCCCCCATTTATTCATTTGTCCAATCTTTATTTATACTCGTGTGGACTGGTGTGGCCGTGTTTTGTGCTTTGGGTGTGATCCAGTGGTGTGCCGTGCGTGTTCTGTACCAGTGCTGGCCGTGGGGAACGCTCCCGCACGGCCCCACCTCGCTCGCTTGTCGGTTTGCTTCCGAGCACACCCTGACTTTCCAGCACTACAAGGCGCTCCAGCTCACCTGGACCCTCTCGCGCAAGCTCTTGGTCCAGCCGTTTCTGGAGGAGGAAGGTGCTGGGCACAGGGGTGCCACTGGGCCTGGTTCCCTCAGTGCACAGAGCTGCCCCGTGTGCGGAAAACACGAGTGTGCACTGTCGGCGCCTCGTCCACCCAGCACCCTTCTGTCTGGTTGTAGGTAAGAAATACGGGTCCCTCATCTACAATCTCAAGTAAGTTTGGTGTTTCTGCCCTTCCTTCTGCCTTAAGCCTCACCGATTCCAGTCCAGAGTCGCGTAACCTGGTGCTTCCCCCTGTACCTTCAGCGAGGCTGTCACACGGGCTCGTTAATCACCTGCATTTGTAACCATCTGCATTTCCTACTTGGGTCCCCCCAAAATCCTAGCTGACTTTCTTATTTGCATACATTGAGGTTCACCATGAATTCTGAAAATACACAGGACCACGTATGAGCACCACACGGCACGAGCCACCCAGCACCACGCGGCAGGGGCCACCCAGCACCACGC
>JAKSZT010035875.1:311451-326658 GCA_026826555.1 Tolypeutes matacus | reverse complement strand
GCACGCGGCACATCGCCTTGAACCCTCCCTGCAGCCCACAGCTGGCCACACCCCTGCCCTCTACCCCAGAAGCCACCTATGTGTTTTCTATCCCTTAAATATTTAGTTTTGCCTTTTCCAGAACATCAAATAAACGGAATTATACAATATATAGTCTTTGGGCCTAACTTCTTTCATTAAAAAAAAAACACACTTAGACTCATCCACGTTGTTGAATAATTGATAGTCCTTCCTTTTTACTGCTGAGAAACATCCATGCATGGATGGACCACAGTCTGTTTTCCCATTCACCTGTTGAAGGGCATCTGGGTTGTTTCCACTTCGGAGCAATTATGAATAAAGCTGCAATTAAAAATTCACACACTTTTAAATAATTCATGGATCAAAAAGAAAGTCTGAAGAAAAGTTAAAAATTGAATGAAGGTGAAAACACATATCAAAAACATCATGTGATACAGCTGGCGCAGTGTGCAAAAAGGGACGTTTATAGCGCTATGTGCTTATCTTGGAAAAGAGCGTCTCAATAACAAAAGTAAGCTTCCACCTCAAGAAACCAGCCGCGCCCCGGACTCGCTGAGCTCAGCCAGCTCTGGCTTGGTGCCTGCACAGGGCAGTGCTCTAACCAGTCCCCGCAGGAGACGGCCACAAGCGCCACCGCCTTCGCCGCTTCACTGAAACCGTAAGATGTCTGCCTTCTTCAGTTTACTCTGGGAAACTTCAGACTTCAGAGAAGTACTTTTTAAGAGGATCCTGCCTTGATTACTGCTCTTATGATTGACAATTAACTCTTCCTATGTTACTGGTCTCAGAACACACATTCCTAGTTGCAAATGCGCCTGCACTGTCAAAACACATTTTAAATTATATTCGTGGTATCTGGTTACATAGTTTCCACGACTCATGTTTCTACCAAAAATCACAAATACTGCAAGAGCCCAGACTCAGCAGTTTCTCCTGGGGCGGGTCCCCAGGTTCTCTCCCAGGCCCTCTCTGCACGAGCAGGATTGTGGGGACGTCTCTCAAGACCCTCCACCGCCTGGTCGTGCCGCAGGAGCCATCTCCGAGTGTGCAGCCAACCAGCGGACCTCGGGGCTACCTGCAGTGGGGCTACCTGGAGGAGAAAACGGTTCTCACTGAAAATGGAAATTTATTTCCCAGCTAGGATTACGAAAGCGTTTGCTAGTTCTCCAATTCCCTGCTCCTGTGAGTCACCTGTGATTCTTTCTTAAGAAAATGCACTACATTTAAAGGAATCAGCACAAGCTCTAAGAAAAAGGGGCACATCCCAGACTCACTGAACTCACACTGGCCCAGAGTGTCCTCTACTGAGGGAGCCCAGGCCTCGTCTTTGCTTCCCACACTCGCAGCAGCAGTGTACAGATTCGCATCCAAAGGCCAATCAGAGACGAAAAGAATGGGCACATCTGCAGCCAGAACTTCCAGCAAGCTTTCCAACTCTGGCGCCTCTGAGTCTTCCCAAGTCCAGGCCAGCAGGCACCTGCGTCTCGGGGCCACAGGTGCAGGGGCTGCAGTGCCTCCAGGTGTGCCAAGCTGACTCTGGGTCAGGGAACTGGGCGCGAGAGACAGGAGATGCCCAGTGGCCTCTGTCCGCACGGAGTGCCCACACGGTGGGCACGTCCGTGAAGACGCTGACGACCCCCTGCAGCCCCCACACGGAGCCGCACCCCGGCCCCACCCGCCCCACGGAACCTGAGGGGCGCTGAGCCCCCGAGGCCGTGCGGCGCGCTCTGTTCTCTGAAGCCCAGTGACCCTGCGAGGGGCCGGCCTCTGGCAGTCCCACCCACGAGAGAAGGCTGCTAAGGGAACAGTTATCTCGATTCTGGAAAAACAGGTCTAAATGGAAAATGGGCTTTAGGGGGAACAGAATTAAAAGTCAGTAAGGGGGGAGCACATGGGGCACTTCTAAGGCAGTGAGGCTGTTCTGGGGGGCAAAGCCACGAAGCGCACGACATGCTGGCCGAGGATGAAGTCTCAGCACTGGCTCCATCTGCACACACGGACCCCGCAGGGGCAGGATGTGAGTGGTGGGGTGCTGGGCAGGGGGACGGGCCTGCAGGGCAACTGAGTACCTTCTGCTCAGTTCCCTGTAAATCTAAAGTTTCTCTGAAGAATAATTCTACTAATGAATTTTCTTAAGAGAGTAAAGCAGATGTCTATAATGGAAGCAAAACCTACCAACCCCACTATTTTGTATTTGAGCCCAAATGTGATGCTGGTGGGAGAAGGGAAAAACAGTTTTGATTACTGAAAGGAACACGTGAGACAGTCCCACTAAGAAGGAACACGAGCTCCCAGGCACTGTCAGGCCATCGAGGGACTCCTGGGTCTCTTCACATTCAGAGGGGGCATACCTGGTGCCATCACCACGAGCAACAGCACTTTCCGAAGCTCATCCCACCACAGTTCCTTTCCTCAGTGCCAAGACTTCAGGGTTACTGCAGACCCAAATTACGGTCTCGACGTTCAGAGAGAACTTGCGAGCACAGCTTCCCTAGAGGGGCCGGCAGCAGGAAACCCGAGCAGTCAGGGGCGGCTTCCCTGGAGGCCGGCGGGATGCGGGAAAGTGGGGAGGGCCTGCTGCCCGCTCAGCTCAGGCAACCCTCTCCCTCAGCCCGAGGCTCCTCACCAGCGCAGGGCCTAAGGGGCCTAAGGGGCGCTGACTCCCCTGAGACTGAGTCAGCTCTACTGTGCCGGCCACCGCCACCTCCAACACAAGACCCCACGTCTGGGCAGCCCACGCTGCTCCAGCCAGCAGGCGCCGAGCGGATCTAAAGCGCTTATGCCGCGGACACTGCGGGGAGCGGCCCCACCGGGGCCAGGAGCCAGGACTCACCCTGGAGGCCTCCCACTGCTGCCCCCGCCTCGCCTCGCCTGCAGCCTGCCCTCCCAGCCTTCACTCCACTCTCCACTCCTGCGTCCCCGTCGTCCATAAGGCCTTGACCGCATCTGACATTTGGCCAGCATCCGGCAGGGCACTCTGCGCCCAGCCGCACGGGTCCCAGCCCCCTCCCCGCCCCGGCCTCTCCCCGCCCAGCCTCCCGCAGCCCCAGGCTGGGGTTGGAAAGCTGCTGCTCTGCCTCTGCTCTGTGAACTCGTGACTTCCGCAGCTCTGGCACCGAGGTGTCTCAAATCACATTTGTTACCAGGATGCTGCCCGCACATTGCAGCACAAATGTCACTTCCTCTGGGAAGCCCCCCAGAGTTCCCTGCCACTCGCCAGGTGCCTCCGGCCCACAGGCCACGCGTGCGCAGCCTGCCCAACCACAGGACAAGCAAGGGGACCCGCACCTGGTCCATGTGCACGCCCTTCCATCCTGCACTCGGGGGTCTCCACACCAGGCAGTGGTGCCTGTGCAGTGAATATTCAGAGAGAGAGAGAAAGGGAGAGAGGGAGAGAGGGAGGAGGGAGGAGGGAGAGAGGGAGAGAGGAGGGGAGAATACTGAGAGAGAGAGAGAGAGAGAGGAAAGGAAAGTAGGAGAGAGAGAGAGAAAGGGGAGAGAGAGAGAGAGAAGGGGATAGTGAAAGAGAGGGAGGGTGAGGAAGGGAGAGAGGGAGAGGTAGAGGGAGAGGGAGAGAAGAAGAGAGGGAGAGTAAGAGAGAAGAGAGTAAGAGAGAGAGCAGGGGGAAGCGGAGGGAGAAAGGCGCTGGTGCAGCTGCAGAGCCGCCTCCCAGGCCCGTGGAGGGAGGCCCTGCAGGGAAGTCAACGGGCCGCCCCGGCCGGCGCGGGGCGTGGGGCTTCCACGGCGGGGTGAGTGGCCTGTGTCCCGCAGCGCCGCAGCCTCGGCCCACTGCGACGCCTGCCGCGCCTGGCTCTTGTGCCTCCATCACCTGCTCAGTGCTCAGCTCTGCGAGGACAGGGAGCACGTCCGGTGAGAGGCCGGGCGAGCACAAGCTGTGCACATCGCGGCCCCAGGTGGTGCCCGGACGACAGCACGTCCCACGCGTGGCTCTGCCACCAGTGCCATCATCAGGGGCCGCGCTCCCAGAGGCCAGAGCCCCCGGCGCGGCTGTCGGTTCCGAAGGCCTTGCCGGCTTCTCTGCCCTGCCCTCTTCTCGCTTCAGAGCTTCTGAAATGTCACTCATGAAACGTCCACAAAACAGCTACTTATCCTGCTTTAAGAAGCAATAATGCTCCCTCTAGAAATTCAGGCGGAAGCAGTTTCCACTGTCCCTCCCTCCCTCCCTCGACCCACCCGTGGCCCTGCTGGACTGTGCCAGCCTCAAGGGCCCCCTCTGAGGAAGAACCAGGGAGGAAGAGGCAATGGAAACCCACAGCCCCAGGATGCCGTGCACCTTCTCGGCCGCCGCGTGTGGAATTCAGTCCTCCACGGCCAGCAGCAGCTGCTCCCGGGAGAAGAGACACCGGAATCAGTGCTTGCCCACTCACCCTGCTCACGGCATGCTCGTCCTCAGGACGCACACTCAGCGGTCCCCGGGCCCAAAGAGACCACCAGCACGTCCAGGTAGCCCGACCTCGGGGGCCCGAGCACAAAGAAGAGGCCACCACCACGTCCAGGTAGCCTCTGCCTACTGGCCTTCCCTCCTCGGTGAAATGACCCCGCTATGGACACGAGCCCCTCTGTCCTCACCCTTCGATCCGCTCCGCTTTACTGAATCTGGTTCTGTTTGATTGGCGAGAGCGACACTGAACAAGAGACCCGTTTCAAGGGTCCGACCCAGGTCGGGGCCTGCGCTGGTAACAAAACTGGCAACTCCACGGGGCCCGGCTTAGGCCCCCACTGTCCCACAAAGGCAGGGAGGGAACCGAGGCAGCCTGCTTGCTGAGCAGCCTCTAGGGCCCCCTCTGCATCCTGCCATTGCCAGCGGCCTTCAGTGGCCGCGTTCAGCGCCCCGGGTTTGTCCCCTTGGCAAGCTCAGGCGGACAGAGGCTGCTGGGCTTCCCTTGAGCTCGGCAGAACTGGGGGGGGGGCCCAGGGTACAGGGACGCCGGCACAGGGGGCCGGACGGAAGGTCGTGTCCACACCGCAGGGACGGCCGCTGGACACCCGTCTTCCTTTCACTCCTTGGCCATGCTGGCTCCCACCTCCTCTCTCAGGAAACCTACCTCTCCTCGATCTACCGATTCGCCTTTCTCAGAGAGCCTCGGGGACTCTGCCCCTAGCTGCAGCTCTCCAGGGCCCTGGACAACGCTGAGGGAAACATCTTCCCTGGAGCCCCTGGATACCAACAGTTCACAGTCCATGGGGACAGGGCCCCCTGCCCAGGGCAGACCTCACAGAAAGGTGCTGTTTCCTGCTGCTTTCAGGGCAGCAGAAAGTCTGGAAAGCAGGAACAGGGCTGGCTAAGAAGAGTATCTGGAGCCCATCCCCTCCTTTTCTTGGAGGAGGGGAGCTGGGTCCCACATAAGGGGGAAACCCTCCCTGGAGGCCCTCCTGGGGGACAGAATCGCTCAGCACACTCCAGGGATACGGCCCCAGCATCAGGCTCCTTCGCAAGCACCCCAGGCACCTAGCACAAGCTCCAAAAGCTGCCGTGAGAGCCCGGCTCCCCACAGCTAAGCTGGCGGGAGCTGCCAATGGAGTTTAATTATCAAGACTCAGAGAAGGGAAAGGAGGGGGATGCAAAGGCCTGGCCTCGCCCTCAGGGTCAGCCGGGGTGATGGGGAGCGCGAGCCCATGCAGCGAGCGACATGCCAGCGGGAAATGACCGTAGAAGGGAAGGCCTTTCCCGAGAGGGCGATCCAGCTCAAAACCACCGGCCACCGCCAAGTGCAGGCCCTGAGTAGCACAGAGGGAGCCAGACGGCCCCCAGCTTCTCAGCCGGGGGGTGGCGCACCGAGCATGCTCCGGAGGACCCCGCGTGGCCGCCCACACCGGCACCCTCTGAATCCTGCCGCCCCGTCACCAGGAGGGCCAGGGGCCCGCGGCAGGCCTGCAGTGACCGGGGCAGCCTCTTCCTGCAGGGCAGACCTCCCGGGCGTGGGAGAGAAAGGCTTACTGGCGGGAGCAGTTTCACAAGGAGGAAAGAGACTGGCGGGACAGATATGCGAGTGTCCTTGGGACAAACTGTAGGAACTCAGGCCTTAACCTGAGCTTCGGAGCTAGGAAAGGACAAGATTGTCACGTGTACAGACGCGAAGCCGCGTGGAGGAAAGGGGGGCGGCAGGTGAGACGTGGCCCCGCCACATCACGACTCGGAGGCGGCGGCGCTTCCCAAGACGCTGGGGACATCGGAAAGGGGCACCGGTAATAAAAGGGGACAACGCGGCAGACGCTGCTCCTAGGCGAGTGGCCCAAGGATTTGCAGAGGAACTGCCCCTTCTTCCCGAGAGACCAAACCCAGAGAAGTGTTCACCTAAATTCTCAAAAGAGGAGGAGGAAATGGGACAGGCCTGGGACTTCTTTAAAAGGGGCACCGGCTCACACGGGAGCATGGCTTTGCGTGCAGCCAGAGCAGCCCACCACGAACCAGCACCAGCGGGCAGGGGCTCCACGGGAGCCCCGTGGCGCCGTCACGCCCCACACCTGCACCCGCCCTCCTGGGGCGCAGGCACGGGCCCCACCTGGGGAGCTGGGCAGGCCCACGGCCACGGCCCGAGCCCCGCTCTGGACACCTATGACTTTCCCGCGTGCACTGGAGCCTTTCCTGTGCACAGAGGCCTCCAAACACCCTTAAAGGAAACGCTCCTGGGTGGCTCCAGAGCAACCACGGCCCAGCTTTTGCCTCCCAGACAGCGCGGGGCTTTCAGGACTCTGGGTACTAGCTGGGGTCTGCGCTCAGCACGAACACGCCAGTCCTCAGGCAGAGGAGCATGAGCTCACCAGACCCTCCGAGCTGTAGCTCAGCTACGCCCAGAGACAAGAAGGTGGGGGAAGCCCCTGCCATGGCTCTGAGGATGCCAGCCCACAAGGAAAGCTAAAGCCTGGCGCTGCCAAGCTCGGGTGCGGGCGAGCAGCCCGCCTCGGTAGTCAGGCTTGCTCCCTCCCTTGGAGTCTGAACAACGGAAGGATGCCCTGCGGATAGGGTGCCTATGGCAACCAGTCTTATCAGCACCCGCCAACCTGGAGCTGCACCCCTTTATAAACCTGGGGCCTGGGCAGAAGCCCCAGGAGTAACTCACAACCAGGGGGAAAGATCCACACCTAATAATCTGAACGACTCACTCTGCTCTTAAATTAAGGAGTTATCTGCGGAGTCACCACACCAGAATAAAAGGGGCAGCCGAACCAGCCCTGCGAAGTCACAAGACAGCAACTCCCCTCTCCTCCTGCGAGCCTCTATCAGATCTGAAACTGCCGTTCAAGAAAAGAGCAGCTCCGTGACTTCTACAGGCCTGGGTTTGGGGCTCTGAGTGGACTTGCTTTCCTTTTTGCAGTGGGATTTCTGAGAGGTGCGGCCTTGCTTGGGGTTAGCCAAGGACAGCCTGCTCGGTCACGAATCTTGTCCTTTTACTCACAGCCCATAGAGCTCGGACTATCCCTAATCACAAGCTCAAAAATGGCAGAACTTTATCATAGAAACCTCCAAGCGCTAGCCTGGGGAGGCCCATTAAAGACCTGCTGGCTATGCCGTCTTCCTCGCCTCTCCACACCAGGGCAGAGTTTTGTTTGGTCCAGAACTGACTGCTTTTTCTGGCCAGTGACTCACACTGAGAGCTGACGGCCCGTGCCCATGCTTCGGCCTGATCCCTTTCCGAAGCTAATCCCAGGAGCACGGCCACCGCGGTCCTGAGGGGCACCTGGGCACTTGCAGACAGGCACAATGAAGCCGCGTGCAATTACACAATAAATGGAGCCCAAAATAAGACGGCTCTAGCCAGGGTTAGGAAAAAGGGAATAAGCAGACTGCAGGCACTAATTACATGTTCCACACTTACCTAGACCCAAGGTGGGAACTAACAAATAGAAAGCACAGGAAATGGAGTGCCTGGAAAAAACCTTGTTCGCATCCACCCTATGACTCACAGCCCTTGCTGGCCCCTTGCCTGACCTTTGCCATGACCTCAACAGAGCATTAAACAGTCACAAGGTTTTCAAAAAAAATTCAGGCTTTACAAGGTACCAGTTGGGAAGTCCTCTGTGCATCAAATAGATACATTTTCTCGGTGGCAGTCCTAGGAGCCAGCTGCCTTTTCTTTCCTTTCATCTTTTTAGGAGGTGCTGGGATTGAACCCAGGACCTTGTAACACGAAGCAGGCGCTCAACCACTGAGCCACATGCGCCCGGCCAGCTGCCTGCTGAAGGCACAGAAAGAGGCACCTCCAGTGCCCACGTCAGGACGCCCCAGCATGTACCAGTGTTTGGGCAGGAGACCAGGGTACAACTGGACAGCTGAAACGGGCACCTCCACCTATCAGCCCGTGGGCCATACCAAAATAAGCGCGCCCCGGGCATGCCGGCAGCTGTGAAGCTGGCCGATGGGAGGACCTGAGTAGCCTAACAGCCGCCGGAGAGGTGCTCTCGAAGAAATTCAGACCACAGACATGCTGGCAGGTGCTCGCAGACAGTGAGTTCGCCTTAGACTGTTCTGCACAACAAGGGGAGCGGCATGTGTGCAGTGGCCAGCACCTCCTGCTGCGCGTGGACAAATGCTCGGCCCAAACTGAACCCAACGAGAAGACGCTGTAGGCCCCCGGCTCCACCCAGCTCCTCCGCTGTGGCCCTGGGGTGATTCTGCAGCTGGGTTTCCTGTTCCCTGTGTCTCCTGCACTCCTTGGAATCCTTCCAGAGTATAAGGCGAGAGGCTATTAAGCTGCAAAAGGTCGCAGCCCAGGGCTGTGGATAACTTGGCTTCAGCCTGGTGGCAATCAAAGGCACCTTAAGAAGCTGAGGGAAGACTCTGCTCGTCCCCTGGGCCTTGGAACCATGTCCAAGTTCAGGAGGAAGCAAGGACAGAAGCCTGACCTCCCTCCTCAGGGCCCCTCAAGAACGAGGAGCAGTGTACAGGCAGAGGGGGGCTGTTTCCGGAGCAAAGTGCCACCCAAAGAAACACTCGCGGAAGCTCCCACCTCACCCTGTTCACCCCGTGCTCATCTCCAGGAAGCAAACGCAGCGGTCCCCGAGCACAAAGAAGAGCCCACCAGCACGTCCAGGCAGCCCGGCCCAGGGGTCTGGGCACAGAGAGGGACCAGCACCTCACCCAGGCAGCCGCTGCCTGCCCGCCTCCCCTCCTCAGTGAGAGGGCCCTGCTTTCCTCCCTCCGGGGAGGCGCCCCCAGCCCCGCTTTCTGGCCCGCTCCGCTCCGCTGAGTCTGGCCTTGACCCGTTTCGAGGGTCCGGCTCAGGAAGGGGCTACTGCAAGGCGAGCTGCCCTACTCTCTACTTTCAATCTGTGGCGCGGCTGCTCCATGTTTCCCTTCCCACTGGGTCACCCCCAGCTGTTGCTCCTCTTCTAACCTTCCACAGCTAATTAAAAAGCACCTTTTTAGGAAGACGTCCCTGACCTGGCCCCTGATCTGGCCCCTGGGCTCATGCACCCACCTGTCTCCACACCTGTGAGACTCCTGAGGCCAGATGCCGCGTCTAACCTTCCCCATGCCCCACATGCAGCACAAAGGTGCTGTGCCCGTGTTTCTGGACCTGTGTTCTCATCCCACCAGGAGACTTAAAAAGAGACCCCGAACCCACCCATTTCCAGGCCCCGCGCCAGCCCAGGGGGCACGTGAGACTCACACGGCCCCACTCGCCACAGCAGCTCTGACCAGCCAGCAAGGACGGCCAGAGGCACCTTTCTCAAAGCTCCAGAAAACAGTAAAGGAAGGGCAGGAACAGGGTGAGTGCCAAATCCAGAAAAAGGCGACGTAAAGGCAGTGGGATCTCACAGAGGATTAGGGAAGTGGCGGAGGGTCCCCTCACCAGAACCACTGAGCTGGCAGGAGCTGAGCCAGCCACTGTGCACCACCGGAGTCCAGGGAAGTGCTGGATGAAGCGGCTGGCACATTTGCTGAGCATCAGAGAATTCCACCCTCCCTAGAGGCTACCACCCCACCCCCACCCCGGCCAGCAGCAGGGGGACCTTGGCCGGCCGAGGCTCCTGGAGCTCGAGCCAGGGCGGGCTCCCAGGACTGGTCCTCCGGGCTCCATGCGCACCCTTTGGATCAGCTACTTCTGAGGCCGAAGGGCCCAGCTCCCAGGGCAGCCTCTGTTCCCACATCCCTCAGGCAAAAGCAGCAGGAGATTCTTAAAGGTGCAGTACCTTTTTTCCCCTCACTTTTCTCTTTCCATCCCTTGTTTGGAAGCAAATATAATTTTCAAGAGCCACAGATGACAGCTCCAGCAAGGGCTACAACAAACTCTTGCAATCCCAGTGGAGTGGGAGAGCTAGATTTTCAGAGTTACAGTGACATAATCCTCAGAATGTCCAGTTCACAACAGTAAATTACAAAACCTATACAGAAGACAGGAAAGTATGGTCATTCACAGGAAAAAAGAATTTGCCAGAAGCCATCCCTGAGGAAGTTCATACATTAGTCTACTATTAGTCTACGATAGTCTACGACTCTAAACAAATGTCTTCAATACTTTCACTACGTTAAAGGAACCCATACACAAAGAGCGAAAGGAAACGAGGAAAACGTCTGAAAAAAAATAAAGAGATGAAAATTTAAAGAAAAGAATCAAACAGAACTTGTGGAGCTGCAAAGTACAGTGTTTTGGTTTCCTAGCTGCTAAAAAAAAAAACCCAATACCATGCAAAGGGTTGGCTTAAAAATGGGAATTTACTGGCTCACAGTTCTGAGGCTAGGAAATGTCCGAATTTGGGGCGTCATCAAGGCCGTGCTTCCTCCCAGAGGACGGTGGCACTCTGGGGCTGGCAGTCGGCGACCCTTGGCCTCTGGTTTTACTGCCACGCAGCAATGCAATTGGTGGCCTCTCCTGGCTTCTATGAGTTCTGTTGACTCCCAGTTGCTTCTCCTGACTTTCTCTCTGTATGTCTGATTGTCATTCTGCTTATACAGAACTCCAGAAATAGGACTAAGACCCATTCTGATTTAGCTGGGCCATACCCTAACTGCAGTAACCTCATCAAAAGGTGAGTTTACCTCCACATAAATGGATTAAGATTAAGAACATGGCTTACCCAGGTGTCCATCAACAGAGGAATGGATAAACAAACTGTGGTCTATTCACACGATGGAATATTATGCAGCTGTAAGAAGAAATGGAGTCACAGAACATATGGCAACATGGATGAACCTGGAGGACATTATGTTGAGTGAAGCAAGCCAGACACAAAAGGACAAATACTGTATGAATGCATTACTATGAACCAAATATATTGTGTAACACACTGTTTGATAAAAAAAAAAAATTTATATGTATCCATTACATTTAATTGAGAAATGTATATATTTATTCATCTATGTTTACTTTTTAGTTTTTAATTGTTTATATTTTCAATTATTAAATGTACAAAATAAAGTTAAAAAAATCTTTTTTTTTTAAAAAAAAGAACATGGCTTTATGGGGGCACAGCCCCCCAAGCCACCACACACAGCAACTGAAATGAAAAACTCATGAGATGGAGTCAACAGCAAATGTGAATGGGCAAAAGAAAGGTTCAGTGAACCTGAAGACATCTGGAGTTACCCAATGTGAGGAACAGAAAGAAAAAGCAATGAAGATAAACGTAGAGAGCCTGAGGGACCTGTGGGAAACCACCAAGCACACGGACATACCCATCACTGGAGCCCCTGAAGGACAAGAGAGAAAATGGCAGAAAAATATTAGAAGAAATAATGGACCAAAACTTCCCAAATCTCATGAAAGATGTAAATATAAACATCTCTAAGTAGTACAGACTTTAAGAGATCTACACCAAGACACATTACAGCACTGCCAAAATCCAGAGATAAAGAGGATTTTGAAGGCAGCAGAGAGAGAAGCGACTTGTCACATAGAAGGGACCCCAACAAGACTGACAGCGAATTTCTCACCAGAAACCACTAAGACCTGAGGCCAATGGGGCGGCACACCTAAAGCCCTTAGAGGAAGACACTGTCAACCTAGAATTCTATGTACAGCAAAATCATCTTTCAAAACAAAGGAGAAATCAAGACATTTAAAGAGTAAATAGAGTTGGAAGAGCTCATTACCAGAAGACCTGCCTTACAAGAAATGCTAAAGAAAATCCTTCAGGCTGAATGAAAAGGACACTAGAGAGAACTTGAAACCTTAAGAAGAAAGAGAGAACACTGGTAAAAGTAACTGCATAGGCAGATATAAAATCCTGTATCGTTGTGCTTTTGGTTTGTAACTGCAACAGGCAGAAAATAGACAAAGATGAAATTTGGGACAATAACAATAGAAAGGATGAGGGAAAGTAATGTATAGGAGTAGAGTTTGTAGGCTACTGAAACTAGGCTGGCACTAGTCAAACTAGGTTGTCACTGGTTTAAAATATTAATTTTAATTACAGAGGAAACCACTAAGAAAACAACTAAAAATAGAAAAGGAAAGAAGGAAATCAAAATGGTACACTACAAAAAAGCAATTAAATTTCTTTTAAAGGCAGTAATGGAATAACTGCAATGGAATTTTAGATTTTATACCAAAAACACAAGCAACAAAAGAAAAAACATAAAATGGAATTCATCAAAGTTAAAAACTTTAGGGCATCAGAAGACATTGTCAAGAAAGTAAAAAGAGGGAAGTGGCTGTGGCTCAATCGGTGGGGCTCCCGTTTACCATATGGGAGGCCCTGGGTTGGGTTCCCGGGGCCTCCTGGTGAAGGCAGGCCCGCCCGCACGGCGTGGTTGGCTGACCCAGCGAGCACAAGCAGCAAGGGGGGGATAAATGAATAAATAAATAAAATCTTTAAAAAACAAAAAAAAAGATAGTAAAAAGCCAATCTACAGAATCAATGAATATATTTGGAAACCATCTACCCGGTAAGGGTTCGATACCCCGAATATAGAAAGCACCCTGCAACTCAACCACAAAAAGACAAACAGCCCCATTTAAGAAACGGGCCAAGGATTTGACCAGACACTTCTCCAAGGAGATGTTCAAGTGCCCGATTAGTGTAGGAGAAGATGCTCACCTCATCAGCAGTTGGAGAGATGCTCACTGAAAGCGCGGTGGGATACCCCTTCGCGCCCACCAGGGAGGCCTTTATTTTAAAAGTTGAAACAGCAGGTGGTGAGGATGCACCGAGCTCAGCCCCGAAGGCCTTCAGAAGAGCTCTCTTTCCAGCACGTGCACGCTCAGCCACAGGGCAGAGGCTCCATGGGGCAGGTGTGGAGGGCCTGGAGGGAGCAGGTGCGCCTCCTCCCTCTGCAGGGCACAAGGGCGGGGCACCTGCACGCCAGGTGAGCCTGCTTCCATCAGGAGCACAGGCCGAGTCCAGGCGCATAGCTGCCCAGGCGCAGTGCCCGTCTCCGGGGGCCGGGGTCTGGGCAGGGGGGAAAGCAAATGAAGACTGGGGACACCTGGTCAGCTGGCAGGTGAGCGGCTTTTCTTCCAGGAAGGAAGTGCTCAGCTTCACGCAGGGGCAGGCAGGCTTGGAGCAGGCACTGCCCTCACTAGAGGGCAGAGGTGCTGCTGCCAGCTCCCCGCCTGGGGATGGTGGAGGCGCCTCTGTGGCCCACAGGGCGGGCTCCGGGGCTGGGATTACAGGTCCAGACAGGAGAGGCTCCCGCAGGAAACACAAAGCTATGGCGGGGGTCACGCACCACGCAGTGCTTTTCAGAAAAAATCGTCCTGGGAAGCATGCAGTGGACTGTCGTTCTCTACTCCAACGGTGGTTTCCAGCCTACCACACGGCAAAGAACGCGGTTCTTGAAACACAGATGGCACCTAACATGCACCTGCTGGGCGGGCTGGGGTGAGGCTGCGGCCAGGGGGCTGCACCTGAGGGGCCAGCACCGCTGGGGACCAAGGCGGGCAGCTGCTCCAGCACCTGGCGCCTACAGAGGCGGAGAGGCGCCGGTTACCGTGCACGGCTACGCTTGCACTTATGCCTGAAATCTGAGACTTCCCGCTGGGCTGCAGTGGAAATCTGGTGTTTGTGTTTAAAGAAACTTAACCCTAAAACTAAAATTAAAATTGTACTTAAAATTAAAATTGAAAGTGACTAGGAAGCGTTCCGAGACCACGAGTCCTTGCGTTAAACGAGCATGTGCGAGGGCTGGGACGCTCCCCACAGGCTGCGCTCGGGGGGCGGAGAGTGAAGCGAGCGTGTCCTTGGCCACCGACTTACACCGACTCATCTTCAGGAAATGAGAAGTCTGTTCTGCTACCAGTCTATCAGGAAGCCCTGAACAGCAAGTTTATCACGTGGTTTTCAGACATTCCCAGATGGACAAACCACAGCAGACTGAAAGACAGACTGGGCCTACTTCTTGGTGTGTGATTCCATTTATAGAAAGTTCTAGAAAATACAAACTCACCTTACGGTGACAACAGAAGCTTCACAAACAGGGCGGCCACAGACCAGCAACCCAACCCCGAGATTTTCACGCCTTCCTCTTGCAGAACAGAGCTGCTGCGGCCCAAGGCAGCCGCTGCTGGTTGCTGCCCACGGCCAGCCCCTCAGATCTTTTTTTATTTTTTTTTAAGGTTTATTTTATTTATTTATTTCCCCCGCGCCCCGCCCCCCATTGTTTGCACTCGCTGTCTGCTCTGTGTCTATCCATTGTATGCTCATCTTCGTTTTAGGAGGCACTAGGCACTGAATCCAGGACCTTCCATGTGGGAGGGAGGTGCCAATCACTTGAGCCACATCCCCTCCCAGCTTGTTGTGTCTCTTTGTTGCATCATCTCATCGCATCACCTCGTTGCATCATTTCGTTGCGTCAGCTCGCTGTCTTACTCGTCTTCTTTAGGAGGCACCAGGACCTGACCCCGGGACCTCCCATGTGGTAGGCGGACACCCAGCTGCTTGAGCCACGTCCGCTCCCCGCCCCTCCGGTTTTGTTGCGCCGCAGCGAGCACTTGAAATGGCAGCTCCAGTTGTTTACGGCAGAGCCCGTCCTGCTGGCTATTAAACGTGACTGCCAACCCTGGCTACGTAGAGTGTTTCAGGGACACACTGTATCTGCAGATTCTAAAGTGCCTATTTAAAATTATGTGCATGTTTTATTGACAAAATTTCATTATAAAATCACTAACATCAAGACTCTTCACAAACCCTGCTTTCTACATTCCTGCACTGCTCCCTCACTCACTGACTCCTGCATGGATTTCTGAGCGCGCACTCCCTGCTGACACTTCACACTAGACGGGC
>JAKSZT010035875.1:295687-311441 GCA_026826555.1 Tolypeutes matacus | reverse complement strand
GGTGTTTCACACACAGGGACCCACGGCACGTGGCTCGTGTCTGCACCTGCCTGCTCTGGGTGTTTCACATACAGGAACCCACGGCACGTGGCCTGTGTGTCTGGCTTCTTCACTTAGCATACTGTTTTCTAGGTTCATCCAAGTTGTAGCATTTCTCTCTCTGGCTTAATAATATTCTCTTGTGAGGACATGCCACAGTTTGCTTATCCGTGCAGCTGCTGGGGGACACGGGCTGTTTCCACCTTTTGGCAGCTATGAAAATTTATGTCCAAGTGTCTATGTGAACATATGCTTTCATTTCTCATGGACATAAATCTAGAAGTGCAATTGCTGGATCATATGATAGCTCTATGTTAAACACTTTGAGGAATTGGCAAATTGTTTTCCACGGTGGTGCACCATTTACACTCTCACAAGCAGCATGGCCTCAGCCTCACCAGTGTTTGCTATTGTACGTGTTTTTACCATAGCCATCCTAATGGGTGTGAAGTGGTAACTCATGCTTTTAATCTGCTTTTTATTAATGTCCAATGATGGCGAGCACCTTTTTTTTTCCCCTATTCAATAGTATTTTCATTTTATGTACATAATACTTGTTTTTTTTTTTAACATTTCTCAATTAAATGTAATGGATACATATAAATTTTTTTAAAAAAATCAAACAGTATGTTACCCAATATATTTGGTTCATAGTAATGCATTCATACAGTATTTGTCCTTTTGTGTCTGGCTTGCTTCACTCAACATAATGTCCTCCAGGTTCATCCGTGTTGTCATATGCTCTGCGACTTCATTTCTTCTTACAGCTGCATAATATTCCATCGTGTGAATAGACCACAGTTTGTTTATCCACTCATCTGTTGATGGACACCTGGGTTGTTTCCAACTTTTGGCAATGGTGAATAATGTGGCTATGAACATCAGTGTGCAGATGTCTGTTGGTGTCACTGCTCTCAGCTCTTCTGGGTATATACCCAGTAGTGGTATTGCAGGGTCACGTGGCAAGTCCATATTCAACTTCTTTAGGAACTGCCAAACAGTCCTCCACAGTGGTTGTACCATCCTGCATTCCCACCAACAGTGAAGAAGTGTTCCTGTCTCTCCACATCCTCTCCAGCACTTGTAGTTCTCTGTCTTTTTAATAGTGGCCATTCTGATCGGTGTGAAATGATATCTCACTGTAGTTTTGATTTGCATTTCCATAATCATGAGTGATGTTGAGCATTTCTTCATGTGTTTTTTTTGCCATTTGTAATTCTTCTTTGGGGAAATGTCTATTCAAGTCTTTGGCCCATTTTTTAATTGGATCATTTGTCTTTTTATTGTTGAGTTGTAACATCTCTTTATATATCCTGGATATTAAACCCTTATCAGATATGTGATTTCCAAATATTTTTTCCCATTGAGTTGGCTGCCTTTTCACCCTTCTGACAAAGTCCTGTGAGGTGCAAAAGTGTTTAATTTTGAGGAGGTCCCATTTATCTACTTTTTCTTTTGTTGCACGTGCTTTGGGTGTAAGGTCCAAAAACCACCACCTACTACAAGGTCTTGAAGATGTTTCCCTACATTTTCTTCTAGTAGTTTTATGGTTCTGGCTTTTATATTTAGATCTTTGATCCATTTTGAGTTGATTCTTGTATAGGGGGTGAGATAGGGGACCTCTTTCATTCTTTTGGTTATAGATATCCAGTTCTCCCAACACCATTTGTTGAAGAGACTGTTTTTTCCCGTCAGCGTGGGCTTGGTAGGTTTGTCAAAAAACCAGTTGACGGTATAGGTGAGGGTTTATTTCTGGGTTCTCAATTCTATTCCACTGATCCATGTGTCTGTCTTTATGCCAGTACCATGCTGTTTTGACCACTGTAGCTTTGTAATATGTTTCAAGGTCAGGCAGCGAAATTCCTCCCACATTACTCTACTTTTTCAGAATGCTTTTGGCTATTCGGATGCACTTACCCTTCCAGATGAATTTGGTAATTGTCTTCTCTAATTCTGTAAAGTAAGCTGTTGGGATTTTGATTGGTATTGCATTGAATCTACAAGTCAGTTTGGGCAAGACTGACATCTTCACGATATTTATTCTTCCAATCCATGAACACAGAATGTCTTTCCATTTGTTTAGGTCTTTTTAAATTTCTTTTAGCATTGTTTTGTAGTTTTTTGCATATAGGTCCTGTACTTCCTTGGTTAAATTATGTCCTAGGTATTTGAGTCTTTCTGTTGCTATTGAAAATGGAATTTTCCTCCTGATTTCCTCCTCAGGTTGTTCAGTACTAGTGTACAAAAACATTACTGATTTTTGCGTGTTGATCTTATATCCTGCCACTTTGCTGAACTCATTTATTAGTTCAAGTAGCTTTGTTGTGGGTACTTCAGGATTTTCTAAGTACAGGATCATGTCATCCGCAAACAGTGAGAGTTTTACTTCCTCTTTTCCTATTTGGACGCCTTTAATTTTTTTGTCTTGTCTAACTGCCCTAGCTAGAATTTCTAGTACAATGTTGAATAACAATGGTGACAGTGGGCATCCTTGTCTTGTTCCTGATCTTAGGGGGAAAGCTTTCAACCTTTCCCCATTGAGTATGATGTTGGCTGTGGGTTTTTTATACATGCCTTTTATCATATTGAGGAATTTTCCTTCTATTCCTATATTTTGAAGTGTTTTTATCAAAAAAGGATGCTGGATTTTGTCGAATGCCTTTTCTGCATCTATTGAGATGATCATGTGGTTTTTTACCTTCAATTTGTTAATGTGGTGTATTATGTTGATTGATTTTCTTGTGTTGAACCAGCCTTGCATACCAGGAATAAATAAATCCCACTTGGTCGTGATGTATAAGTGTTTTGATATGCTGTTGGATTTGATTTGCAAGTATTTTGTTGAGAATTTTTATATCTATGTTCAAGAGACATTGATCTGTAATTTTCTTTTCTTGTAGAATCTTTGTCTGGCTTTGGTATTAGGATAGTGTAGGCTTCATAAAATGTGTTGGGTGATTTTCCCTCCTCTTCAATTTTTTGGAAGAGTTTAAACAGGATTGGTGTTAATTCTTTTTGAAATGCTTGGTAGAATTCACCTGTGAAGCCATCTGGTCCTGGACTTTTCTTTGCTGGGAGATTTTTGATGATGGATTCAATCTCCTTAATTGTGATTGGTTTGTTAAGCTCTTGTATTTCTTGTAGCATCAGTGTAGGTTGGTTGTGCATTTCTAGAAATTTGTCCATTTCATCTAGGTTGTCTAGTTTGTTGACAAACAGTTTCTCATAATATCCTCTTATGATTCTTTTTATTTCTGTGAGGTCACTTGTAATTTCCCCCCTTTCATTTCTGATTGTATTTATTTGCATTTCTCTCTCTTTTTCTTTGTTAGTCTAGCGAGGGGTTTGTCAATTTTATTGATCTTCTCAAAGAACCAGCTTTTGGTTTTGTTGATTTTCTCTATTGTTTTTCTGTTCTCATTTTCATTTATTTCTGCTCTAATCTTTATTATTTCTTTCCTTCTGCTTGCTTTGGGATTGGTTTGCTGTTTTTTTTTTTCTAGTTTCTCTAGTTGTTCAGTTAAATCTTTGAGTTTAGCTCTTTCCTGTTTTTTAATATACGCATTTAGGGCTATAAATTTCCCTCTCAAGACTGCCTTCGCTGTATCCCATAGTTTTGATATGTTGTGTTCTCATTTTCATTTGTCTCAATATATTTACTGATTTCACTTGCAATTTCTTCTTTGATCCACCGATTATTTAGGAGTGTGTTGGTCAGTCTCCACACATTTGCAAATTTATTTTTTTTCTGTCTGTTATTGATTTCTAGTTTCATTCCATTATGATCTGAGAAGGTGCTTTGTATAATTTCAATCTTTTTATATTTATTAAGAGCTTCATTGTGACCTAACATGTGGTCTATCCTGGAGAAAGATCCGTGGGCACTTGAGAAGAATGTATAACCTGCTGAGTTTGGATGCAGTGTTCTGTATATGTCTATTAGGTTTAACTTGTTTATCATGTTGTTCAAGTTCTCTGTTTCCTTGTTGATCTTCTGTCTAGTTGTTCTATGTAATGATGTGAGTGGGGTGCTGAAGTCTCCAACGATTATTGTAGAGATGTCTGTTTCTCCCTTCAGTTTTGCCAGAGTTTGTCTCATATATTTTGGGGGCATCCTTGTTAGGTGCGTAGATATTTATGACTGTTATATCTTCCTGGAGGATCGTCCCTTTTATTAATATATAATGGCCTTCTGTATCTCTCATAGCTTTTTTGTATTTAAAGTCTGTTTTGTCTGATATTAGTATAGCTACCCCTGCTCTTTTCTGGTTACTATTCACGTGGTGTATCTTTTTCCAACCGTTCACTTTCAGCCAGTTTGTATCCCTGAGTCTCAGGTGTGTTTCTTGTAAGCAGCATATAGATGGCACATGTCTTTTTATCCATTCTGTCAGCCTGTATCTTTTAATTGGGGAGTTTAATCCAGTCACATTCAATGATATTACTGTAAATGCACTATTTACTTCCTCCATTTTATTCTTTGTTTTTCATATGTCATCTTGTTTTTGTCTCTCTTTTTACTCTTTTGGTTATCCTTTCTGCTATTCTTTCTTCTATACTCTCCTCCAAGCCTCTCTCTCCTGTCTTTTTTTTTCAGGTTCTAAGGCTTCCTTTAATATTTCCTGCAAAGGTGGATTCTTTTTTTCAAACTCTCCTAGTTTCTGTTTGTTTGTGAATACTTTATACTCACCTTCATATTTGAAGGACAGTTTTGCTGGATAAAGAATTCTTGGCTGACAGTTTTTCTCTTTCAGATTCTTAATTGTATCATACCACTGTCTTCTCACCTCCATGGTTTCTTGTTTTTTGTTTGTTTGTTTTTTGGTGTTTTTTTTTTTTTAACAATTTAGATGATACAGTTTAATAATTTTGATGATATTTACCATGTCCTGTGTCCATTACTGTAAGGTAATGAAAAACCTTTCCCATGACCACCAAACACCCCATTAGATCTTGACTGTTCCCTTCCCCCCAGCCCCCCAGGGCACATGACACCACCCTATCCCGACCCATGGAATGTCAAGATTCACAGTTACATGCCCTGGGAATTTGAACCTGCCCTTCCCCTCCATGGTTTCTGAAGATAAATCTGCACTAAGTCTTACTGGACGTCCCTTGTACGTGTTCGTTTGCTTCTCTCTTGCTGCTCTGAGAATTTTCTCTTTATCTTTGATATTTGACATTCTGAGTAGTATGTGTCTTGGAGTAGATCTATTTGGATTTATTCTGATTGGGGTACGGTGTGCTTCTTGGACATATAAGTGCATTTCTTTCATGAGAGCTGGGAAATTTTCAGCTATGACTTCCTCTTTCTGCCCCTTTTCACTTCTCTTCTCCTTCTGGAACTTCCATGACACGTATGTTGTTATATATTGTGTTGTCATTCAACTCTCTGAGGCCCTGCTCAATTTTTTCCATTCTTTTCTCTTTCTGTTATTTTTCTCATCAATTTTAGCTGTTCTGTCTTCGGTATCACTTATTCTTTCTTCTATCATTTTGAATCTGCTGTTATATGTCTCAAATGTGTTTTTTATCTCACCTATTGTATCTTTCATTCCCCTGAGCTCTGTTACTTTTCTGTTCAAGATTTTCAAATTCTTCTTTGCATTTGCTCATTGTCTTCTTGATGTCATTTATCTCTTTAACCATGTTGTCTTTCAACTCATTAATTTGGTTTTAGAAATTTGTCCATATCTCACTGATGAGCTCTCTCAATTTCTGCATCTCTTTTGGGGCTTTGATATATTCCTTTTCTTGGGCCATGTCTTCTATTTTCTTTGAATGGCTCATAGTTTTTTGCTGGTATCTACTCATCTTATTAGGATGAAGTTTACTAAGATGCTCAATTTCTTTCTCTTTTGTAGGGATTTAGTGGCAGGAAGCTGTGTGTTACCACAGCTCTTTGATTCTTGGCTTGACCTGGATTGTTAGGATTGTCCTGCTGGTTGCTCAAAACTGGACCTATTAGCTGTAGAGTCGCTTCCTAGGGCCTTGGGCAGGGAAGCTCTAGAGGCCAGAAAAAGCTTCTCTTATTTATTTTTAATTTTCTTATATGCACTTCCTTGGTCTACTAGAAGATGGCACTCTTTGGCAGCTCTCAATTCAATGTCTGGTTGGAGTGTATCTGTTGCAACACAGACCAGATCAATGTGACAAAACTTCCTGCCTGAAGGCTATGAGCTTGTAATTGAAACTCTCTCTGAGTTCTCCAGCCTTTTCTGGCAGCCTCCTCCCTTTTCCTGGGTCAGAAATATTTCCACTCCCCTCCGAGTCCCCAACAATCAGTCCCTGTTTGTAGAGGAGGAGATTGGCAGGGTTGTATATCTTTAGCCTCTTGCTGGCTCCAAGGCAAACAGTGGTGCAGCCCCACCTGGCCTGGAAGGGCTCCTGGGACACAGCTGACCAAATTTGTGAGTCAAAAGCTGAGTTAGCCTTAGGCTGTGTCCCTCTCCCTTCCCTTTCCTGGGGTGTCTTCAACAGTTAGTCCCAGCTAGAAGAGTGGCAGGTTGTGAGGGTTGGATTTTTCCAGTCCTTCACCAGCTCCCAGGTCAAAACACTGTCTAGTCCCACCTGGCCTGGAAGGGCTCATGGGACACAGCAGACCAAATCTGTGGGTCAGAAGCAGAGTCAGCCTTAGGCTGTATCCCTCTCTTTACCCTTTCCTGGGGTGGTGGATCCCTGGAGCCCCCTTTGTCTGTAGACAGAGGCCCAGAGGCTCAAGAATTCTAAAGTGTCTTTAGTGAGGGGGATGGTGCCAGCACCAGCAACTGCTGGTTTCAACTCACAGTTCTGGTGTCACGATTTCCCTCCTTTGCCCCTCTCTCTTCTGGGTGATGTCTAGCCTTTGCCAGGTGTCCTAAACCCTAGAAGATCTTTTTCTGGGCTGTTTCAGCTTGTCCTCTAGCTATTTTTCTGGAGGAGAAGAGAGTCTTGTGTCTTACTAGTCCACCATCTTCCAGAAAGTCCCCCTTTTCACTTTTTAAAAAATGTCCTTTGAAGTACTAAAGTTTTTAATTTTTATGAAGTATTTTTTCTTTTGTTGCTTGTGCTTCAGTGTCAAATCTAAGAATCCACTGCCAAACATAGTCAAAAAAGATTTTCCCCTATGATTTCTTCTAAGAATTGTATGGATTTTGCTCTTGTGTTTAGGACTTTGATACATTTTGATTTAATCTTTGTATATGATGTGAGGTAGGGGTCCACCTTCGCCCTTGTGCATATGGATCTCCAGTTGTCCCAGCACCATTTATGAAAGAGACTCTTCTTTTGCCTTTGGATGGTCTTGTTGAAAATCAATTGGCGATAAATGTGTTTATTAATGGATTCTCAATAGCATTACATTGGTCTGTATATCTATCCCTGTGCTAGTAGTATACTCTTTGATTGCTATAGCTCTGTAGTAAGTTTTGAAATAAGGAAATGTGAATACTCTCTGTTCTTCTTCAAGATGCTTTTGGCTATTTGGGGCCCTTGCAATTCCATATGAATTTGAGGATTGGCTTTGCTATTTCTGAAAAGAAGGCTGCTGGAATTTGGATAGGGATGGCACTGAATCTGTAGATTGCTTTGGGGAATTCAGGCATCTTCACAGTGTTAATTCCCTAATCCATGATCATGGGATGTCTTTCCATTAATCAGATCTTCTTTAATTTCCTTCAGCAATGTTTTGTGATTTTCAGTGTACAAGTTTTTCATCTCGTTGATTAAATTTATTCCTAGTTATTTTATTATTTTGGATGGTATTATAAATGGAATCATTTTCTTAGTTTCCTTTTGGGATTGTTCATTGCTGGTGTATGGCAACACAACTGTTTTTTTTTTGTTTTGTTTTGTTTTTAAGATTTTATTTATTTATTCATTTATCCCCCCCTTGCTGCTTGTGCTCGCTGGGTCAGCCAACCACGCCGTGCGGGCGGGCCTGCCCCCACCAGGAGGCCCCGGGGAACCGAACCCGGGGCCTCCCATATGGTAAACGGGAGCCCTACTGATTGAGCCACAGCCGCTTCCCTACAACTGGTTTTTTGACATTGATCTTTTACCCTGCAACTTTGCTGAATTTGTTTATTAGCTCTAGTAGATTTTCTTAGATTTTTCTCCTTTTCTAATTTGGATGCTGTTTAGTTTGCTAAAGATTACCAATGCAAAATATCAGAAATAGGTTGGCTTTTATAATGGGAATTTATTAGGGTAGAAGCTTACAATTCTGAGGCTGTGAAAATGTCCAAATCAAGGCATCATCAGAGATGCTGGTTCACCAAAGGATGCCTGCTCTGCCTTCCCCTCCAGGTTCATTTCTCCCCAAGCTTAGCGGTGGGCTGTCAGGCATATGGCTCATCTCTTCAGCCACTCAAGGGGCTCTTTTTGTATCTTTGTGCTCCACTGAGTCCAGCCTCTCAGAGTTTCTCTGTGTTCATTACTTTGCTCTCTGTGTCTCTGCTTTTAGTCCTTCATTTATAAAGAACTTTAATAAGAGGATTAGGATTGACCCTGGGTCCCACAATCTAATCAAAGGCCCTTATCTGAAGCGCTCTCATCAAAAGGTCCTACATAAATAGGCTTACATGCACAGGAATGGGCTGGCTGAAGAACATGGTTTTCTTGGGACCACAAAAAACTGCCCTCTGTTTCTTCCTGACTGACTGCTCTGGTCAGGACTACCAGCACGATGTTGCAGAGCTGTGGTGAAAGGAGGCACTCTTCTCCTGCTTCTGATCTTGTGGGGAAGCTTCCAGTGTTCCACACGGACATGACGCTGGCTGTGGGATTTGACGGTACTCTTTATCTGGTTAAAGAAGATCCTGTCTATTCCTAGTTTGCTGAGTGTTTTTATCATGAAAGGGTGTTGGATTTTGCCAAATGCTTTTTCTGCATCAACTGAGATGATTATGTGGTTTTCCCCCCCTTTGTTCTATTAATGTCGTATAGTACACTGACTGATTTTTCGTATGTCAAATCACCATCTCATTCCTGCAATAAATTCTACATGTCATAATGTATAGTCCTTTTAATGTGCTGTTGGATTTGGTTTGCTAGTATTTTGTTGAAGATTTTTGCATCTATATTCATAAAGGATATTGGGCTATAGTTTTCTTTTCTTATAATGTCTTCAACTGGTTTTGGTATCGAGGTAAATGCTGGTCGCATGGAACATGTTAGGAAGTATTCTCTCCTCTTCTATTTTCTGGAAGTTTGAAAAGGATTGGTGTTAATTCTTCTTTAAATTTTGGTAGAATTCATCAGGGAAGCCATCTAGTCCTGGACCTTTCTTTGTTGGGAGGTTTTTAATTACTGAGTCAATCTTTTACTTGTTATAGGTCTGTTGAGACATTCTAATCATCTTTAATCAGTTTCGGTATTTGTGTGCTTCTAGGAATTCATCCATTTCCTCTAGGTTATCCAAGTTGTTGACACAGAATTGTTCATAGTATTTTCTTATAATCAGTAATAATGACCCCACTTTCATTTTATTTTAGTTATTTGCATGTTCTTTTTATTATAGTCTAGCTAAAGGTTTGTCAATTTGTTGATATTTTCAAGGAAACAACTTTTGGATTTTTCAATTCTCTTGTTTTACTAGTCTCTATTTTGTTTCTCTTTGCTCCAATTTTTATTATTTCTTCACGTCTGCTGGTTTTGGGTTTCATTTGGTCTTTTTTTTCCTAATTCCTTAAGGGTTAAAGATAGCTTGTTAATTTACTGTCATTGCATCCCATAAATTTGTTTATATTGTGTTTTCTTTTGCATTCATCTGCAAGTATTTACTAATTTTCCTAGTAATATCTTTGATCCATGGTTAAAAGTGTGTTGTTTAATTCCCATATTTTTTTAATTTTCCTGTTTCCCTTCTGTTATTTATTCCTAGCTTCATTCGATTATGGTTGGAGAAGATACTTTGTATTATTTCAATTCTTATACGTGTATTGAGAATTGTTTTATAATCTAACTATGGTTTTATCCTGGAACATCTTCTGTGTTCACTTGAGAAGAATGCATATTCTGCTGTTGCTGGGTGGAGGATTCTGTGTATGTCTGTTGGGTGCACTTGATTCGCAGTGCTGTTCAAGTTTTCTACTTTCTTATTGATCTCCCATCAGTAAGATCAATGTTTGCTTCATAAATTTTGGGGCTCTGTTGTTCAGTGTTTACATATTTATAATTGTTATAATCTTCTTAATTCACCCTTTATCAATCAGTATATAATAGCCTTCATTGACTCATATCAATTTTTCACTTAAAATCTATTTTGTCTGATATTAAAATAATCCCCTTCCCCTGCTCTCTTTGGTTACTATTTGCCCAAAATATCTTTTTCTATCCTTTAATTTTAACCTATTTGTGTCTTTGGGTCTAAAGTAGGGGTTCTTAACCAGGGGTCTCTGAGCCTGAATTGAAATTCAAAAAAAAATTATTCTTGTGGGGATGTGTTGGTGCGGGTGTGATATATTTATTAAATGATACACAGTAGAGTGTCAACTTAGTAAAGGGTCTGTGGTTTTCACCGGACTGGCAAAGGGGTCTGTGGAACAAAAAAAGGTTAAGAATCCCTGGTCTAAAGTAAGTCTCTTGTAAGTAGCATATAGTTCGATCATGTTTTATTTTAATCCAGTTTTCTAATCTCTTTTAGTTGGTGAATTTAATCCATTTACATTTTTAAAATGATTACTGATAATGAAGGACTTACTTCTATTCTGCTATTAATTTTCTAGATGTCATATAATTTTTTGCTCCTCAATTCCTCCAATACAGCCTTCTTTTGTGTTTGTTTTTTTTCCTAGTATAATTTGATTCCCTCTTTATTTCCTTTTCTGTATATTTTTAGTTATTTTCTTTGTGGTTACTATGGGGATTACAACACCCTAAATGTACACCAATCTAGTCTGAACTGATACCACCTCAGCTTTAGTAGCATACATCGACTTTGCTCCTAACCAGTTGCATGCCCCCCTTTGTGTTGTCACAAATTACACCTTTATACATTGTGTGCCCAATAACATAGTTTGATTGGCAGAGATTTTTAAATAATTAGGCTGAGGAGGATAAGCAGACAAAGAAAGAGTGCATACTGTATGATTCCTTTTAAATAAATTATAGAAAATCCAACTAATCTACAGTGCAGCAAGAAGATCAGTGGGTGCCTAGGGAGAGGGGTGGGGAGTGGAGTGGGAAGAATTACAAAGGTGTATACATATGTGAAAACTAAATTGTACATTTTAAGTATATGTAGTTTATGATATACATCAATAAATCCCCAGTTACCCTCTCAAAAAAAAAAAAAAAAAAAGAAACTGCAGAAGAATACAATAACTGAAATTAAGAGCTCCTTAACAGAAGTAACAGAAAGCTGGACAGAGCTAGAGAGATAATTAGTGATGTAGAAGACAGACTTATGGGAAATCTCCAAGGGAAGTCCAGAGAGCAAAGGATGAGAAGTTAAGAAAAGGGTGTAAAATATATGTGAGAAAGTGAAAATATCCGAATTATACTAGAGTCCTAGAAAAAAAAGGGGGGGGAGGCTTGAGGAGAGAAAGAGAAAATATGAATGAGGCAGAAAACAGTATTTGAAGAATTTTCCAAAACTGATGAAAGACGTGCTATTCAACCCAAGAAAGAAAACTACAAGGAAAATTACTATCAGAAACATCATAGTAAAACTGCTGAAAAACAAAGAAAATCTTAAAAGCATTAAGAGAAAATAAAATTGCCTTCAAGGGAGCAATGATAAGATAGAAAGTTAACTTCTTTAAAAAAAAAAAAAAGCAGCAGCTGCCAGAAGACAATGGAATCACACTCTAAAAGTGATAAAACAAAAGTCACCAGCCCAAATTCTATACTCAATGAACAATCCTTCCAAAGTAAAATAAAATAAAGACATTTCAGGTGGAAAGACATCGTCCTCAATAGACCTGCACTGAAGGGAAAGCCTGGGAAGGCCACAGACAGAAGTAAAACAGCCTGAGAGAAACAGGAGCCCTGGCTCTGTTTCTGTTTCCATCCTGTGCTGGCTCACTCTAAGGAGACCGACTGAGGGTTGAGGTCCATCCATCCGTCCTTAGAGTGACCTCCTTGGGCCCCAGCACTTTCTCTAGTCCCACCCGAGCCTGGTCAGCCCCTAAGCCGTGTGTGCCTGAGGATGCCCTCCTAGCCAGCCTGGCTTCACTGCCTTTCTCGAGCTGCCAGCACTGGCCCGGATCCCTCCCCAGGCCCCCTCCACTCAGCCCCTCCCTATGACCTCCCTCCCCTTGGCCCCTCCCCTCGGCCCCTCCTTGTGGCCCCTCTCTGTGGCCCCCTCCACTCAGCCCCTCCCTATGACCTCCCTCCCCTCGGCCCCTCCCCATGGCCCCCTCCCCTTGGCCCCTCCACACCTTACCTGCCCCAGCACACACTTTTGATTCTGTTCTCCCTCTTTACTTTCCTTTTCTCGTCTGTTCTGGATTCCACTCTCCTTTTCTCTATTTTCTCTATTTCAGCCAACAACAACTAAGGATAGGCTGCATTTGCTGTTCTGAGGGCAAAAAAGCTCCTCATTCTTAACTTTAAAAGCACATTGAAAGGGAAGCGGCTGTGGCTCAATCAGTGGGGCTCCCGTTTACCATATGGGAGGCCCTGGGTTCGGTTCCCGGGGCCCCCTGGTGAAGGCAAACCCGCCCGCACGGCGTGGTTAGCTGACCCAGCGAGCACAAGCAGCAAGGGGGGGATAAATGAATAAATAAATAAAATCTTTAAAAAAAAAAAAAAAAAAAAGCACATTGATGGAATAGTTCATATCTCTTTCAAAAAATTAAATTAGAAATGGTTCTTGAATTTTACTTTTGTAGGGCAACAACCCTGCCCAGTAATAAGCGTTTCCCTCACCTCTTTTTTTTAACTGTGCATTTATTTTCTGGTCTTGTCTATATTGCATTGCTGAACAGAAAGGATTTTGAGGAGGAAAAAAGGAAAATGTTGATTAAAAGCTGTGAGACAGAAACCACCAGTTTCAAAAGGCATTCCAGACACGGAGATAAAGAGGCTTAACTCCACACCAATGCTCCGGCGCCGAGACCCTCAATTCCAGCGTCACGGACAGCTGCAGTGAGTGAAAGAGGAGCATGGCGCGGTGCCAACGGTCTCCAGCGTGGGGTCCCGAGCCCCCGTCCTCCCCGTAGGGCCTCATGCCCCCACTGCGCGTGAGCACCTCGAGCTCAAAGCGCAAACAAGGAACTGGAGCTTCTGGGGCGGACGGCGCTGACTCGGCCAGCCATGCCCTGGCCTGGAACCAGGGAGAGCCTCCTCCCCGCGGAGGCCCCGCAGCGGCCACCTGCCGGGCGCTGCGCAAGGCGCACGTCCTCCCGAGCGCACAGCAGCCACGATGCTCTCAGAGCGCCCGGCCCGGGGAAGAAGCGCATTTACTACTCGAGCCGCGCGAATGCCGTCCGCCTTGGTGAGTGATGAGCTGCATGTGGGCAGCATGCGGCTGGCGGCGCCTCCCAGCGCCTAGAAGAGAAGCCACGAGCCCAGGCTCCCAGCCTGTTAGCCAACATCCGAAAGCTTCTGGGCCAAAAGGTGGAGCAGAAGAAAACGTTCAGAGTGCCGCCCACAGACGCACAACATTCTCTCTGGGTTTACACGGAGCTGCTAGGATTTGGGGACTTAGCTGGAAAAATGTCAAATAAAGGTCAGACAGGCAGGAGGGGCTTACTGAAAGTGGGAAGGGGCTCCAGGGGGCGCCGACAGCGGTCCCCTCCAGAGTCGGCCACACGCTATCCTTACCACGTCGGCATGCGCCGTTCCGCCTTGAATCCGGTGGTCAAAGAGACGCCACGGCTCATAAAAAGCAAGGTGGCTTCCCGCCATTCCCTGGGGCCACTGCTCTGGAACGCTGCTGCCACGCGGCCCGTGGAGAGGCCAGCAGCAGACGTGGCTGCCAGGTGCAGGAACAAGCCGTGTCCTTCTGAATTCCTGGCCACCGAGGGCTGGGTGTGATGGCACGGCCAGGACACCCTCCGGGAGATGCCTGCCCTTCCCCGGGCACCCCTGCAGCACCCTGCCTCCCGCCTGACCTCCCAGGCCAACAGCCGCAGGCAATTTCCGTCTGCAAGGGCAGGAGCAGCACAGCCCCCCAAAGAGAAGAGAGCCTGTCACTGGGCACCTAACGCTCCTCACTCAGCAAGAACAGTCCGGAAGGCCCAGTCCAGGTGCCACACGGGCCTGAGGATACGTGCCAGGGTGCCGCCCTCCTCCTGGTGGGCCCCAGGGGTCTCAGGAGGCCACAGGTGAGGGTCCCAGGAGCCCAGAGGTGAGGATCCCAGAAGCAGGTCGGCAGCCTGACAGGGAGGCAGGTTTTCAGGTAACGCGGAGCTCAGGCTCGAGAGCCAGCCAGCAGGTCAGCGCCGAGGCCCGGGGCTGGGGCATCTACCACCCTCTGCGGTTCGCAGGCATCCCTGTAAGCAACGAGGAAACAGAAGCGCCCCTCCCTCAACAGCTTATGACGTGCCTTCCCGCGATCTCATCTGCGCCTCGAAGCAAACCGGTGAGGAGGCGTCCCCAGCCAAGCGCAGGTGAAGAAGGGTCGTGGGCAGTCGTGCACTCTACCTGGCAGCGTAACGTACCCCAGGAAGTAGGGTGTGGAAAGGAGCCCTGGTGCGTGTAAGGGGGCTCTGAGCGTGTAAGGGAGCCCTGGGTATGAAAGGGGGCGTGTAACAGGGCCCTGGGCATGTAACAGAGCAGGAACTGCCAGCCAACCACGCTCCCTGGTTCTCAGCAGGGCCTGGGACAAGGCCTGATGCCCAGCGGTGAAGGCTGCTTCCCCAGACCTCGTCCTGCGCCACCTGCCCTGAGCCTGGCTGAACACACCCCGGCAGAGCACAGCCCTGCTGGCCAGCTATTCCCCTACTACCTTTCAGAGAGAGAGTTGAGAATCTAGGCTGAAAATTTTGCTGCAGGGAAAAAAGAAAGCAAGTTGTTTTTTACACTAGTATCAACTCCCTTGAAAAAACACTCTGTCCCCGCTCTGGGGAAGGCAGCAGCCCCTGGCAGGTGGGCCTGGCAGGACGCCGGGGCCCCGAGCTGCTCGCGCAGGCTGCCCTGAGCGCAGGCAGGCCCGACAGCCCGCGCAGGAGACCCTGGCGCCCCGGCTGGTGCAGAGGCTCTCACTTGGCAGCGCCCCAGACCCCAAGACCCTATCTGCATGTGCCCAGAACGGAGGCCTGCTGGCTTTCCAGCCCTGCCGTCCTCACAGAGGGAGGTGCAGCGCACTGGCGGCTCCCAGCCTCCGAGGGCACCTGGCTGGTTTAGGCCAGAACCCGCCTGGACGGCCGCAGCCGGGACGGCTCCCTCGTGTGGCAGCACAGCCGGGCCCTGGGCTGGCCCCGTGCCGGGACTTCCTCAGAGGCGGCTGTACATGGGCAGCGCCCGCCCTGCACCACTTCCGGGGTTGGCGCCGGCTGCCAGGCCAGGACGTGGCCTCACCCAGCACCTCCGGTCACAGGAGGGAGGAGATGGAGGAGACGAGCGGGGAGAGAGGGAAGGCCCAGGGCCACTCCACGACGGAGCCGGCCCTGCAATTAGCGTGAATGCTAGTGATATGCACACAGTTCACATGTACAAATACACGCTCTGCACAGTCCACACGAACACACACGAGACGGACAGTCCACACGTGCCATACATGCTCTGCACGCAGTCCACATGTGCCATACGTGCTCTGCACAAGTCCACACGTGCACATACGTGCTCT
>JAKSZT010035875.1:263874-281615 GCA_026826555.1 Tolypeutes matacus | reverse complement strand
TAATATTTTAGGTAATCTAAGCACCTCTTAAAATATATGTATATATATATATATATAAATAACATTTTTGTAAGCAAATACACATAAATGCATATATATTTATATATATCATTTTGCAAATGTTTGTATGTATTTTGAGAATTTTGATTTTTACCCATTTAAAAAAAAAAAAAAAAAAAAAAAAAAAACCTATGGGATGCAGCAAAAGCTGTATTGAGAGGGAAATTCATAACTATAAATGCATATATCATAAAAAGAAGAAAGAGCTAAAATCGAAGACCTAACTGCGCACCCGGAGGAACTGGAAAAACAACAAACTAACATCAAAGGAAGTAGAAAGAAGGAAATAACAAAAGATTAAAGCAGAACTAAATGAAATAGAAAAGAAGAAAGCACTACGAAAAATAAATGAAACCAAAAGCTGGTTCTTCGAGAAGTTCAATAAAATTGACAAACCCGTAGCCAGACTAACAAAGAAAAAAAGAGAGCAGATGCAAATAAACAAAATAAGAAATGAGGAAGGGGTTATCACCACTGGCCCCACAGAAATAGAGAGTATCATAAGAGGATACTTTGAAAAATTATATGCCAACAAGAATGATAATTTAGAGGAAATGGAAAAATTCCTAGAAACTCACAAGCAGCCTACATTGACGAAAGAAGAAATTGATGAACTCAACAGTCCAATTACAAGTAAAGAGATAGACTCATTCATCAAAAATCTCCCAACTAAGAAGAGCCTAGGACTAGAGGGCTTCACAGGTGACTACTACCAAACATTCTGGAAAGAACAAACACCAATCCTGCTTAAGCTCTTCCAAAAAACAGAAGTAGAAGGAACATTGCCTAACTCATTCTATGATGCCAACATTACCCTAATACCAAAGCCAAACAAAGATGCCACAAGAAAGGAAAATTACAGACTAATCTCTCTAATGAACTCAGATGCTAAAATTCTCAACAAAATACTTACTAATTGCATTCAACAACCTATCAAATTATACACCACAACCAAGTGGGTTACATCCCTGGTATGCAAAGATGGTTCAACATAAGAAAATCAATCAATGTAATACACCACATAAACAGATTGAAAGAAAAAAATCACATGATCATCTCTATAGATGCAGAAAGAGCATTTGACAAAATACAGCACTCTTTCCTCATAAAAACACTACAAAAGATAGGAATAGAAGGAAACTTTCTGAAAATGATAAAGGGTATATATGAAAAACCCAAAGCTAACATCATCTTCAATGGTGAAATCCTAAAAGTTTCCCCTCTAAGATTGGGAACAAGACAAGGATGCCCACTATCACCGCTCCTATTTAACATTGTGTTAGAAGTACTTGCTTGAGCACTGAGGCAAAAAAAAGATACAAAACACATCCAAATTGGAAAGTAAGAAGTAAAAATTTCACTATTTGCAGATGACGTGATCCTATATATAGAAAGTCCTGAGAAATCTACAACAATGCTTCTAGAACTTATAAATAAGTTCAGTAAAGTCTCAGGCTATAAGATCAATGCTCAAAAATCAGTAGCATTTCTGTACACCAATAATGAGCAATCTGAGGAGGAAATCAAGAAAAAAACACCATTTACAATATTAACTAAAAGAATCAAATTCCTAGAAATAAATCTAACTAAAGATGTAAAGGACTTATATACAGAAAACTACACAACACTGTTAAAGGAAATCAAAGAAGACTTAAATAACTGGAAGAATGTTCCCTGTTCATGGAGAGGAAGACTAAACATCATTAAGATGTCTATCCTACCCAAACTAATCTACAGATTTAATGCAATTCCAATAAAAATCAACACAGCATTTTTTAATGAATTGGAAAAACTAACTACAAAATTTATTTGGAAGGGTAAGAGGCCCTGAATAGCCAAAGACATATTGAAAAAGAAAAATGAAGTTGGAGGTATCACACTACCTGACTTTAAAACATACTGCAAAGCTACAGTGGCCAAAATGGCATGGTTTTGGCACAAGGATAGAAATACCGACCAATGGAACTGAACTGAGAGTTCTGATATAGATCCTCTCATATACAGTCATCTGATATTTGACAAGGCCACCAGGCCCACTCAGCTGGGAGAGAATGGCCTCTTCAACAAGTGGTGCTTGGAGAAATGGATATCCATATCCAAAAGAATGAGAGAGTTACACCATCTCACACCTTATACAAAAATCAACTCAAGATGGATCAAAGATCTGAATATAAGAACCAAGACCATAGAGACCCTGGAAGATAATATAGGGAAGCATCTACAGGACCTTGTAATAGGAAATGGTTTCATGAACTTCACACCCAAAGCACAAGCAGTGAAAGAAAAAATAGATAAATGGGATCTCCTCAAAATTAAAAAATTTTGTACCTCAAAGGACGTTATCAAGAAAGTGAAAAGGCAGCCTACCCAATGGGAGAAAATATTTGGCAAACATATATCTGATAGGAGCCTAATATCCTGCATATATAAAGAAATCCTACACCTCGAAAATAGAAAGACAAAAAACCCATTTAAAAAATGGGCAAGTGGGAAGCGGCTGTGGCTCAATCGGTGGGGCACCCGTTTGCCATATGGGAGGCCCCGGGTTCGGTTCCCGGGGCCTCCTGGTGGGGGCAGGCCCGCCCGCACGGCGTGGTTGGCTGACCCAGCAGGCACAGGCAGCAAGGGGGGTGATAAATGAATAAATAAATAAAATCTTTAAAAAAAAAAATGGGCAAGTGACCTGAAAAAGTACTTCTCCAAGGAAGAAATACAAAGGGCTAAAAAGCACATGAAAAGATGCTCAACATCACTAGCTATTAGGGAAATGCAAGTTAAAATTACAATGAGATAGTACCTTACACCCATTAGAACGGTGGCTATTAAAACAGTGGACTATAAGTGTTGGAGACGATGTGGAGGAATGGGAACACTCATCCACTGCTGGTGGGAATGTATAATAGTCCAGCTATTGTGGAGGACAGTTTGGCAGTTCCTTAAAAAATATATGTGGAGGACATATAGCACTTCCATATGATCCAGCAATTCTACTGCTGGGTATATACCCAGAAGAATTGAAAGCAAAGACACGAACAGATATAGGCATACCAATGTTCAAAGTGGCATTATTCACTATTGCCAAAAGTTGGAATCAACCCAGGTGCCCATCAACAGATGAATGGATAAACAAAATGTGGTACATACATCCAATGGAATATTACTCAGCTGTAAGAAGGAATAAAGTGCTACCACACGGGATAACATGGATGAATCTTGAGGGCCTTATGTTGAGTGAAGCAAGCCAGGCATTGAAGGATGGAGAGTACATGACCTCAGTAATATGAATTAGGCAAACTGAGCAGACTCAGAGAGCTATTGTCTGGAAGATAGGTTTACAAGAAATAAAAAGGGAGAAGAAGGTTGTGAGCCATCACCCATACGGACGTAATCTATGGTAAGGTGGAAAGTGTGTAGCTGCGTATTGAAGGGATATGACAGGAGAGTAGTGATATTATTGGGTTGGGTGGTGCAGGTTTGACAGGTGGGTAGATTGGGAAGGGTGGGTTGGAAGGTCCAAGGAACTGGGGGGGGGGGTTGGGAGAAGGACCAGGTGAACACTGGGGATTTGCGGGTAAGTGGTTGAAAGTACAAAGTTGGGAATGCACTTAAGGCCATATGACAAGGAAGGGTTGCTGGTTTAGGGTGTTGGATGGGGGGCATTTGGGACAGGGTGCACCTGGAGCAGGCTTCTAGGGAGTGTGTGAGTGTTCATCCTGTCATAATGTGTTGTATTAGTGGGTGGAGACCCACATAATGAGCAGGAAGGAGTTGGACTCCCATCCTGGGGAGGGCTGATTTGTTCACAAACAGAGGGCTGGGAGTCTCTTGAGAGCATGGGCAGTTCCTAATAGGGGAGGACAAACCAGTGTGTCAGGACCTCAGTGTTGTTGCATATAACTATGAATCTTGTCATCCAAGGAGTGAAGCCAGGGGGTGGTCGTAGGCCCCAAGGGGAGGGGGAGGGAGGAATAGAATAGATGGAACAGGGGGTATTTCATGGGCAGTGGGAGTGTTCTACATGATCTTACAGTGATGGACACAGGACATGACAAATATCATCAAAGTTTATAAAAGTGTACGGTCTAAAATGTAAACCCTGATGTAAACCATTGACCATGTTTAGTAGCTACGTTTCACTATGTGTATATCAGTTATAACAAAAGTGCCATCCACATATAAAAAGGTATTAATATGGGGGAGAGGAAAGGGGGAGGATGTTGGGTATATGAGAGTCTCCTGTATTCTGTGTGTGACTTTGCTGTGACCTAAAACTTCTTTGATAACAAAATGAAAAACAGTGAGACACTGGAGAATGAGTGGGGGAAGGTGCCATGGTACATACAGGACGCCAGATATTGCAGTGATGAAAGGCAAAATGTCACATACACAAATTTTTTTTTTAATATTTTTCATTATTTTTTAATATCCCAATCTTTTAATTTTATTTTTAGTTTTTTTTTTAATTTTTTATGTATTTTATTTCTTAAACTTAATCATTATTGTTTCATTTGCCCATTAATTGTATTTTGCTATTGTAGTGGCTTCATTTTCTAAGGCGCTTTGGATCACAGAAGGGTTACAACTGGGGCGGGGGAGGACCATTGGTGTGGGGTGTCAGTGATGGGGGATGCATGGGAGGAAGTTCACCTGGGCATACATATAAGGCATATAAAAATATTCAGATGTTCACAGGGCATTGCCACAGTGGGCGGAGACTCACACGATAACCGAAAGAATACCGAATTCCCATCCTGGAGGGCTCTGCCTCGTTCTCTAAGGGAGCAGCAACAGTCCCCCAAGTGCAGGGGCAGGGACTGGAGAAGGAGGGTGATCCACTCATGATATTCACAACTAGGATTACGAGCCTTTGCTCTTGAAATGGAAACTTAGCCTGTTGTTATGGGGTGCCTAAGGGCTGCCTCCTGAGAGCCTCCTTGTTGCTCAAATGTGGCCTCTCCCTAAGCCAGACTCAGCATATGAATGCATTACCTTCCGCCCAGCATGGGACATGACTCCTGGAGATAAGCCTCCCGGGCACCACCCAGCAATGCAACTACAAAAAGACCTTGAATAAAAGGGGGAAAAAGTAAAGACAGATGAGTTTATATGGCTAAGAGCCTTCAAAGTGAGTCAAGAGGTCATACCAGAGGTAACGTTTACACACATTGCAGCAGGATCTCATAGACTGCCAAAGTGGATGTCACCCCAAATAGTGGGGCTCCTGAGGGCTCTAGAGACACCCAGGTCCTATAGTCAGGACGGATAGCTCCAGAGTTTGGTGCCTTGTCAGTGGGCCCTACTTTGGAGTTTGTGCTCCTGAGAGTGACAGAGTTGGACTCAATTATGTCTTCCCTGCACATGGCTCATCTGCACCTTCTATTTAAACCTATACTTGGTGCTGGAGTTTGTAGGTGTACGTCCAGACACTTGAGGCTTTGGGCTGTCCATGTGTCAGCTGGGCCCAGAACCTCAGTAGAGCAGCAACTCCTACTCTACAGCTCATTGGACTTACCCAGGACAACTAGCAAGGAGATGATGATGGACAACGGCTGTCCCAGGGAATGGAAAGAGTCTGCGGCTGCAGGCAGGATAGCCCCATCCATCCTCCCTGTAGCCGTCTGGCAATTTGATATAATTATGAATTCCAAAAACATAACTGGATCATGCTTGTAAACTGATCTGTTAATCTGGGCATGATTAAGTTATGATTAGGGCGTTGACTGGGCCAAGTCAGTAGGGCATTGGGCCCCACCCCTTGGTGGGTGGGGAATCAAATATAAAAGGCAAGGCAAAGGACAGACGCAGCAGTTTTTGAGAAGCAGTTTTGATGTTGGAGAGAAGGCCCCAGGAGAAGAGAAGTGAGCCGTTCACCTGAGAGTCTACAGCTGACCTTGTGGAGGAAACAGAGGAGCTAAGCCTGGAGAGAAACAGAGCCCTGGGAAGAGAGGAACCCAAGGAGCCTGAACCCTGGCAAACATTGGCATCTGTCTTGCTCCAACACGTGGCAATGGACTTTGGTGACAGAAGAAACTTACGCTTTATGGCCTGGTAACTGTGGACTTCTACCCCAAATAAATACCCTTTATAAAGACCAAGCCATTTCTGGTATTTTGCATTAGCACCACTTTGGCTAATACACTGCCCATGGGATATAGGCCCCTCTCAATTGGAGGTGGAGTGGACATCACCATCCCAGAATCCTCCGGATTGAGGGAAGAGCTATGGACTAGAGTGGACTTACTGGTATTCTACTACAGACATACTGTGATTCTAGCAATGGAAGAAATTACAACACTGATGTGGAGCCAGTGGCCACTGGAGGCTCTGGGGGCAGGGGGAGGGAAAAACTGTTGTAATACAGGTGCTTTTTTGGGACTTGGGAATCATCCTGAGTGCCACTGCAGCGACAGATATAGGCCATTTTATATCATCACATAACATGCAGGAACTGAGAGAGAGAGAGTGTAGACTGCAATGTGAACCGTGGTCCATGCTCAGTGGCAAAGCCCCAGGATGCGTTTATCAATTGCAATGAATGTGCCACACTAATCAAGGATGTTTATGTGGGAGGTGTGGGGAGTGCAGCAAATGGGAATCTCTATATTTTCTGTCTAACGTTTATGTAATCTAAGTACCTTTAAAAAAATAATAAAAAATAAAAATAAATAAAAAATAAAGTATAATCCTATGAACAGCTAAAATTTGAACCTGTCCAAGTCAGAAAGAGGCCAGTAGCCACTATTTTAACTGCCCCCAGCACGAGGGGAAGTGGGGCTGACTGAAAATCCCAGTGCTGGTAGGGACTGGCTTCTTTCCATCCAGATCAGATTGTAGCTCTAGCCTTAACCCCAGCCCCACCTCTGGCAAGGAGGAAGCTGGGGGGACCTGCACCACCCCTCTGGGAAACTGCAGGCCCCACCACAGAGGCTGGTGATCATCCTATTCTGGTGGCGCAAGCCACCTCAGGAGCTATTCCATGGCTGGAGTTAGAAGCTCCATTTCCCACAAACAGGGGAGGAAGCGACAGCTGCCCACTGACTTCAGCTACTGATTAAGGGACTCGGCTGGCTACAGTGTACTCCTAGAACAGCTAGGGTTTGAACTTGTCCAAGTTAGAAAGGGGCCAGTGGCCACCATCTTGACTCTGCCCCCAGCATGAGGGGAAGCCTGGTTGACTGAAAATCTAGTGAAGTTAGGGGCTGGCTTCTTTCCACCAAGGTAGGACTACAGCCTAGCCTAGGCTCCAGCCCCACCTCCAGCAGGCAGGAAGCTGGCGGGACCTGGACCAGGCTCTCCAGGCAGCTGCAGGTGCTCTCGGCCCGCACAGCCCTAATAGCCAGACACCTGGGCTGCATCCCCGCACCCCAATAAGATAGGAGAGCAGCATTGTTTCCTCAGCCTCTCCAGGCAACTGCTGGCACTTTCAGCCCACACAAACTGGTGCCTTCAATTCCTTCTCCACCCCTCCAACTCCACAGGAGAGGAGGGTGCTGGGGCTTCTTCAGCCTCTGGGAAACTGCAGGTGTTTCAGCCTGAATAGAGTAGATACTCAGACACCTATAGCTCCATCCCGGCCCCCAAGTAAGGTAGAAGGGGAGCTGTGTTTCCTCAACCTTTCTAGGCAACGGGAGGCACTTTTGGCCTGTACAGCCTGGACTGTGGGTACCTGTGGATCCACCCCACCCTCCAAGAGGATAGGAGGGGCTGGTATATCAGCAGACTCTCCAGACAACAGCAGGTACTCTCAGCCTACAGGGCCTGAACTGTTGGGTGCGTATGGATCCACACCCACCACTCAATAGGATAGGAAAGGGCTGTTGTTTCCTCAGCCTCGCTAGACAACAGCAGGCACTTGTGACCTACCCAAGACTAAACTGTTGGGCATCAGTGGTTCCATCCAAATAAATCCATTAATACTTAATGTACATAGAAGTTTTAATTAACTTTACTGTAAAAGCGTGGAAATGTATAGAGTTGATGGTAACACATTATAGTGAGTAGGAGCTGGTTTATAAATGGCAATGTGGCTGGAAAGGGCAGTCTAGGGATGGAAATGTCAAGTGAAAGAGAGCTAGGGAATAATCTAGGGACTGAATAACACAGTGAACCCAGAGGTGGATGAGAATTGTGGTTGATGGTACAGGTGCAAGAGTGTCCTTTGTGAGCTAGAGCAGATGTACGTCACTACTGCAGGGTGCTGGGAATGTGGAGAAGCATGGGAAAACTACAACTGGAGGGACATGGACTGTGGTCAACAGCAATACTGTAGTATTCATGCATCTCTGCATAGAAGTACTGTGCTGATAATGGGGGAGTGTGGAAAAAGGGTGCCAAATGTATGATCTTATGCGTATTTATTTTGTAAGTTCACAACTTTTACTATACACATATTGTTTATATATGTTCATATACAAATGATATACTTCAATAAAATTAAAAATAAAAAAAAAAACCATTAGCAGCACACAACAGCAGACTCAAAATGACAGAAGAAATAATAAGTTATACTGAAGACAGAACAGCTGAAATTGAAGAGAGGAAAGAACAGAGAGAAAAGAACAGAAAAAATTGAGCCAGGGTTTGGGAAGTTGAATGACAACATGATATGCAACAACATAATGTGTCATGGGAATTCCAGGAGAAGAGAAGGGAAAAGGGACAGAAAGAATACTTGAGGAAATACTGGCTGAATATTTTCCAACTCTCATGAAAGAAATGAACTTATATGTCTAAGAAGTGCATCATACCCCAATCAGAAAAAATCTGAACACACCTATTCCAAAACACATACTACTCAGAATGTCAAATTTCAAAGATAAAATTCTGAGAGCAGCAAGAGAGAAGCAAACAATCACAAGGAACACCCAGTAAGACTAACTGAGAATTTCTCATAAGAAACTATGGAGGCAAGAAGACAGTGGTATGATAAAATTAGGATACTGAAAGAGAAAAAATGCCAGCTGAGGATTCTTTAATCCAGAAAAAACCTTTCATATATGAAAACGAGTATAAAATATTCACAAAGAAACAGAAATTAAGAAAGTTTGTAAAAAAAAAAAAGAATCTACCTTTACAGGAAATATTAAAGGAAGCCTTAGTGCCTGAAAGAAAAAGACAAGAGAGAGAGGCTTGGAGAAGAGTATAGAAGAAAGAATAGCAGAAAGGATAACCAAAAGAGTAAAAGGACAAACAAAAATAAGATATGACATATGAAAACCAAAGAATAAAATGGTGGAAGTAAATAATGCATTTACAGTAATATCACTGAATGTGAATGGATTAAACTCCCTGTGGCTGTTTGATACTATTGATGAATCCCAAAAATAAATATTAATTATGTTTGTAAATTGGTCTGTTACTCTGGGTGTGATACCCTTTGATTGTATTAAATTCAGAAGTTTCAATTTTACTTGATTAGCATTAGGGCTTTGATTCGGCCACATCAATAGGATATCGGGGACTCACAAAGAAAACGACATGGCAGAGAAGAATGCTTAGCTTTGACACTACAGCCCTGGGGAGAGAACGAAGCCGTTCACCTGATAGTTCACAGCTGGCCGTGCAGAGAGCAGAGTAGCTGAGCCCGAAAAGAGACATGCCCCAGGAAGAGAAACGAGCCTTATGCCAGCCTATAGCTGAGATCAGAAGAAGCTGGGACCATGTAGACTTAAGAGGAAGAGGAAGGGTGAATGCCTGGAGCAACTCCAACATGTGGTAACAGACTTTGATGAGGGAAGTAACTTACTCTTTATGGCCTACTGACTGTAAGGTTCTACCCCAAATAAACACCCTTTATAAAAGCCAACAAATTTCTGGTACTTTGCATCAGCACCCCTTTAGCTGACTAATACACTCCCCAGTCAAAAGATATAGGCTGACAGAATGGATAAAAATACATGAGCCATCCACATGTTGCTTATAAGAGACTCACCTTAGAACCAGCTTAGAACTGGCTGAAAGACGGGAGGCGGCTGTGGCTCAGTCAGTGGGGCTCCCATTTGCCGTGTGGGAGGCCCCGGGTTCGGTTCCTGGGGCCTCCTGGTGAGGGTGGGCCCGCCCGCACGGCGTGGTTGGCTGACCCGGCGGGCACAGGCAGCAAGGGGGGGATGGGTGAGTAAATAAATAAAATCTTTAAGGGGAAGGAAAAAAAAAAAAAGAAGAACTGGCTGAAAGTGAAAGGTTGGAAAAAGAAACTCCATGCAAGTAGTACCAAAAATGAGCAGGAGCTAATATAGGACAAAACAGACTTTCAATGCAAAAAACTTATGAGATACAGAAGGCCATTATATATTAATAAAAGAGACAATCCACCAGGAAGATATAACAGTCATAAATATTTATGCACCTAACCAGGGTACCCCAAAATACATGAGGCAAACTCTGGCAAAACTGCAGAGAGAAGAGGACATCTCTACAATAATTTTAGGAAACTTCAACACACCACTCATATCATTAGCTAGAAGAACTAGACAGAAGATAAAAAAGGAAACAGAGAACTTGAATAATATGACAAATGAATTAGGCCTAACAGACATATACAGAACATGCCATCCAAACTCAGTGGGTTATACATTCGCCTCAAGTGCCCATGGATCTTTCTCCAGGATGGACCACATGTTAGGTCACAATGCAGCTCTCAATATATAAAAAAAAGACTGAAATTATACAAAGCACCTTCTCAGATCATAACGGAATAAGACTGGAAATCAATAATAGACAGGAGAGAGGTAAATTCACAAATGTGTGGAGGCTAAACAATACATTCCTAAATAATAGTGGGTCAAAGAAGAAATTGCAAGTAAAATCAGTAAAAATATTGAGACAAATGAAAACAAGAACACAACATATCAAAACTTATGGGATACAGTGAAGGCAGTCTTGAGAGGGAAATTTATAGCCCTAAACACTTACATTAAAAAAGAAGAGCTAAACTCAAAGATTTAAGTGAACAACTAGAGCAACTAGAAAAAGAACAGCAAACTAATCTCAAAGCAAGCAGTAAGAAAGAAATAATAAAGATTAGAACAGAAATAAATGAAATTGAGAACAAAAAATCAATAGAGAAAATCAATGAAACCAAAAGCTGGTTCTTTTGAGAAAATCAATAGAATTGACAAACCCCTAGCTAGACAGAAAAAAGAGAGAAGATGCAAATAAATACAATCAGAAGTGAAAGGGGCAAAGTTAAGACTGACACCACAAAAATAAAAAGGATCATAATAGGATATTATGAGAAACTGTATGCCAACAAACTAGACAACCTATATGAAACAAATTCCTAGAAATGCACAAACAACCTACACTGACATTAGAACAAATACAAGAACTTAAACCAATCACATTTAAAGAGATTGAATATTTTCCCAAAAAAGAAAAGTCCAGGACCAGATGGCTTCTCAGGTGAATTCTACCAAGCATTTCAAAAAAGAATAACATCAATCCGGCTTAAATTCTTCCAAAAAATTGAAGAGGATTGTAGCCGTTTGGCAGCTTGATGTAATTATGAGTTCCAAACATCTATATAAGATTATGCTTGTAAATTGATCTGTTCATCTGGGCATGATTAAGTGATAATTGGGGCTTTGACTGGGCTATGTCAGTAGGACATTGAGCCCCACCTCTTCGTGGGGTGGGAATCAAATACAAAAGGCATGGCAAAGGACAGAGAGAGCAGTTTTTGATGTTGGAGTTTTGATGTTGGAGAGAAGACCCCAGGAGAAGAGAAGTGAGCCATTCACCTGAGAGTCTACAGCTGACCTTGTGGAAAAAACAGAGGAGCTAAGCCTGGAGAGAAACGCAGCCCTGTGAAGAGAGGAACCCAAGAATCCTGAACCCTGGCAAACGTCGGCAGCTGTTTTGCTCCAACACGTGGTAATGGACTTTGGTGAGAGAAGAAACTTAGGATTTAGGGCCTGGTAACTGTGGACTTCTACCCCAAATAAATACCCCTTATAAAGACCAACCCATTTCTGGTATTTTGCATTAGCACCCCTTTGGCTGACTAATACAAGGAGGGAAAATTACCCAACACATTTTATGCCAACTTCACCCTAATTCCAAAGCCAGATAAAGATACTACAAGAAAAGAAAATTACAAACCAATCTGTCTAATGAACATAGATGCAAAAATTCTCAACAAAATACTTGCAAATCGAATCCAACAGCATATCAAAAGACACATATATCAAGACCAAGTGGGATTTATTCCTGGTATGCAAGGCTGATTCAACATAAGAAAATCAATCAATGTAATACACCACATTAACAAATTGAAGGAAAAAAAAACACATGATCATCTCAATCGATGCAGAAAAGGCATTCGACAAAACCCAGCATCCTTTCTTTATAAAAAATACTTCAAAAGATAGGAATAAAAGGAAAATTATTCAATATGATAAAAAGCATATATGAAAAACCCACAGCCAACATCATACTCAATGGGGAAAGGTTGAAAGTTTTCCTTCTAAGATCAGGAACAGACAAGGATGCCCACTGTCACCATTGTTATTCAACATTGTACTAGAAGGTCTAGCTAGAGCAATTAGAGAAGAAAAAAGAATTAAAGGTATCCAAATAGGAGAAGAGGAAGTAAAACTCTCATTATTTGCTGATAACACGATCCTATATTTAGAAAATTCTGAAATGTCTACAAGAAAGCTACTTGAGCTAATAAAGGAGTTCAGCAAAGTGGCAGGATACAAGATCAACATGTAAAAATCAGTAATGTTTTCGCACACTAGTACTGAACAATCTGAGGCAGAAATCAAGGGGAAAATTCCATTTACAATAGCAATAAAAAGACTCAAACACCTAGGAATCAACTTAACCAAAGAAGTACAGGACCTATATGCGACAAACTACAAAATAATGCTAAAAGAAATCAATGAAGACTTAAACAAATGGAAAGACATTCCGTGTTCATGGATTGGAAGACTAAATATCATGAAGATGTCAATCCTACCCAAACTGATTTATAGATTTAATGCAATACTAATCAAAATTCCAACAGCCTATTTTACAGAAATAGAAAAGGCAATTACCAACTTCATTTGGAAGGGAAAGTGCACGCAAATAGCCAAAAGCATTCTAAAAATGAAGAGTGACATGGGAGGAATTTCACTGCATGACCTTGAAACATATTACAAAGCTACAGTGATCAAAACAGCATGGTACTTGTTCAGAGTTCTATGTAAAATGGAGTTTTTTCTTTTCATGGATAGTTTGTAATAGTAATAACTGTCCTTTAAGTTAGTGAATTTCATATGTACAAATTGAAACTGTAAATTGTAAACACTGGAAAGCACCATTGTGACATAGAATAAACATCTTAGTAATATATTAAAATGAATGTAAATGGAGGTTTAAAATTACATTACTGTGAAACTCATCTTCCAACTCTAAGTTAAGCTTTGGAGATTTGTATTAGGAGGTAACTGTTAAGAGCTTTGAAAACACTGCACATTTCTTTTCTCCACAAGCAAGAATTTTTATTTCTTTGTAACTTATTCAGCTTGGTAATTGCTTTTTGATTTGATAGATTGATAACATGGTATAATATATTTAAGCAGTTTGAAACTTGATTTCTATACATTCTTTAAAAATCAGCTACTAGGAAAACATACAATAAGACTACCTGTGAAATTTGGGGAAGTTTAGGTCCTTTTAAGAAAAAAGTATTAATAATCATTGATTACATCTATGACAAAAGTGCTTATTTTAGTTTACTTAGATAATGCTGCAGTTGGTGGAAATGATAAACATTTAAAGTGTTAACACTTTGTGAATGCATTGGATTTAAGAGAATAAACATTTTACAAAAATCACTTTGTAAGGATTATAAACTTAATTATTGCACTTAAAGTGAAATATTACTTTTTTTTTTTTTTACAATGTTTTGCAGATTTAGGCTTCTATGCTTGTGTGATGGTAGTCCACCCAACTTCTGAAAAGCTAATGGTTCCAAATGAAACTCAAAAAAGGGTCTCTTTTTTTGTTGTTAAAGAAAAGTATATTCTTGTTTTTCTCCCAAGTATTATTGAAAATAGAAATTTAATTTAAAGACATAATCATTTTTTATTTTTTAATAAAATAATGTTTTTTAATTTACATCATTACATCTTTTTTATTGGATGTATAGAGAAGAATAAATATGTTTGTTATGTGAAAAAAAAAAAAAAAAAAACAGCATGGTACTGGCATGGATCAGTGGAAAAGAATTGAGAGTCCAGAAATAAACCCTCACCTCTACAGCCAACTGGCTTTTGACAAACCTACCAAGTCCATGTTAACAGAAAAAACAGTCTCTTCAACAAATGGCGCTGGAAGAACTAGATATCTATAACCAAAAGAATGAAAGAGGACCCCTATCTCACTCCCTATATAAGAATCAACTCAAAATGGATCGAAGACCGATATATAAAAATCAGGACCATAAAACCACCAGAAGAAAATGCAGGGAAACAACATAAAGACCTTGTGGTAGGTGGTGGTTTCTTGGACCTTAACACAAAGCATGTGCAACAAAAGAAAAAAAACAGATAAATGGGATCTCCTCAAAATTAAACACTTTTGCACCTCACAGGACTTTTGTCAAAAGAAGGAAAAGGCAGCCGATTCAATGGGAGAAAATATTTGGAAATCACATGTCCGATAAGAGTTTAATATCCATGGTATATAAAGAGGTATTACAATTCAACAATAAAAAGACAAATGACCCGATTAAAAAATGGGCAAAAAACTTGAATAGACATTTGTATAAAGAAGAAATACAAATAGCAAAAAAGCACATGAAAAAATGTTCAACATCACTAATGATTAGGGAAATACAAATCAAAACTACAATGAGATATCATTTCACACCTATCAGAATGGCCACTATTAAAAAGACAGAGAACTACAAGTGTTGGAGAGGATGTGGAGAGATAGGAACACTTCTTCACTGTTGGTGGGAATGCAGGATGGTACAGCCACTGTGGAGGACTGTTTGGCAGTTCCTAAAGAAGTTGAATATAGACTTGCCACGTGACCCTGCAATACCACTACTGGGTATATACCCAGAAGAACTGAGAGCAGTGACACCAACAGACATCTGTATACTGATGTTCATAGCGACATTATTCACCATTGCCAAAAGTTGGAAACAACCCAGGTGTCCATCAACCAATGAATGGATAAACAAACTGTGGTGTATTCACATGATGGAATATTATGCAGCTGTAAGAAGGAATGAAGTCGTAAAGCATATGGCAACATGGATGAACCTGGAGGACATTAGGTTGAGTGAAGCAAGCCAGACATAAAAGGATACAAAAGAACTAAATATATTGTGTAACATACTGTATGATTCCATTTATATAAAACACAAATATAAATCAATTTATAAAGATGAAATCTGAGTTACGCAGGGCTAGGGAAGGCATACTAAGGGGTGTAGAGGTTTTCTTTTTGGAGTAATGAAATAATTCTAAAATTTTTGTGATGATGAATGCACAACATTGTGATAATTTACTTATCACATTATGTGACTGTGATACTAAAAGCCATTGGTAGATTATATGGTATGGGAATATATCTCAATAAAACTACTTAATATACAAATAATTGTGCAAGAATAGCCAGAAATAGCAGCTATGTACAGCAGGGGAAACAGAGAGATTGAGAGGTAAAGAATTTTCTTGTCTGTTTTTTGTTTATTATTATTCTTGAAATAATGAAAATGTTCTAATAACGATTGAAGTGATTAATGACAACTATGTGATTATACCAAATACCATTGATTGTACACTTTGGATGAAATGTATGCTCTATTAATGTGTATCAATAAAATTGATTTGTTTATAAAAGGGCTCACACATATACACACCTGATGAAACGGAGCTACGGTCTAGAGTTCATCTAAATCGCAGATACCAGCGCACCTTACTCTGTAGTAACAGCCTCGCCAGCTGTGGCCTGGGTCTGCGTGGGCTGCGCCGACACGCAGAGGGGTCGCTGGCACGCGTGGCGGTCACATCCCAAGCAGGCGGGACGAGCGCGTGTGCTAAAGTCCTGTGTGCGGGCCGTGGCCACACCCAGGCCGCCCTTGCCGGGCGCCTCCTGCCCATCCTCTCCAGCCTTGCTCCGGCCTCTCCTGGTTTGAGGTCATGGCAGCCTCCGTCTGCCTGTCTGCAGCCTCCTCTGCTACTGCCCCCCCTTCCACCCCTCCACATCAGGCGTCCCGGGAGACCCGTTCTCGGGCCGCCCCACGGCGCGCAGTTGCTCAGACACCCCCGGGCTCCGCTCCCTGCCCCAGCCACAGATGGCACCACGCACCCATCTGCCCCCGGCGAGCCTTTCCAGGGGCTCCCTGGTCCCATCCCACCCTAAGCAGGTGGATGGCATGCGCCGCGGGGCCAGGCCGCTGGGCTCAAATCCCAGGAGTGCCTGGCGAGGGCCGGCTGCGCGCAGAGCCTGGGGCAGCTGCGGTGCCCTCGACGGCTCTTTCTCTTCTGGCTTTCTAGCGCTCGCCACACTCCCCAGGGATGCGGACTCTCGGCCTCAGCTGACCTGGCCTGTAGCCGGCCCACGCCCCTCTAGCAGCCGGCGCTGCGCTGCTGCAAATCCACGCGCTCACTCTGTCGGCATTTCCGAGATGAATCTGCCAGAATAGCTTCCCAAGCGACAGTTCCACGTGACCCCTTCCCAGTCACCACCTGACGGGAGAAGCTGGTCCATTCCACTAAACATTTTTATTCTTTTGTTAAAGATGCAAGTGATATGGGGATGTTTTCTTGAAAGAAAACCAGAGCGTTCAGAGCCGTAGGTGTGGAGGTTCACCCAGCCCCGTACTGCCCAGCAGCCGCGCGTGAGCACTTAGCGCCCCTTCCACGCCTCGTCTAGGGACTCACGTGAATGCGCAGGCACACACACACACACACACACGCGTTTATGCCTACAACACGAAGACACACAGCACATTCACACCTACCCAGACGCACACGTGCACACTATGCACGTGTGCGTGTTCACATCTACATGTCAAAACACAGCATTCTCACCTACACACAGGCACACACGTGTGCACATTCAGCTACACGTGTACACACATGTTCACGTCTATGCATGTGTGTTCACACCTACATACATGTAGACACAGGGCACGTTCACACCTAACAGGCACACTTGCGCACACATTCACAGCTATGCATGTATACACGTACACACGCACATGCTCACACCTACACGTGTGTTCATACCTACATGCATGTAGGCGCATGGCACAAACACATTCACACCTACACATGTGTGCACAGACACATTTGCAATTACACGGCATGAACACATATGCACGAGCAACCCACACGAGTACATACATGTGCACACACTCACAGCTATACATGTGTGGTCGTGCAGACATTCACACCTACACACAGACATACAGATCACGGCAGACACTGGATCCGCGCTGTTATTTAGAACCTGCTCCACACCTCACAGGAAGCTGCAACACAGTGACTTTCTCCAGTGACGGAGGCAGGGCTACGGGGCTGAGCAGGCGAGGCTCCGCGACCCCGTGAGCTCTCACCCGGGGAGGCCCGGCGGCCCCGTGAGCTCTCACCCGGGGAGGCCCGGCGGCCCCGTGAATTCTCACCCGGCGAGGCCCGGCGGCCCCGTGAGCTCTCACCCGGCGGGGCCCGGCGGCC
>JAKSZT010035875.1:196937-256028 GCA_026826555.1 Tolypeutes matacus | reverse complement strand
GCTGACCTCCCGAGCCCCCGCCAGCCGACCGCTGACCTCCCGAGCCCGCGCCAGCCGACCGCTGACCTCCCGAGCCCGCGCCAGCCAGCCAATGACCGCCCAGGGCCACGCCAGCCGGCACTGAGAAGCCACGTGACGGGCAGCAGCCTGCCCTCTCGGGGCTGGCGACACACGTTGCATAGGGGTGGGAGGCCGAGCTTCCTCCCGGGGGGCGGCGGGCACTGCTTAGCAAAGCCGGGCTTCGTGGGCACAGGCTAAGAAACTGTTTTAAAGGTGAGATCCACAATTTGAGAATATCTACGTAATAAGAATAATTTTTGAACTGCTGACACACTACAGTTTCCAACCTGTTTCCATACCTAAGGTGTTCTGTTTCTAAATGCTGATTAAAAAGAAAAAACGGAAACAAAAACAAAACTGCGCTCGTTTGAAAGCAACAAGCGCTCTCTGAAATGAGAAGCACCCTCTTCTTCAGAGGAAAACATCCTCAGAGGCTAGAGACAGACCCCTCTTTGCCCCCAGGAAAGGCGGGACCTGCGGTACTCACGCTTCGTGGGCGCTCCAGCGCGGCCTCATGCTGCAGCCGCACCCTCTGCGGGGCCATCACGTCGTCCTGGGGAAAAGGGCAAGCGTCAGACTCGCGGGTGCCTCACGGTGCTGTGCCCTGGCCCTTCTGCTCCCGAGCACAGAGAAGCACCCACAGAGCTGTGCGGGAGACGTGGCCCAGCGGGGCCAGGACGCACAAGGACTTCCAGGCCCAGCAAAGGCTTGCGAGGCCACTCAGAAGACCCACCTGCTGAAAAAAAGGAACAGAGCTGGATAAAATGTAAATTTAGGAGCCTTAAATATCAGTGAGCTGACAAGAAAAAACATGCAAAATCCCAGAGAGGCACATGGCGCATCTGGATACTCAACCACGGCGGTGGGGGGCAGGGAACGCAGCCCCCTGGCAGCGCTGAGCAGAGCAGGACGGGGAGGGGCACGAGCCCCACAGCGACGACAGGAGCCAGGAGGCTAAGTCAAGGCGGCCCCCCAGGCCCAGGGTGGGGGCCTCGCAGGCTCAATCCCCAACAGAGGCCAATCCGCAGGTCAAGAATCCCAGGCGGCTTACGAGGAAATCAGAAGTTAGACATATCAGAGGGAAACTTCAGAAAAACCCAGAGACATAAAATCCCAAGAGCTACCAGAGAGGAAAGGACAGCCTTCCTTTCAAAAGAGAGAGAGATGGTCATGTAGCAGCAACAGGAGCCAGAAGCTAGCGGAAGAGTGTTTTCAATTTGATGAAAGAAGATGATTGCTAACCTAGAATTCAATATCTAGAGAAAATATGCTATGAGGAAAGAGGTAGAATAAAGATATTTTCAGACTAACTAAAAATGAAAGTTTGCCAGAAGCACACCCACAAAGAGAAATTCTACAGAATATGCTTTAGGTGCAAGGGGGTAATCGCAGATGGAAAATGAAACGCACAAAGGGATGAGAAGGGGACAACCAGCAAGACGGCAGCAGAGTAAGGTGCTCCAGGAGTGAGCTCCTGCTACAGGGCAGTACTACGTAATCACCACAGCTATCTAAGGCACCTGTTTGGGGGGCTCCAGGAGACCAGAACAGCATCCCAAAACATCCTTGAAAGAATGGAAGGAGGAGATGCCCATCTGCAGAGAAGATCCGTAAGTAGAGCCCTCCCCTCCACACCCCAGAGGCCAGTGCCCATCCTCCATTTGAGGCACAAGCCGCCTTGGGAGCTGTTCCACAGCTGGAATTGGAAATTCCACTTCCCAAAAATGGGGGAGGAAGAGACGGTTGGCCACTGATTTCAGCTAATGATTAGTAAATTCGGCTGGCTAAAGCATAACCCTAAGAACAGCTGAAGTTTGAACCTGTCCAAGTCAGAAAGAGGCCAGTAGCCGCCATTTTGACTCAGCTCCTGGAACAAGGGGAAGCAGGGCTAATTTAAAATCACAGTGCTGGGAGGGACCGGCTTCTTTCTCTAGCCTAAGTCCCAGCACCACCTCCGGCAGGGAGGAAGCTGGGGGGAGCTGTGCCAGCCTCTCCGGCAAACTACAGGCCACGCTGTGGAGGCCAGTGATCATCCTACTCTGGCAGCTCAAGCTGCCTCAGGAGCTATTCTGTGGCTGGAGTTGGAAGCTCCATTTCCCAAAAACAGGACGATGAGGTGGTCGGACACCGACTCTAGCTATTCATTAGTAAATTTGGCTGGCTAAAGTATAACCCTAAGAACAGCTAAAGTTTGACCTATCCAAGTCAGAAAAAGGCCAGTAGCCACCATTTTGACTCTGCCCCCGCCATGAGGGGAAGCGAGGCTGGCTGAAAATCACAGTGATGGCAGATATTGGCCTACAGCCCTAGCCTAGGCTTCAGCCCACCTCTGGCAGGGAGGAGGCTGGCAGGCCCTGCACCAGCCTCTCGGGGTAACTGCAGGTAAATTCAACCTACACAGACTGTAAAGCTGGAAGTCTACCGGGGCAACTGTGGCCATTTTGGACCCGCACGGCATAGATTACTGCCCACACCTACAGCTCAAACCTGCCCCAGGTAGGGGAGAAAGGGGCATCAGTCTCTCTGGGCAACCACAGTCTAGGGCTGAAAGACTTGGATTATTACACAACGTTGTGACTCTGTCCCTACCGCTGGCAAAAGAAAAAAGTGGAAGAAGCTTCATCAGTCCCTGGGGCAAGGCAGGCAGCTTGAGCCTCCACAGCTTATAGCAACAGCTCCTACTACATAACCAGCGAGGGAGAAAGGGCAAGAAAACACAAAGCTAAAGGGAGAAACTGTACCCAGAATAAATACATCTAGTAAGCCAGATGCCAGGTTACCAACAAAAAATTACAATCCATACAAAGAAACAGGAAGATATGGCTGAGTTAAAGGAACAAGGTAGGCCTTCAGATGACATAAAGGAGTTGAGACAACTAATCACAGATGTTCAAACAAATCTCCTTAAGAAATTCAATGAGATGGCTAAAGAGATTAAGGATATTAAGAAGACACTGGATGAGCACAAAGAAGAATTCGAAAGCATACATAGAAAAATAGATTTTACGGGAATGAAAGTGCAATAAATGAAATTAAAAATACACAGGAGTCATATAATAGCAGATTTGAGGAGGCAGAAGAAAGGATTGGTGAGCTTGAAGACACAGCCTCTGAAAGCAAACATATAAAAGAAGAGATGAAGAAAAGAATGGAAAAATCTGAACAGGGTCTCAGGGAACTATTGAAGGACATAGATATCCATGTCCAAGAAGCACAACGTACTCCCATCTGAATAAATCCGAACAGATCAATGCCGAGACTAATTAGAATGTCAAATGCCAAAGACAAAGAGAGAATTCTGAGAGCAGCAAGAGAAAAGCAATGCGTAATATATAAGGGAAACCCAATAAGATTAAGTGCCGATTTCTCATCAGAAACCATGAAGGCAAGAAGACAGTGGTGTGATATGTTTAGGATACTGCAAGAGAAAAACTTCCAGCCAAGAATCTTATATCTGGCAAGACTGTCTTTCCAAAATGAGGGCGAGTTTAGAATATTCACAGATAAACAGAAACTGAGATTGTTTATAACAAAGAGACCGGCCTTGCAGAAAATACTTAACTGTGTGCTACAGTATGAAAAGAAAAAACAGGAGAGAGAGGCTTGGAAGAGAGTCTAGAAATGAAGATTATATCAGTAAAAGTAACTAAAGGTCTCTAAAGAGTGGTGAAAGTAAAATATGACAGATAAAACTCAAAGGTCAAAATGGGTGAAATAAGAACTGCCTTTACAGAAATACCATTGAATGTTAATGGATTAAAATCCCCAATCAAAAGGCACAGACTGGGTGAATGGATAAGAAAATATGAGTCATCTGAATGCTGTTTGCAAGAGACTCACCTTAGACCCAAGAATACCAACAGATTGCAAATGTTAGCCTGGAAAAAGATACTCCACACATGCAGTAACAAAAAAAAAAAAAAAATCTGGGGTAGCTATAGTTATATCAGATGAGATAGACTTTAAAAGACACTAGTAATGTGCAATCTGAGGAGGAAGTCAGGAAAAAAAATCCATTTACAATAGCAATGAAAGGAATCAAATATTTAGGAATACACTTAACCAACGATATAAAGCACTTGTATTCAGAAAACTACAATGCACTGTTAAAAGAAATTTAAAAAGACCTAAATAATTGGAAGAACATTCCATACTCACAGATTGGAAGACTAAATATCACTAAGATGCCAATGCTACCCAAATTGATAAACAGATTCAATGCAATCCCGATAAAAATTTCACCAGCATTTTTTTAAATAATGGAAAACGTGATTTCAAATTTATTTGGAAGGGTAAGGGGTCCCAAACAGCCAGAAACATCTTAATAAGGAAAAGCGAAGTTGGAGGACTCTCATTTCCATCCTTTAAATCACATTGCCTCGCTACAGTGGTGAAAACAGCGTGGCACTGGCATAAAGACAGACACACAGACCAATGGAACCAAACTGATGGTTCAGAAACAGACCCTCACATCTATGGCCAAGTGATTTTTGACAAGCCTGTCAAACCCAACCAGCTCAGGAAGAACGGTCCATTCAACAAATGGTGCTGGGAGAACTGGATATCCATAAACTGAAGAAAGAAAGAGGGGCTGCGAGGACTCGCCAGGACAGAGGAGTCCCGCGAGGGACGGAGTATCTGCCCGGCGGTGCGGGCGGGTGGCGGAGGGAGTAAGGCCCGCCCCTCCGGACCACAGACTGCATCCCGGTCCAGCGGTAGCGTTTTTGCTGCCATGAACTTGCCCCAGGAATCATTGCATGGACATGATTTCATTTGTCTTGGATAAATTTCTCAGAGTGGAATTAGCAGGAATTATGGGGAAGAAAGAGTGCTTCTGCTCCAGCATTTCAAGCATGACCCCTGCAGTTCAACCTGGTAAGATAAACTAAGACTACATGCCAGGAGATTGAAAGTATAAAGCTTGGATCAGTCAGTCCTTGGTGCTAGATATCTGGAATCTCTGCATGAAAGCAAGGACAAGGAAGTGAAAACTTGTATAGATTATGAAAGAAGAACAAGAATGGATACCAAGTAGGCAGTTATGATGTGTTAATTATAGTATGTAATTATCTCTAAAATACTTTGTTAAGTGCAAAAAGCAGTGTACAAAGCATGGGTATAATATGCTAACATTTGTGCAAAACATATGCTTGTATATGCATAGACTATTTCTACAAATAATTTTAATTTCACACAAACATTCGTTCATGTTCATAGAAAGGATCATGAAAGTACTCACAGGAAAAAATAATAATAATAAAAAGGTAACCAGAGTTCTAGTATTTGACCGTATGTCATATATTTTCAAATACTAGTTTAGGACAGAAGATCCTAAAACACCAATACATTTTCAACCTCTCCACTGGTTTTGTTTTCCGACTATGAAGGATACTGTTTTTCAAAGTTCTTGGGGAGAATAAAGAACATTAATCAAAAGAAAATAAAGTCATTATGCAAATAACAAGGTAATAATATATATGTGTGTGTTTGTATAAACCACTTTGCAAATGTCACTTATTCTTAGAGTTTTTAAGCAATGGCCAAAAGCTAATCTCTGGGAACTGCACAAGGTGACATAAATGCATGGACATTTCTTTTCATACTGAATCTTAAAAATCAGTCATTCTTTCAAAACTGAAAGGAAACCTGAAAATTTCTTTTTTCTGTCAGTATAACATTTTGAAATATTATTTTTACATTAGAGAAATTATAGGATTACAGATAATTCATGGAAAAGTGCAATGTTCACATATACTCTACTGTTGTTGATACTTTGTATTTGTGTGGTAATTTTGTTACAATTGAAAGTATATTAAAATAGGTCTATTAGACTATAGTTTACATAATACTTATTTTTCCCTCTGTACCACCCTATTATTAACACCTTGTATTAGTGTCATACATTTGTTAAAATTTATGAAAGAACATTATTATACTTGTACTATTAACTACAGTCCATTATTCACAGTCCCATGATTTATCTTCCAAATTTCATTGTAGTAGCACACATGAACCAAAACTTTCCTTTTTTTTTTTTTTTAAGATTTTATTTATTTATTCATTTATCCCCCCCTTGCTGCTTGTGCTCGCCGGGCCAGCCAACCACGCCGTGCGGGCGGGCCTGCCCTCACCAGGAGGCCCCGGGAACTGAACCCGGGACCTCCCATATGGTAAACGGGAGCCCTACTGATTGAGCCACAGCCGCTTCCCCAAAACTTTCCTTTTTAACCACATTCACATACATAATTCAGTGATGTTAATTATATTCACAGTAATGTACTACCATTGCCCACATATAGTTTCAAACATTTATGAACAATCTAAATAAAAATTCTGTACAAATTAAATATAATCTCTTCATTCCCTACAAAAGTCTATCCCGATAGCCTGTATTCTAGATTTTAACTATATGACTTTATTATATTAAGTAAATATCAGTGAAATCATAAAAAAAAAAAGAAAGAAAGAAAGAGGACCACTATTTCATACCTTATACAAAAATTAACTAAAAATGGATCAAAGACCTAAATATAAAAGCAAGAACCATAAAGCTTCTAGAAGAAACTGTAGGAAAACATCTTCAAGAATTGGTGGTAGGTGGTGGATTCTTGAAGGAGGTAAGAGGAGGACTGAGATAGACTACAGATGCTTAATGTATGTAGAAGTTTTGATTGACTTTACCATAAAAGTGTGGAAATGTATAGAGTTGATGGTAACACATTATAGTGAGTAGGAGCTGGTTTATAAATGGCAACGTGGCTGGAAAGGGCAGTCTAGGGATGGAAATGTCAAGTGAAAGAGAGCTAGGGAATAATCTAGGGACTGAACAACACAGTGAACCCAGAGGTGGATGAGAATTGTGGTTGATGGTACAGGTGCAAGAGTGTCCTTTGTGAGCTAGAGCAGATGTACGTCACTACTGCAGGGTGCTGGGAATGTGGAGAAGCATGGGAAAACTGCAACGGGAGGGACATGGACTGTGGTCAACAGCAATACTGTAGTATTCATGCATCTGTGCATAGAAGGACTGTGCTGATAACGGGGGAGTGTGGAAAAAGGGTGCCAAACGTACGCTATGGACCATGGCTGGTGGTAACAGTCTGATGATATTATCTCACAATCTGTAACAAATGTCTCACCACGGTGTGGTGTGTGTGTTTGTTTTTACAATCTCTTTTTAAAGATATTATTTATTTCTCCCCACCCCCTTGTTGTTTTTCACTTGCTGTGTCTGTTGTCTTCCTTGTTTCTCCAGGAGGCACCGGGAGCTGAACCCAGGACCTATGATGTGGGAGGGAGGTGCCGAATTGCTTGAGCCACCTCCACTCCCTGCTTTGTTGTGTCTCTTTCTGTTTTTCCTCCCAACATCTCTTGTTGCATCATCTTGTTGCATCAGCTTGCCACGCCTGCCTGTCATGCCAGCCCATGGCGTCTTCAGGAGGCACCGGGAACCTCTGCTCCCTTGCTTTGTTGTATCTCTCATTATGTTTTTTTCCTTCTTGTATCTCTTGTTGTGTCAGCTTGCCGCGCCTGCCTAACGCGCCAGCTCGCTGTCTTCTTTAGGAGACATTGGGATCCGAACCAGCAACCTCCCATGTGGTAGGCGGGAGCCCAGTTGCCTGAGTCACATCCATTTCCCGTGGTGTGTTGATAGAGGGCTGTTCTATGGGAATTCTGCACATGTGCCTGATTGTTTTGTAAGTTCACAACTTCTGTAATAAAAATGTATTTTAAAATAATAATAATAGGGTGGGCTGGGGTAAAAATACACCAAATATAAGATATGGACTATAGTTAGTAGTAAAATGTTGACGATGTTCTTTCATAATCTGTAACAAATGTCTCTCCCCATGCAGGGTGTTGGTGGAGGGTTGCTGTATGCAGCCCCTGTATGCTGTTATGCATGTTTGCTTTGTAAGGTCACAGCTTTTACTACACACTTATTGTCCATGTGTGTCCATGTATAAGCGATATAGAAATAATAATAATAGGGTGGGCTGGGGGAAAAATACACCAAATGTAAGATACTTCGGTTATCAGTAATATTTTGAGGATGTTCTTAAATCGTTAAACATGTTTCACGACAAGGCAAGGTATTGGTGGTGGGTGAGGGATGTGTGCACTGTATGATGTTATGCATGTTTGTTTTGTAAGTTTACATCTATTACTATATACTTATTGTCTATGTCTGTTTATGTATGAGTGATATAAATCAATAAATTTTTGAAATGGGAAAAACAAAGAGCTGGGGAGGCTAAAAGAAGCTCCGGGTTGAGCAGCAAACACAGACCTGCTGCGTGACGACTTCGGGGTCCTGTTGCCAAGCCTGGCAGGAAGAACGGAGGCCTGGTCAACTGCCTGGTAGACAAATCCCCACTTTCCCCAGACAAAGGTGAGTCGCCTAGAATGAGGTTCCCCACCGGTGTCCCCGAGTCCAACGTTTAACCAGTGAGCCAGCCCTGCCCTAAGGCTTGTGTTCGTCAGGGCAGCTTCCCCACCGCTCCACGGCCAGCACCTGGCACACGGTTTGGTGCTTAGCTGCCCTCAAAAATATTTGTAGGACAAATGAACAGATTTTCAATCCACTTCACTGTTTAGAAAATACTTTCATATACTCTTTTCTGACCCTTATAACACTTCTTCAGTGGGAGGCAGGACTGTGTTATTACCCCGTTTTTTTCAAACTAAGGAAAGCAAGGTTGGAAGAGCTACATGGTTTACCCAAGGTCTCATAGCATTTACATGTCAGGGCCAAGATGAATGCAGAATTGACCAAAAGCCTGATTTTGCAGTTCAAGGATCTATGTAAAAAGCATAACTGTCCAGAATTGCCTAGCTTTCAAGAAGCCAAATAGAAATTTCCCTCACATCTTCTACTAGAATCACCTCCCCTGAAGGTGTCTGAGTAAAGTCAACATTTTAAGTACAGAGGGAGCACTAAAGATATATAACACTCAATGACCAATAAACGGAGAAATCCAAAGATGAGTGCAATGAGCACAGCATTCAAGTCAAAAATAGAATAGCATGACAGGTACCCAAACTATTTCAGAATGTGTAGTGATTTTGTTGATTATAAATAAGCTCCTTGTTCTCCCAAGATCATTTTGAAAGAGAAAAAACTTGGCTGAAAGATGGGAGAAAGTAAAGGCCTTTATTACACACGAGAAATTAAGCGATAATTTTAATAAGTAGTCAGATGTCCTTCTGCTGGTGGGGGCCCCGATCGCCATCACTCAGGCCAGAGAGCTCCTCATCTGCTCCTGCCAGCCCCTCTTTTGGGGCAGGGAGCCTGCTCTGTGCCACTTCCACAGTGGTCACAGCTGGAACCCAATGCCAGGCATGGCTTAGACAGACGTCAGCTGGTATTTGCGAGTGCTAAGCAGAGGCTAAAAGGGCACACAAAGGGTTACTGAGCATGGATCGCATGAACTCATCTCAAGGTGTATCTGGAGATAGTCTTTTCTGATAGCATAAGGGTAGGTTTAAAAACCTCATTTGCTAGCCCTAATATGTATAAAATTCACAGACTGGCTCAAATTCCACAATGATAACCAGCTAAGAAATCCTCTTGGCAACCTAAGGAAAATACTGCTAAAAGAAATCAAAGAAGACCTAAACAAATGGAAGGGCATTCCATGTTCATGGATTGGAAGACCAAACATTGTGAGAAGATGTCAGTTCTACCCAAATTCATTTATAGATTCAATGTAGTAACAATCAAAAAATTCTAACAGCCTATTTTACAGAAACAGAAAAGTCTATTACCAAATTTATTTGAAGGCGAAATGGGTCTCAAATAGACAAGAACATCTTAAAAGAAGAGCAAAGCCGGAGGACTTGCGCTTCTTGACCCTGAAGTGTATTATAAAGCTGCAGTCGTCAAAACAGCATGGTATTGCCATAAAGATAGACACATCAATTAATGGAATCGAGTTGAGAGTTCATAAGTAGGCCCGTACTTCTATGGTCAACAGATTTTTGATAAGCCTACCAAGTCTACTTTTCTGGGACAGAGCAATCTCTTCAATAAATGGTGCTGGGGGAACTGGATATCCATAACCAAAAGAATGAAAGAGGACCCCTATCTCACTCCCTATACTAGATTAAGTCGAAATGTATCAGCGACCTAAACATAAAAGCCAGGACCATAAAACTCCCAGAAGAATGTAGGGAAACATCTACAAGATCTTGTCATAAGTGAGGATCGCTTAAACCTTACACCCAAAGCACAAGCAACAAAAGAAAAAATAGATAAACGGGACCTCCTCAAAAAAAAAAGCAAATAGCAAGTGTTGGTAAGAATGCGAAGAAATAGGAACACTGATTCAATCATGGCTAGTGTGAATGTAAAATGGTGCAGCGGCTGTGTAAGACAATTTTGGCAGTTCCTCAGAAGGCTAAGCACAGAATTACCATATGACCTGGCAATCCCTCTACTAGGTATAGACCCAAAAGAATTGAAAGCAAGGGCTTGAACAGATATTTGCATATCGATGTTATAGCAGCATTTCACAGTTGCCAAAGATGGAAGCAGCCAAGTGTCCATCATTCGATGAATGGGTAAATAAAATGTGGTGTATACATACAACAGAATTTCCATTGTATGTAAAGTAAAAAGGAATGAAGTCCTGATACATGCAACAACATGGATGAACCTTGAAGACATAATGTTGAGCGAAATAAGACACAAAAGGACAAATATTGTGTGATCTCACTCATTTGAAACACAGGAATAAGCAAACTCATAGAGGTCAGAATCTAGAAAAGAGGTTATCAGGGTGTACGGTGGGGATAGGGAATGGGGAGTTAAGGCTTAAAATGTACAGGGCCCCTACTTGGGGTGATGGAAACATTTTGGCAATGGATGGTAGTGACGGTAGCACAACATTGTGAACTTAATTAACAGCACTGAAGACTTCCGGGAAGATGTCGGACTAGTAAGACACGGGAATTCTTCTCCAGAAAAATAGCTAGAGGAGAGGCTGAAACAGCCCCAAAAACGATCTTCTAGGGTTTAGGACAGCAGGTGAAGGCTGCACACCACCCAGAGGAGAGAGGGACAGAAGAGGGAAATCGCGACGACAGAACCGTGAGTGGGAAGTAGCAGCTTCTGCTGCTGCCGGCGCCCTCCCCCACACTCTTCAGAATTCTCAGGCCCCTGGGCCAGTGACCACAGACAAAGGGGGCTCCAGGGATCTGCCACTCCCGGAAAGGGGAGAGAGAGGGACACAGCCTTAGGCTGACTCAGAAACTGAAATTTGGGCTGCGGAGCCCCAAGGACCCTTCCACACTCCCTGGGAGCCTAGAAAGGACTTGAGAACTCCGACCCTCCCAACCTCCCTCTCTTCTAGCCTGGACTAATTGTTGAGGACACCACTGGAGAGGGGAGAGAGAGCCTGGGACTGATCCTGCTTTTGACTCCCAGGTTTGGTCTGCCCTGTCCCGAGAGCCCTTCCAGGCCGGGTGGGGCTGCGCCATTGTTTGCCTTGGAGCCTGCAAGGGGCTAAAGATATACAAACCTCCCCATCTCCTCCTCTACTAACAGGGACTGATTGTTGAGGATTCAGAGGGGAGTGGAAATATTTCCTAGCTGGGAAAAGGGGGGTGCTACGAGAGAAGTCTGGAGAACTGTCTCAGAAAGTTTGAATCACAGGGCTCCTAGCCCCCAGACAGGAAGCTCTACCACATTGATCTGGTCTGTGTCACAACAAATACGCTCCGACCAGGCATTGAATTGAGAGCTGCCAACGAGCGCCATCTCCTGGCAGACCAAGGAAGTGCACATAAGAAAATTAATAAGTAAGAGAGGCTCTTCCTGGCCTCTATAGCCTCCCTGCCCAAGGCCCTAGGAAACGACTCTACAACCAATTACTGGGTCCAGTGCCCAGTTTTGAGCAACCAGAAGAACAATCCTAACAATCAAGGTTGAGCCAAAAATCAAAGAGCGGTGGTAACTCACAGCAGCCTGCCACTAAAACCCCATAAAAGAGAAAGAGATAGGGCATCTAAGTAAAATACAAACTAACCAGATGCCTAAGCACCAGCAAAAAATTACGAGCCATACTAAGAAAATAGAAGACATGGCCCAAGAAAAGGAATACAGCAAAGTCCCAGAAGAGATGCAGAATTTGAGAGAACTAATCAGTGAGATGAGCACAAATTTCCAAAATCAAATTAATGAGATGAAAGAGAATAGAGTTAAAGAGATCAATGACATCAAAAAGTCATTGAGCGAACACAAAGAATTTGAAATCCTGAACAGAAAAGTAACGGAGTTCATGGGAATGAAAGGCACAATAGGTGAAGTCAAAAATACATTTGAAGCATACAACAGCAGACTCGAAATGATAGAAGAAAGAATAAGTGATACTGAAGACAGAACAGCTAAAATTGAAGAGAGAAAAGAGCAGAGAGAGAGAAAAGAATGGAAAAAATTGAGCAGGGGCTCAGAGAATTGAATGACAACACAAAACGTAAGAACATACGTGTCATGGGAGGTCCAGAAGGACAAGAGAAAGGAAAAGGGGCAGAAAGAGTATTTGAGGAAATAATAGCTGAAAATTTCCCAACTCTCACGAAAGAAATGAACTTACATGTCCAAGAAGCACACCGTAGCCCAATAAGAATAAATCCAAATAGACCTACGCCAAGACACATATTATTCAGAATGTCAAATGCAAAAGATAAAGAGAAAATTCTCAGAGCAACAAGAGAGAAGCAAATGATCACGTACAAAGGACGTCCAGTAAGACTTTCTGCAGATTTCTCTTCAGAAACCATGGAGGCGAGAAGACATTGGTATGATACAATTAGGAAACTGAAAGAGAAAAACTGCCAGCCCAGCCGAGAATTCTTTATCCAGCAAAACTGTCCTTCAAATATGAAGGTGAATATAAAGTATTCACAAACAAACAGAAACTAAGAGAGTTTGCAAAAAAGAATCCACCTTTGCAGGAAATATTAAAGGAAGCCTTAGAACCTGAAAAAAAAACAAAACAAAACAGGAGAGAGAGGCTTGGAGGAGAGTAGAGAAGAAAGAAAAGCAGAAAGGATAAACAAAAGAGTAAAAAGAGAGACAAAAACAAGACGACATATGAAAACCAAAGAATAAAATGGAGGAAATAAATAGTGCATTTTCAGTAATATCATTGAATGTGAATGGATTAAAGTCCCCAATCAAAAGATACAGGCTGACAGAATGGATAAAAAAACATGAGCCATCCATATGCTGCTTACAAGAAACTCACCTCAGACACAAGGATACAAGCCAGCTGAAAGTAAAAGGTTGGAAAAAGATACTCCACGAGAATAGTTAACAGAAAAGAGCAGGGGTAGCTATACTAATATCAGACAAAACAGACTTCAAATGCAAACAAGTGATAAGAGATGCAGAAGGCCATTATATATTAATAAAAGGGACAATCTTCCAGGAAGATATAACAGTCATAAATATCTACGCATCTAACCAGGGTGCCCCAAAATATATGAGACAAACTCTGGCAAAATTGAAGGGAGAAAGAGACATTTCTACAATAATCGTCAGAGACTTCAACACCCCTCTCACATCATTAGATAGAACAACTAGACAGAAGATCAAAAAGGAAACCGAGAACTTGAACAATATGATAAACAAGTTAGACCTAACAGACATATACAGAACACTGCATCCAAACTCAGCGGGTTACACATTCTTCTCAAGTGCCCATGGATCTTTCTCCAGGATAGACCACATGTTAGGTCACAATACAGCTCTCAATAAATATAAAAAGATTGAAATTATACAAAGCACCTTCTCAGATCATAATGGAATGAAAGTAGAAATCAATAACAGACAGGAAAAAAGTAAATTTGCAAATGTGTGGAGACTGAACAACACACTCCTAAATATTCCATGGGTCAAAGAAGAAATTGCAAGTGAAATCAGTAAATATATTGAGACAAATGAAAACAAGAACACAACATATCAAAACTTATGGGATACAGCAAAGACAGTCTTGAGAAGGAAGCCCTAAATGCCTATATTAAGAAACAAGAAAGAGCTAAACTCAAAGATTTAACCGAACAACTTGAGAAACTAGAAAAAGAACAGTAAACCAATCCCAAAGCAAAAAGAAGGAAAGAAATAATAAAGATTAGAGAGGAAATAAATGAAAATGAAAACAGAAAAGCAATAGAGAAAATCAACAAAACCAAAAGCTGATTCTTTGAGAAGATCGATAAAATTGACAAACCCCTCGCTAGACTAACAAAGAAAAAAAGAGAGAAGATGCAAATAAATACAATCAGAAATGAAAGGGGGGAAATTACAAGTGACCTCACAGAAATAAAAAGAATCATAAGAGGATATTATGAGAAACTATATGCCAACTAACTAGACAACCTGGATGAAATGGATTAATTTCTAGAAACTAATAACCAACCTACACTGACACAACAAGAAATACAAGAACTTAACAAACAAATAACAATTAAGGAGATTGAATCCGTCATCAAAAGTCTCCCAGCAAAGAAAAGTCCAGGACCAGATGGCTTCACAGGTGAATTCTACCAAGCATTTCTAAAAGAATTAACACCAATCCTGTTTAAACTCTTCCAAAAAATTGAAGAGGAGGGAAAATCACCCAACACTTTTTATGAAGCCAACATCACCCTAATACCAAAGCCAGATAAAGATTCCACAAGAAAAGAAAATTACAGACCAATCTCTCTCATGAACATAGATGCAAAAATTCTCAACAAAATACTTGCAAATCGAATCCAACAGCATGTCAAAAGACTTATACTTCACGACCAAGTGGGATTTATTCCTGGCATGCAAGGCTGGTTCAACATAAGAAAATCAATCAATGTAATACACCACATTAACAAATTGAAGGTAAAAAACCACATGATCATCTCAATAGATGCAGAAAAGGCATTCGACAAAATCCAGCATCCTTTTTTGATAAAAATACTTCAAAAGATAGGAATAAAAGGAAAATTCCTCAATATGATAAAAGGCATATATGAAAAACCCACAGCCAACATCATACTCAATGGGGAAAGGTTGAAAGCTTTCCCCCTAAGATCAGGAACAAGACAAGGATGCCCACTGTCACCACTGTTATTCAACATTGTACTAGAAGTTCTAGCGAGGGCAAGTAGACAAGACAAAAAAATAAAGGCGTCCAAATAGGAAAAGAGGAAGTAAAACTCTCACTGTTTGCAGATGACATGATCCTGTATTTAGAAAATCCTGAAGTATCCAGGACAAAGCTACTTGAACTAATAAATGAGTTCAGCAAAGTGGCAGGATATAAGATCAACACGCAAAAATCAGTAATGTTTTTGTACACTAGTACTGAATAACCTGAGGAGGAAATCAGGAGGAAAATTCCATTTTCAATAGCAACAAAAAGACTCAAATACCTAGGAGTTAATTTAACCAAGGAAGTACAGGACCTATATGCAGAAAACTAAAAAACAATGCTAAAAGAAATTTAAAAAGACCTAAACAAATGGAAAGACATTCCGTGTTCATGGATTGGAAGAATAAATATCGTGACGATGTCAATCTTGCCCAAACTGATTTATAGATTCAATGCAATACCAATCAAAATCCCAATAGCTTACTTTACACAATTAGAGAAGGCAATTACCAAATTCATCTGGAAGGGTAAGTGCACCCGAATAGCCAAAGTATTCTGAAAAAGAAGAGCAATGTGGGAGGAATTTCACTGCCTGACCTTGAAACTTATTACAAAGCTACAGTGTTCAAAACAGCATGGTAGTGGCATAAAGACAGACACATCGATCAGTGGAATAGAATTGAGAATCCAGAAATACACCCTCACCTATACAGTGAACTGGTTTTTGACAAACCTACCAAGCCCACGTTGATGGGAAAAAACAGTCTCTTCAACAAATGGTGTTGGGAGAACTGGATATCTATAACCAAAAGAATGAAAGAGGACCCCTATCTCACCCCCTATACAAGAATCAACTCAAAATGGATCAAAGATCCAAATATAAAAGCCAGGACCATAAAACTACTAGAAGAAAATGTAGGGAAACATCTTCAAGACTTTGTAGTAGGTGGTGGTTTCTTGGACCTCACAGCCAAAGCACGTGCAACAAAAGAAAAAGTAGATAAATGGGACCTCCTCAAAATTAAACACTTTTGCACCTCACAGGAATTTGTCAGAAGGGTGAAAAGGCAACCGACTCAATGGGAAAAAATATTTGGAAATCACATATCTGATACGGGTTTAATATCCAGGATATATAAAGAGATGTTACAACTCAACAATAAAAAGACAAATGACCCAATTAAAAAATGGGCCAAAGCCTTGAATAGACATTTCTCCGAAGAAGAAATACAAATGGCAAAAAAACACATGAAGGGAAGCGGCTGTGGCTCAATCAGTAGGGTTCCCGTTTATCATATGGGAGGCCCTGGGTTCAGTTCCCGGTGCCTCCTGGTGAAGGCAAGCCCGCCCGCACGGCATGGTTAGCTGACCCAGCGAGCACAAGCAGCAAGGGGGGGATAAATGAATAAATAAATTAATTAATTAATTTTAAAAAAAACAAAAACAAACACATGAAGAAATGCTCAACATCACTCATGATGAGGGAAATGCAAATGAAAACTACAATGAGATATCATTTCATACCTATCAGAATGTCCACTATTAAAAAGACAGAGAACTACAAGTGTTGGAGAGGATGTGGAGAGATAGGAACACTTCTTCACTGTTGGTGGGAGTGCAGAATGGTACAGCCACTATGGAGGACTGTTTGGCAGTTCTGAAAGAAGTTAAATATAGACTTGCCATGTGACCCTGCAATACCACTACTGGGTATATACCCAGGAGAACTGAGAGCAGTGACACGAACAGACATCTGCACACCGATGTTCATAGCCACATTATTCACCATTGCCAAAAGCTGGAAACAACCCAGTTGTCCATCAACAGACGAATGGATAAACAAACTGTGGTCTATTCACACGATGGAATATTATGCAGCTGTAAGAAGAAATGAAGTTGTAACGCATATGGCAACATGGATGAACCTGGAGGACATTATGTTGAGTGAAGCAAGCCAGACACAAAAGGACAAATACTGTATGAATGCATTACTATGAACCAAATATATTGTGTAACATACTGTTTGATAAAAAAAAAAAGAAAAAAATTTATATGTATCCATTACATTTAATTGAGAAATGTATATATTTATTCATCTTTGTTTACTTTTTAGTTTTTAATTGTTTATATTTTCAATTATTATATGTACAAATAAAGTTAAATAAAATTTTTTTTAAAAGGTGAAATTAGGGTATGGGAGTAGCTCAAGTGGTTGAGCGCCTGCTTCCTATTATGAGGTCCTGGGTTCAATCCCCAGTATCTACTTAAAAAAAAAACAAAACTAAATTTAGCAAGGTTTCTGGATACAAGGTTAATAAACAAAAATAAATTAATTTCTTTATAGCTACAAATTTTTTTTAAACGGTGTCATTTATATTAGTACCAAAAAATGGCCAGATATCCCTCATATGTTACTGGTGAGAATGGAAAATGGTACAGCCATTGCAGCAATTACAGTCCTAGGTATATACTCAATAAAAATGAAAACATATGTCCACACAAAAACTTTTGAGTGTTGACAGCAGCATTACTCATAATAGCCAAAAATTGGAAATAACATAAATGTCCATCAATCAATGAATGGATAAATAAAATGTGGTACATTCAGAGAATAGTAAGTGGCAATAAAAAGGCATGAAGTAGCAATAAATGCTACAACATAGATGAACCTTGAAAACATCACGCTAAGTGCAAGAAATCAATCAGAAAAGACCAAATATTGTATGATTCCGTTTATATGAAATGTCAAGAATAGGGAAATTTATAGAGACAGAAAATAGATTAGTGGTTGCCAGGTGCTAAGGTGTGTTGTGTGTGTTTGTATGTGTGTGTGTAGAAGCAGAGGGTAGCCAAAAAATCTTGAAGGAGATAAGCAAAAGAACTTACAGTATCAAATTACAATACGTGCTATGTATAAAGCTAAATGTGATACTGACAAATAAAAGGATAGATCAGCAGCCTAACTGACCAGAATACAGTCCAGAAATGGGCCACATGGGTACTGGCAACTTAGGACAAAGACAGCACTACAGAGTTGGGGGGAAATGCACTTTCAAAAAATGAGGCTACACCAACTGGGTATCCGTACGTAAAATAATTATTCTTGACTCCACTTCACACAATAGATAGAAATGATTTCCAGATAACTGTAGATCTACACGTGAAAGGCAGGAGTTTATCTTCGTGAAAGTGGGGTGAAGATTTCATGAATAGAATACCAAAAAACAAGGCATTAACACTAACAATAAGGAAAACGATTGATAAATTGAACTATAATAAATGAAGAACTTGCATTCATGCAAGACTCCACAAAGAGTGAAAAATGCAAACCACAGAATGGGTTGTAATTCATATATTCAATAAATGACTTGTATCCAAAATATACAAATAATTCCTTACTGAAGAAAAGGAGAGGTAACATTACATAAAAATGGGCAAAAGACATGAACAGGCTTAACCTCATTAGGCATCAGGGAAATAAATTTAAAACCACAGTAAGATACCACCATACAGCCAGAAAAAAATGATTAAAATGAAAAAGACAAACTACAGGAAGTGCTGGCAAGACCACCAACAGATCAGCGTTCTCGAATGTAACTGTGGCAGCCACTGGGGAAACTGCCAGGCCCGAGGCTATGCCTGCCCCACCCCAGGGAGAAGACTGACCGACACACATCCCTGTGTGTACCAAAGGACACGCACAAGAGTTTCTTGGCAGCATCACACACACACCCAAATGTCCCAAACAGCCGAATGGATAAAGTGGCACATTCACAGAATGGAACAGTGCCCAGCCAAGCAAACGAACACACTGCTGCACAGAGCCACCTGATGACCTCAGAAACATGGTGTAGGAGACAAACCAGGCATAAAATAACACATGCTGGACTACATAATGATCAAAAAAAGACAAACACTACTGTATGGTGTTAGTACTGAGGTCACCTTGTAGAGAAGAAAAGATAAGGGTGCTGATAAGGAAGGCAGGGGCTTCTGCGACACTGGTAAGGGGTCATTTGTGAGCTGGGCGATGGTTACATTGGCCTGACAATTTCTTCAACTGAGCGAACTGTAAACATGTGATTTGTTATGCTTTTTATATGTATGTTCAACAATAATATAAAAATGAACAAACACTACTGTAGGGGGAACCGATGTGGCTCAGTGGTTGAGCACCAGCTTCCCACATACAAGGTCCTGGGTTCAATCCCCAGCCCCAGTACCCTCAAAAAAAAACTATTGCAGGTGGAGTTTAGAGCAAATGAAACGTAAAAAAAGCAATAAAGTTTCTGGAACATACGGGCCTTAAAGTAGGAAAAACATCTTATAGAGGAGACAAGAAGCACTGACCATGAAAGTATAGATTAATAAATTGAACTGCCTTAAAATTAAGAATTCTATTCCCGGGAAGAGGCTGTGGCTCAATCAGTGGGGCTCCCGTTTACCATATGGGAGGCCCCGGGTTCGGTTCCCGGGGCCTCCTGGTGGGGGCAAGCCCGCCCGCACGGCGTGGTTGGCTGACCCGGCAAGCACAAGCAGCAAGGGGGGGATAAATGAATAAATAAATAAAATCTTAAAAAAAAAAAAAAAAAAAGAATTCTATTCCCCAATAGATACCTTTTAAAGAGTGAGAAGGCAACCCACAGAAAGGGAGAAGAAGCCAGAAACAAAAAACTATATGCTACAGTCTCTTATAAAAAGTGCGAAATAAGGCAAAAATAACCTATCACCTTATAAAACAGGATACCATTTATCTTTGGGGAGGATAAAGAAAGACGTAATTGGGATGGAACAAGAACAGGTCTTCTGAGGCTGCTGCTGGCCACAGAGTGCACAGGTGCCTGCGTTGCAATAATCAGGTGTGCAGTAACGTTTTGTGCTCTCCCCTACATGTGTTTTTCTTGACAATAAAACTGATGAAACAAGCAAAACAATTTGAACATGACAATTTGTTAGTTCATGCCACTAATACCATTTCTATGCAACATTTACTGGCAGTCCTAGCTACCACAATAAGCCAAGAAAAAGGAATAAAAAATACATACAGATTGGAAAGAAAGAAGAAAAGCATCATTATTCACAGGTGACATGATTACTTCATAGTCAATCCTCAGGAATCTACAAAAAAAAAACACCTCTACTAGAACTAATAAATAGATTTAGCATATTTATAGCAATATAACTAGAAAATGAAATTTTTAAATACCATTTTTGATACACCAAAACAAAATATTTAGAGGTGTATTTTGTTAAATTTATGCAATACTTAAACACTTAAAATTACAAAATATTCCTGAGATAATACTAAGAAGAGCTAAATAAATTGAGAGAGACACCACGTTTATGGATTAGGAGACTCAATACTCAATATTATTAAGATTCCCAAATGGATCTTTAGCTTTAATGCCATCCCAATAAAAAATCCAGCAGGCATGACAAGCTGAATCTAAAATTTAACAGAAATTCAAAGGATCTAGAAAACCCAAAACAATTTTGAGAAAGAAGAACAAAATTGGACGACTTAAAATATCTGATTTCAAGTCTTACTATATATTAGAAAGGGGAGGAGTAATTAATAGCTAAATAAAGGCAACTGCACAAGCCAAATCGCTCTCTCTGCCTAGAGGCGCCTGCATCAAATCTCAGTGCGTATTACTCTCCTTCTCTCCCATTTCTCAGCAAGCTCTGTTCTTTTCCCCCATTTCTCAATAAATTCTTTTTACTGGCCTAACTTTAAAAAAAAAAAAAAAGACTTAGTATAAAGCTACCTGTGCTTGGGCTGCTTTATAACGAGCTCAGGAGGGAGCCCGTGTAGAGACAGATGTAAAGGCCAGCAGGCAGAACAGAGAGCCCAGAAACAGGCTGTTGTCTCAAGCACACACCAGGCCACGGGCTGGCTTCCACAACAGGGACGCATTAGCTTTCGGTCTAAGGCCAAGAAAGTGTCCACGTCAAGGCATCATCCCGGGGATGCTCTCCTCCGGAAGAACGGTGGCTGGCGACCCTGGCTCCTCTGCCGCATGGCAAGGAACATGGCGGCGTCTGCTGGTCTCTCCCCTCTCTTCCAGGGTCCACTGATTTCAGCTTCTTGCTTCCGTGGCTCTATCTTTGTCTGGATTTCATTCTCTTACAAAGGACTGCAGTAATGGGGCTAAGACCCATCCTGAATGAGGTGGGTCACTCCTTAACTGAAGCGGCCTTTCAACGGCCCACACCCACAGCCAACGGAATGAATTTTTTTTTTTTTTTTTTTTTTTTAACCGGGAGGTCCCGGGGATCGAACCCGGGTCCTTCCATATGGGAGACGGACGCCCAACCAGTTGAGCCACATCCGACCCCTAACGGAATGAATTTAACAACAGCTTCAAACCACCACACAGACCTATACTTTTTCTGGTCAGTCTTCAACAATCACCAAGGTAATTCGATAGGGAAAGCTGGACATCAGATGGAAAAAAAATTAATCTCAACCCCTACACTTCATAGCATATTCAAAAATTAACCTGAAATGGATCACAGATCTAAACATAAAAGATAAAACTATAAAATCTTGGGGTGGACAAAGATTTCTTAGATTCTTAAATGGGACAAAATGCACAAACCATAAAAAGAAAAACTGGTAAAATGGATTTTATCAAAATTAAAATCCCTGCTCATCAAAAGACACTGTTAAGAAAATAAAAGGGAAAGCCATCAACTGAGATAAAGGACTTGCATCCTGAAATACTTGTGAAAAAACAATCTTAAAACTCAATCCTAAAAAGACAAATAATCTAATTTTGAAAAAGGGCAAAAGATTTTAATCGACATTTCACAAAGGATGATGTATGCATGATCAATAAGCACCCAAAAAAATGCATAATATCTCTAGTCATCAGAAAAATGCAAACTAAAACCATGAGGTAGAACTACACACACCTGGAGTGGCGCAGATGAAGAAGACTGAGAATTCCAAGTGCTTACACAGACATGAAGCAACTGGAACTCTCATACGTGGCTGGAAGGAGTGTGAAATGGTTCACCCACTTGTGAAAACAGTTTGGCAGCTTCTTACAAACTAGACAGACGTGTCCCACATGAGGCTGCAGTGCCAGCCTAGGCTATGTCCACGACAAGGACTGCACACAATTTCATGGCATCTGTATTAATAATTGCCAGATACTGCAGGCAACCTAAAGGTCCATCAGCAGATGACCATACAGACAATTTGTGGTTTATCCATACATTAGAATATACTACTCAGTAATTTTTTAAAAAGTGAATGAACTACTGATACAAGCAACAATATGGAGAAATCTTAAAAACACCATGCTGAACAAAAGTCGTTGACACAAGAGTACGACTTCTATTATATGAAGTTCTAGAACAGAAAAAAACTAATCTACAGTTAAATCACACCAGCAGATGCTTCTAGGAAAGGGTAAGACTGCAAAGAGGCAAGAGGGTTTTTTCCCCAAGCAACAGAAATTTTCTAAACCTTAACTGAGGTGTTTTTTACTATACAAATTTGTCAAAACTCATTGAATGGACACTTAAAATAGATGCATTTTAATACATATAAATAATACTCCTGTCAAGTTGATTTTTAAAAAGTGTACTCAATACTTAGGGAAAAAACTGTCATCTGAGTTCATTCCATGATGCTTTTTAAAAAATAATTTTAAATTCTGAGTTTACTGCACAAGTTCCATAGCAGCAGAACCAGAAATGTTCAGTATTGCACAATAGCACCATCCCAAAAATGTTTCTGAGTTCCATTCCAGTTTCTATCTATACGCATATAAACATTTTTCCTAGCTGTAATTATAGAATAGGTAAAAGAAGAAAATAATTTAGAATGAAACATGCAATTTCACTAAATATACATGAAGCCCAAGCTGCGCCTCTCCCTCTGCTGACAGTGCCTCCAAGAGAATCTGACCCCCAACCCGGTGCTGCCATGGGGCCGCCCCTTCCCCCTCCTGGCACCCTGCCCCCCTGGCTTCTTGCTGCTGACCCTTGGGGAGCGGAGAAAAGAATTCCTTTTAATTGTTGAAAGAGGACAAGGAAAATCCCCTTTGACCAGCAAAAGACTCTGACAAGAAAAAGGAAAAAAAAATAATTAAGGAATCAAAGTTGGGATGTTTTTGAGTTGGAAAACACCAATGGACCCAAGGGCCTCATTTTACAGCCCAGGAGTGGCCACGGTCACAGTCTATGGGGGCAGGACCCCACCCCCACCACCCCTGTGCCCAGTGGAGAAGGGAACTGGGAAGAGAACTCATAGTGACTGTCCTTGCAAAAGGGTCAGCTCTCTGCTGCCATACAACTCACCCCCACTGTGCCATGCCATCCCCAACGCCCTCTTCTCCGCAAGCCCGAGCTCTAGCACGGGGCGCACCAACTCGGGTCCCTAACGCCCTCTCCTCCTCAAGCTCTAGCACGGGGCGCACCAACTCGGGTCCGTGACGCCCTCTCCTCCTCAAGCTCTAGCACGGGGCGCACATCACACAGGTCTCCTCCTGCTCTCCCGGCATAATCCTCCACATAATCCTCCTTCTCACCCAACTGATGGCTGAATAAACCCAGCACTGCCAAGCTAAGAGAAGATGGGGAAACATGAACCCATGGCCTTTGCAATCATTTTTCCCCAAAGAGATCCAGACAGCCTTGAAGAATTTCATTATCTCTTGGGCATGGTCAACAGAAGTTTGAAGCTGCTCATGGCCTCCCAACCTGTTGCAAAGAAAACTACTGTCTGCTGTTTCCCTTTGTTACCCCTTTCCCCCATCCACTCCATGGTTCCAGTGGCCTTGCTGGCAGCCACGACCTCTCCCCAGCCTTGTCCTCTTCAGACAGGAGCCACCAAGATGAAGGTTTCTCTCAATGTTCGGACTACAGCAGCAGTGGTCTGTGTGGAATCCCCACTGTGGCAATTTGATATAGTTATGAATTCCAAAAATAGATATTGGATTATGCTTGTAAACTGGTCTGTTCCTCTGGGCATGATTAAGTTATGATTAGGGCTTTGATTGGGCCACGTCAGTGGGATGTTGAGTGTTGAGGACATAAAACTGCAAGGCAGAACAGAGGAGTCGGCTGGAGCTTTGATGCTGGAGTTCTGATGGTGGACCCCAGAGAAGTGAGCACACAGAGGACCTTGGTCGTGAGGAAGGAGAGAAGGCCCTGGGAAAAGAGACGAGCCATTCCCCTGACAGTTCACAGCTGGCCTTGTGGCAAGAGGCAAAGCCTAGAGAGCCTGATAGTCTACAGCTGACCTTGTGGAGGAAACAGGAGCTGCGCCCGGAGAGAAACGCAGCCCCAGGAAGAGAGAAACCCCAGAAGCCTGAACTCTTGGCAGACATCAGCAGCCATCTTGTCCCAACACATGGCAATGGACTTGGTGAAGGAAGAAACTTACACTTTATGGCCTGCTAACTGAAGATTTCTACCCCAAATAAATACCCTTTATAAAAACCAACCCATTTCTGGTATTTTGCATTAGCACCCCTTTGGCTGACTAATACACCCACTGTCATTCATACAGTCAAAAAGCATTAGACTGGACCTAATGCATATGAAATTGCCAACATCTGACCCCTTTCCACACGCAAAAGCAGCAGTATTATAGGGCCCAGCCTAACAGGTATAGGGCACTGACTTTGAGCTGGGAGGGAGAAGACAATCCCTCTCTGCTCTCTTGGAGCCCACGATGTGGTGAGCAAGAGACGCAGAACAGGTGGGGTTGGGCGGGTTAGAGGAAACGACCTGGACGCCAAGACGGCAGGGCGGGCGGGAAGCTGGGGCGGCCTCTTGGGGGAGAGACACCATGAATCAAAGTCCCCACCGGCACCTGCAAACACAGCCACCCTCACAGCACCATTTCTGTGGAAAAATGGGCTTCGACTTACAGGTGAACTTGGGAAATGCAGCTCTTCCTGGCTGGAGATTGTCCGAGAACTGTCCTTGCACCGACCAGCCCACACGGGCTGCCAAAGTTCCCCCTTCAAGAGCTGGATCTGGTGGCCTGAGGTGGCCCCAGACACCTGCGTCTTCTACGTGCTCCCCCCAAGACGGCTCTGATGGTCAGCCCAGGGGGCATCTGCACAAAGGCCCCGCCCTTTCCCAAGCCTTGAAATGAAAACATTTTAAGAGCAAAACATACTCCAAAAGCTCACTAATGCCTAGAGCCTGAGTCTCCAGGAAAAAAAACGAGTTCAGCGGCAAAACAGCAGCTTGCCGAGAACAAGCCTGATGCTGACAGAAACAAACGGCCTGTGTAGTTCGCCTGATGGAAAGCCACCTGAAAAAACAGAAGAATTTATCAAATTGAGGAGTGACAGTGCAAAGAGTTCTTCTCAGGCCGGACACAAGCCTGAAATATTTTTGGTTTTCCTGTATTCAAGAAAAACTTTTCTGAACATCCGTGTTAAAAAAAAATAATAATAAATAAATAAAGGAATAGCTCTTCCTGAGAGAACAAAAGGAGGAGGGTCCGATGCAGCCCCTCACTCCCTTGCAGCCGCCACCACACAAAGAGGGCCACCAACTCTTCTGTCCCATAAATTAAAGTCATCACCTACTTCTCGGCCACGCTGCTGGCACCTTTTGGCCACAGTCACGGAAGAGCATGAAATCAAGTGGCACTGCTTCTAACCCAGCTAAAATCACAGGCGACGAGAAACTAAAGGGCAACTTTTTTTAGGAAAAAGCAGGATATAAAGGAGAGGAGAGGGGCAGCTGCCTCTGGTGAGAGCGAGGCCAGCAGGGCCTGGGAACCCCAATGCCGCTCCCAGCACAGCTTTCGGTGGGCAGCAAGCCCTCCTGTAAGAAAGTGGACACTCGGTTTCCTCACTAGCGGAGTCAAACACACACTAACGCATCCTCAGGTAAAGGGGCAGATTTAACACACCACATAGAGGCAGCAACCGTGCAAATCAGTTGGCAAAATCTCTGAAACTTAGTTTTCTAAAGAAAACTTTCAGTTCTCTGGCAACTGTTTGTATTAATGGGAGAGAGGAGTATTTGTTTATCATGACACATTGTTGTACACGGTATGAAATTATGACTTTTTAAACTTGGCAAAAGTGCCTTTAAATTGAAACCAGTTGAAGTTCACCTCAATTATAAACATGTAATTTCCCACCCGCCACTATTTCCTAAGGCAGGAAATTCGGATGGAACAAGTAACAGCAGCCAACCCAGCCTCCGAGCCACACTGCCCTGGTTCTGCTCCCCGCTGCCCCAGTTCTGGCTCTGCTCCCCATACCTGGCTCTGCTCCCCCTACTTGGTTCTGCTCCCCCTGCCCTGGTTCTGCTCCCCCTGCCCTGGTTCTGCTCCCCCCTACCTGGTTCTGCTCCCCCTGCCTTGGGTTCTGTTCCCTTGCCTGGTTCTACTTCTGCTCTCCCTGCCTGGATCTGCTCTCGCCGCCCCGGTTCTGCCCCTCAGCCCACACTGTGCTTCTGAGACAGTTACCCACAGAATGGGCCTGGTGGCTCGTGCCTGTGGAGATGAACCTTCTAGTTGAAGCTTCCGTGGGAAGCAGTGGGGACTGCACCCACACACAGCTCCCATGGCCACCTTCAGTCAGGAGAATTATTTTCACACGTCTCAATAGTTTCCTAAAGCTGTAGTAGATTCTATATTGCAGATACCAACACTGTTTTCTAAAGGACCCCATACTAAATTTGACAAGTCGAATATCAGAAGCAGGCAGCATGTGATAAAGAGATCAGGAAAGTCAAACATCCATATCCTCTAGACTGAGGCAACAGGCTCACAGATCAACCCCCCACGACCCCGTCCTGGAGCTGAATGACCTGCTCTCAGAAACCAGCCAAAGCTCTCTTCTCCCCTTCACACGAGGGCGAGGGGTGGAGAGCTCCTCCACCTCTTTCCCTTGTGCCTCAATATTTCACCTTACTGCATCTTCAGGAAAGAGCTGGAAGGGGAAACAGGAACATCACCTGCCAACATTTAAATCAGCCAACGTGTCTTCTGAGTAGCAGTTTGGACAAGATACTCAAAGGAGAAAAAGGATGAAATTACTTTTCTGGTCACCTGGAATTTAGGTGCTTACAAGATCTTCTTGACCACTAGTGACAGTGCAGGTCCCTGCTTCTGCCTCCCTGGAGGAAAGCCAGACCGCGTGACCACGTGACTCAGACAATTTCTGAGTCTACCTGAGTGGTAGGACTGGCCCTGATAGGGGCCGACTCTTTAGACCTAAAAGGTTAAAAGACGGCAGGGGTGCCAATGAGCATGCTGCCAACACAGGGCCCCAAAAATGTTAATTAAGAAAGATAAAAGTGTAAATTAAAGAAATAGAAAACAAAAAACGTACATGTTTAAGAGGAAAAAACCTGGGAAGTGGCTGTGGCTCAATCAGTAGGGCTCCCGTTTACCATATGGGAGGCCCCGGGTTCGGTTCCCGGGGCCTCCTGGTGAAGGCAGGCCCGCCCGCACGGCGTGGTTAGCTGACCCAGCGAGCACAAGCAGCAAGGGGGGGATAAATGAATAAATAAATAAAATCTTTAAAAAAAAAAAAAAAAAAAATATATATATATATATATATATATGATAGTGAGTTTAAAATATTCACAAATAGGAACTAAGAGAGTTTCTAAATAAGAATCCATCACTGCAAGAAACACTAAAAGGAGTTCTGTAGCCAGAGAAAGGCAAGACAAGAGAGATAGGCTTGTAAGAGAGTACAGAAGTGAAGACTACCAGAAAGGGTAACCAAAAAGGTGAAAAAGATGGACAAAAATAAGATACGATATATGAAAGCCAAAGGATAAAATAGCTGAAGTAATGCCTTTATAGTAATAACATTGAATGTTAATGGATTAAACTCCCTGTATTAGTCAGCCAAAGGGGTGCTGATGCAAAATACCAGAAATCGGTTGGTCTTTATAGAGGGTATTTATTTGGGGTAGAAGTCCACAGTTACCAAGCCATAAAGCATAAGTTTCTTCCCTCACTAAAGTCCACTGCCACGTGCTGGAGCAAGACAGCTGCCGACGTTTGCCAGGGTTCAAGCTTCTTGGGTTCCTCTCTTCCCGGGGCTGCGTCTCTCTCCAGGCTCAGCTCCTCTGTTTCCTCCACAAGGTCAGCTGTAGACTACGAGGCTCTCTGGGCTTTGCTTCTCTCCACAAGGCCAGCTGTGAACTCTCAGGTGAATGGTTCGTCTCTATCCCGGGGCCTTCTCTCCTTCCTCATCAGAACTCCAACATCAAAACTGCTCCAAACTGCTCTTTGCCATGCCTTTTATATTTGATTCCCACCCCACCAAGGGCTGGAACTCAACGCCCTACTGACATGGCCCAGTTAACGCCCTAATCATAACTTAATCATGCCCAGATTAGCATACCAGTTTACAAGAATGATTCAATATCAATTTTTAGAATTCATAATTACATCAAACTGCCAAACTGCTACACTCCCCAATCAAAAGACATAGGCTCAAGTGGTTAAGTGCCTGCTTCCACATGGGAAGGTCCCAGTGCCTCCTGAAAAAAACAACAAAGAAAAAACAAGCAAACAAATGAAAAAACCAACTCAGGGGAGCCAATGTGGCTCAGTGGTTGAGCGCTTGCTTCCCACCTCTGAGGTCCTGGGTTCAATCCCCCACTCTGGTACTGGGGAAAAAAAAAAAAAAAGACATAGACTGACAGAATGGATAAGAAAACACAAGCCATTCTCATGTCTGCAGAATATTCACCTTAGACCCAAGGATGCAAATAGACTGAAAGTGAAAGGTTGGAAAAAGATATTTCAAACAAACAATAACCAAAAGAGAGCAGGGGTAGCTATAACGGAACAGACTTTAAATGCAAAAAAGTGATAAGAGATGCAGAAGGCCATTATTTATTAATAAAAGGGATAATCCATCAGAAAGGAGTAACAATCATAAAGATCTATGCACCTAACCAGGGTGCCCCAAAATACATGAGACAAACTCTGGCAAAACTGAAGGGAGGAAAAGACATCTCTACAATAATAGTTGGAGACTTCAACATGCCACTCACATCATTACACAGAACTAGACAGAAGATCAACTAGGAAACAGAGAACTTGAACAATATGGTAAACAAGTTAGACCTAACAGACATATACAGAACACTGCATCCAAACTCAGCGGGTTACACATTCTTCTCAAGTACCCATGGATCTTTCTCCAGGACAGACCACATGTTGGGCCAAAAAACACCTCAATAAATTATGAAGTTTGAAATTATACAAAGCACATTCTCTAATCATAATGGAATGAAACTGGAAATCAATAATAGGTGGAAAAGAGGAAAATGTGCAAACATATGGAGGCAAACAACACACTCTTGAACAGTCAGTGGGTCAAAGAAGAAATCGCAAGAGAAATTAGTAGATATCTTGAGACAAATGAAAACAAGAACTCAGCTTATCAAAACTTATGGGATACAGCAAAGTCAGTGCTGAGAGGGACATTTATAGACCTAAATGCCTGTATTTAAAACAAAGAAAAATGGGAAGCGGCTGTGGCTCAATCAGTAGGGCTCCCGTTTACCATATGGGAGGCCCTGGGTTCGGTTCCCGGGGCCTCCTGGTGAAGGCAAGCCCGCCCGCACGGCGTGGTTAGCTGACCCAGTGAGCACAGGCAGCAAGGGGGGGATAAATGAATAAATAAATAAAATCTTTAAAAAATAATAAAATAAAATAAAACGAAGAAAAGAGCTAAAATCAAAGGCCTAACTGAACACCTGGAGGAACTAGAAAAAGAAAAGCACACCAATCCCAAATCAAACAGAAAGAAAGAAATAACAAAGAGTAGAGTAGAAATAAATGAAATTGAGAACAAAAAAAAACAAAAGGGAAATTAACAATACCAGAACCTGGTTCTTTGAGAAAATCAATGAAATCAACAAAGTCTTAGCTAGACTAATAAAGAAAAAGGGGAGAAACTATAAATAAAATCAGGAGTAAGTGAGGGACATTACAACTGACACCACAAAAATAAAAAGGATCATAAGAGGATATTATAAGAAACCATATGCCAACAAATTAGACAACCTAGATAAATGGACAAATTCCTAGAAATGAACGAACCCTTGACTCTACAAGTAGTACAGGAACTCAACAAACCAATCACAAGTAAAGAAGTTGAATCAGTCCTCAAAAATCTCCCAACAAAGAAAAGTCCAGGACCTGATGGCTTCACAGGTGAATTCTACCAAACGTTTCGAGAAGAATTAATACCAATCCTCTTTAAGCTCTTCCAAAACACTGAAAAGGAGGGAAAATTATCCAACACATTTTATGATAAAGGCCAAACATCATCCTAATACCAAAGCCTGATAAAGATATTATAAGAAAAGAAAATTACAGACCAATCTCTCTAATGAACACAGACACAAAAATTCTCAACAAAGCACCCACAGATCAAATCCAAGAGCATGTTAAAAAAAATTGTACACCACAATCAAGTGGGTTTTATTGCTAGTATATAAGGGTGGTTCAACATAAAAAAATCAGTTAATGCAATACACCATATTAACAAATCGAAGGAAAAAACCACATGATGATCTTGATTTTTGCAGAAAAGGCATTTGACAAAATCCAGTATCCTTTCTTGATAAAACATTTCAAAAGACAGGTATAGAAGGAAACTTTCTCAACATAATAAAGGGCATATATAAAATCTCACAGAGGTTGAAAGCTTTCCCTCTAAGATCAGGAACAAGAGTTCAGCAAAGTGGCAGGATACAAAACCAACACGCAAAAACCAGTAATGCTTCTATACACTAGTAATGAGCAAGCTGAGGGGGAAATCAAGAAAAATATTCCATTTCCAATAGCAATAAAAAGTCTCAAATATCTAGGAATTAATTTAACGAGGAATATACAGGATCTGTGTTCAGAAAACTACAAAACCCTGCTAAAATAAATCAAAGAAGATCTAAATAAATGGAAGAATATTCCATGTTCATGGATTGGAAGACTAAATTGATTTATAGATTCAACACAATTGCAATAAAAGTTCCAACAGCATTTTTTACAGAAATGGAAAGCTGTGGTTTAGCCTGTGCAGAATTGGTAAAAAGTTGCTCGTAAATGTTTGGAAATGAATAGAAATGGTGAAAGCACATCACAGGATTTATAATTACTAGCACTAACATATAGGTATGAGAGTGGGAGTTTTTGTTGTTTTTTTGTTTTTGGGGGGGGTAATGAAAATGCTCTAACACTGACTGAAGTGATGAATGCACAACTCTGTGATTATACCAAATGCCATTGGTACATTTTAGATAAATTGTGTAGCTTTTGAAGAAAAAAAATAATAAGGTGAATTGGGGGGAAAATACGCCAAAAATAAGATATGGATTATAGTTAGTAGTAATACTTTGACGATGTTCTTTCATAATTTGTTACAAATGTTTTACAAAAATGCAAGCTATGGGTGGTGGGGTGATGTATGGGAGCCCTGTGTGATGTTATACATGTTTGTTTTCTAACTTCACAATTTTTACTACACACTTATTATTTATATATGCTCACTTATGAATGATACACTTCAATAATTTTTAACAATGAAATAAAAAGCCAACCCATTTCATGATATATTGCTTTCAGCAGTCTAGCAAACTAGAACAAACTTTAATTGCAAATATGGCCTATAAAAGAAAGACCCTAAATAGATCAAAGTAAAATATCGGATACATCTCAGAGGACCAGGGCTGCGTGGGAGTGCCTAAACAGCCATGCCACAGCATTCTCCGAAGCTTTGCAAAACCCACAGAACCTCCTGACACGAGAGTGGTAAACTCTGCACTGCCCCAGCCTGGCCACAGGCCCTCTCTCTGGGAACCACGGGCAAGAGCCAATCGCTCCTTTGGCTAACTGGCCACGGCGAGCTGGCAGGCTCCTTCGCCAGGTTCCTCACTCTTGGTCCAGTGGTCCTGAAGTACTCCAAATAGACCTACGCCAAGACACATACTACTCAGAATGCCAAATGTAAAAGATAAAGAGAAAATGCTCAGAGCAGCAAGAGAGAAGCAAACGATCACGTACAAAGGACGTCCAGTAAGACTTAGTGCAGATTTCTCTTCAGAAACCATGGAGGCGAGAAGACAGTGGTATGATACAATTAGGAAACTGAAAGAGAAAAACTGCCAGCCAAGAATTCTTTATCCAGCAAAACTGTCCTTCAAATATGAAGGTGAATATAAAGTATTCACAAACAGACAGAAACTAAGAGTTTGCAAAAAAGAATCCACCTTTGCAGGAAATATTAAAGGAAGCCTTAGAACCTGAAAGAAAAAGACAGGAGAGAGAGGCTTGGAGGAGAGTACAGAAGAAAGAAAAGCAGAAAGGATAACCAAAAGAGTAAAAAGAGAGACAAAAATAAGATGACATATGAAAACCAAAGAATAAAATGGAGGAAATAAATAGTGCATTTTCAGTAATATCATTGAATGTGAATGGATTAAATTCCCCAATCAAAAGATACAGGCTGACAGAATGGATAAAAAAACATGAGCCATCCATATGCTGCTTACAAGAAACTCACCTCAGACCCAGGGATACAAGCCGGCTGAAAGTAAAAGGTTGGAAAAAGATAATACATGCGAATAGTAAACAGAAAAGAGCAGGGGTAGCTATACTAATATCAGACAAAACAGACTTCAAATGCAAAAAAGTGATAAGAGATGCAGAAGGCCATTAATATATTAATAAAAGGGACGATCCTCTAGGAAGATATAACAGTCATAAATATCTACGCACCTAACCAGGGTGCCCCAAAATATATGAGAAAAACTCTGGTAAAACTGAAGGGAGAAATAGACATTTCTACAATAATCGTCAGAACCTTCAACACCCCTCTCACATCATTAGATAGAACAACTAGACAGAAGATCAACAAGAAAACAGAGAACTTGAACAATATGATAAACAAGTTAGACCTAACAGACATATACAGAACACTGCATCCAAACTCAGCGGGTTATACATTCTTCTCAAGTGCCCATGGATCTTTCTCCAGGATAGACCACATGTTGGGCCAAAAAACACCTCAATAAATTATGAAGTTTGAAATTATACAAAGCACATTCTCTAATCATAATGGAATAAACTGGAAATCAATAATAGGCGGGAAAGAGGAATATTTGCAAACATGGAGGCAAACAACACACTCTTGAACAGTCAGTGGGTCAAAGAAGAAATTGCAAGTGAAATCAGTAAATATATTGAGACAAATGAAAATGAGAACACAACATATCAAAACTTATGGGATACAGCAAAGGCAGTCTTGAGAGAGAAATTTATAGCCCTAAATGCCTATATTAAGAAACAAGAAAGAGCTAAACTCAAAGATTTAACTGAACAACTTGAGATACTAGAAAAAGGACAGCAAACCAATCCCAAAGCAAAAAGAAGGAAAGAAATAATAAAGATTAGAGCAGAAATAAATGAAAATGAGAACAGAAAAACAATAGAGAAAATCAACAAAACCAAAAGCTGGTTCTTTGAGAGGATCAATAGAATTGACAAACCCCTCGCTAGACTAACAAAAAAAAAAAAAAAAAAGAGAGAAGATGCAAATAAATACAATCAGAAATTAAAGGGGGGAAATTACAAATGACCTCACAGAAATAAAAAGTATCATAAGAGGATGTTAAGAGGAACTATATGCCAACAAACTAGACAACCTAGATGAAATGGACAAATTTCTAGAAACCCATAACCAACCTACACTGACACAACAAGAAATACAAGAACTTAACAAACCAATCACAATTAAGGAGATTGAATCCGTCATCAAAAATCTCCCAGCAAAGAAAAGTCCAGGACCAGATGGCTTCACAGGTGAATTCTACCAAGCATTTCTAAAAGAATTAACACCAATCCTGTTTAAACTCTTTCAAAAAATTGAAGAGGAGGGAAAATCACCCAACACATTTTATGAAGCCAACATCGCCCTAATACCAAAGCCAGATAAAGATTCCACAAGAAAAGAAAATTACAGACCAATCTCTCTCATGAACATAGATGCAAAAATTCTCAACAAAATACTTGCAAATCGAATCCAACAGCATATCAAAAGACTTATACATCACGACCAAGTGGGATTTATTCCTGGCATGCAAGGCTTGTTCAACATAAGAAAATCAATCAATGTAATACACCACATTAACAAATTGAAGGTAAAAAAACACATGATCATCTCAACAGATGCAGAAAAGGCATTCGACAAAATCCAACATCCTTTTTTGATAAAAATACTTCAAAAGATAGGAATAAAAGGAAAATTCCTCAATATGATAAAAGGCATATATGAAAAACCCACAGCCAACATCATACTCAATGGGGAAAGGTTGAAAGCTTTCCCCCTAAGATCAGGAACAAGACAAGAATGCCCACTGTCACCACTGTTATTCAACATTGTGCTAGAAGTTCTAGCTAGGGCAATTAGACAAGACAAAAAAATTAAAGGCGTCCAAATAGGAAAAGAGGAAGTAAAACTCTCACTGTTTGCAGATGACATGATCCTGTACTTAGAAAATCCTGAAGTATCCACAACAAAGCTACTTGAACTAATAAATGAGTTCAGCAAAGTGGCAGGATATAAGATCAACACGCAAAAATCAGTAATGTTTTTGTACACTAGTACTGAACAATCTGAGGAGGAAATCAGGAGGAAAATTCCATTTTCAATAGCAACAAAAAGACTCAAATACCTAGGAGTTAATTTAACCAAGGAAGTACAGGACCTATATGCAGAAAACTAAAAAACAATGCTAAAAGAAATTTAAAAAGACCTAAACAAATGGAAAGACATTCCGTGTTCATGGATTGGAAGAATAAATATTGTGAAGATGTCAATCTTGCCCAAACTGATCTATAGATTCAATGCAATACCAATCAAAATCCCAACAGCTTACTTTACAGAATTAGAGAAGGCAATTACCAAATTCATCTGGAAGGGTAAGTGCACCCGAATAGCCAAAAGTATTCTGAAAAAGAAGAGCAATGTGGGAGGAATTTCACTGCCTGACCTTGAAACTTATTACAAAGCTACAGTGGTCAAAACAGCACGGTACTGGCATAAAGATAGACACATCAGTGGAATAGAATTGAGAATCCAGAAATAAACCCTCACCTATACAGTCAACTGGTTTTTTTTTGTTTTGTTTTTTTTTACCGGGAGGTCCCGGGGATCGAACCCACGTCCCTCCATATGGGAGACAGATGCCCAACCAGTTGAGCCACATCCGCCCCCGTCAACTGGTTTTTGACAAACCTACCAAGCCCACGCTGATGGGAAAAAACAGTCTCTTCAACAAATGGTGGGAAACGGATGTGGCTCAAGAGATTCGGCGTCCGTCTACCATATGGAGAGACCGGGGTTCGATCCCCGGTACCTCCCGGTTAAAAAAAAAAAAAAAAAAAAAAAAAACAATGGTGTTGGGAGAACTGGATATTTATAACCAAAGAATGAAAGAGGACCCCTATCTCACCCCCTATAGAAGAATCAACTCAAAATGGATCAAAGATCTAAACATAAAAACCAGGACCATAAAACTACTAGAAGATAATGTAGGGAAACATCTTCCAGACCTTGTAGTAGGTGGTGGTTTCTTGGACCTCACACCCAAAGCATGTGCAACAAAAGAAAAAGTAGATAAATGGGACCTCCTCAAAATTAAACACTTTTGCACCTCACAGGACTTTGTCAGAAGGGTGAAAAGGCAGCCGACTCAATGGGAAAAAATATTTGGCAATCACATATCTGATAAGGGTTTAATATCCAGGATATATAAAGAGATGTTACAGCTCAACAATAAAAAGACAAATGACCCAATTAAAAAATGGGCCAAAGACTTGAATAGATATTTCTCCGAAGAAGAAATACAAATGGCAAAAAAACACATGAAGAAATGCTCAACATCACTCATGATTAGGGAAATGCAAATCAAAACTACAATGAGATCATTTCACACCTATCAGAATGGCCACTATTGAAAAGACAGAGAACTACAAGTGTTGGAGAGGATGTGGAGAGATAGGAACACTTCTTCACTGTTGGTGGGAATGCAGGATGGTGCAACCACTGTGGAGGACTGTCTGGCAGTTCCTAAAGAAGTTGAATATGGACTTGCCACGTGACCCTGCAATACCACTACTGGGTATATACCCAGAAGAACTGAGAGCAGTGACACGAACAGACATCTGCACACCGATGTTCATAGCCACATTATTCACCATTGTCAAAAGCTGGAAACAACCCAGGTGTCCATCAACAGATGAATGGATAAACAAACTGTGGTCTATTCACACGATAGAATATTATGCAGCTGTAAGAAGAAATGAAGTCGTAAAGCATATGGCAACATGGATGAACCTGGAGGACATTATGTTGAGTGAAGCAAGCCAGACACAAAAGGACAAATACTGTATGAATGCATTACTATGAACCAAATATATTGTGTAATATATTGTTTGATTCACACACACCAAAAAAACAAAAAAACAAAACAAAAAAAAAAATTTACATGTATCCATTACATTTAATTGAGAAATGTATATATTTATTCATCTGTGTTTACTTTTTAGTTTTTAATTGCTTATGTTTTCAATTATTAAATGTACAAAATAAAGTTTAAATAAATAAATAAATAAAAAGGCCTGCCCCCTTCGGGTCATGCATCGGCTGTCACAGATCACCTTCTCGTCACCTCTGTGATGTCGGGGTCGACCTGACCAAGCCCAAGACGAGAACTGTCAACTCTTTCGGGGTGAGCAGGCGGAGAGAATGGAGATGATTCACTACAATTTGAGATGCCCTACATTATAAACCCCTTGAGGTGAGGAACTGTTTAACTCACTTTGACCATCTCCTGCACAAGCTGCGTTTAAAGCTAGTTTCAAGATGACCTTCCCACCAGTCAGCTGGGGAAAGCTCGAGCTCTTTTAAGAACTCAATGGCAGCCATTTCTCTCTTCCACCCGATCCTTGGGAAAGGCCCCCTAAGTCCAAGCTCGTGACGTCTGCAAAGCTGCAATCACAAGAAAGTCTCCTTCACATGTAATCAAACCCCTAAGTGAAATTTAAACCCATTTGGTATTTGCTTCTCTCTAGACACAAAAAATTAGAACAGATTCATACAAATACATTTTTGAACCAAAAAGACATGTATTATCTGTCCTCAAATTTAAATACCTTTAACTCCCTCTCTCCTAAATGCTTCTTTCCATCTCTTTATTTTGCTACTTTTTTCTGGTTCCTCTCCACTTGTGCAACTTTTTAGAAATCAGACACCGAATCCAAACTCTGTAATAAAAATTAAAAACACATTGCAGCATCCGTGAGTCCCCCAGGCAGGCGTTGCTAATTCACAAAATAAAGGGATATGCCAAACCTTAAATAAAGCAGAAGTTCTCGACCCCCTTGAGCCCCCACCAACCCCCTCTCAGACACACCCATCAATCACCAGGAAGGAGGGAAAAGGCTCTCCCCCAACCAGGCTCCCAGCCCCGAAGCAAGTTACTGTGGCAAGGTTACGCAAATGCCAGAGCAAACATTTTCTGCTGCATTAAGCTCACAGAAACTTATTCCAGTATTATTTTATTAATTTATTTAAACTAAACCCAACTTTGAGGATTGGGGGCAAGACGTCCTCAGTCAAACAGCCAGTTTCCCACCACATTTTCTCTCTGTGCCACACTCACCTGGGGCTGAGCTGCTGACCCTTCTCTGAGACTGGCCCGCCCGGGAGTGTGACCAACTCCCCTTCTCTCCCCATCGCTAAAGGATGTCTTCTAGGCCCTGATCCCCAGCTCCGGCTGGAGAGCCTGTGTGGCGAGCGCACGCAAAGGGCCCCTGGCTGCACAGGTCCCGCGCTCCAGAGCTGCCTCCGCGTGCTCCACGCACCCACCCTGCGCTGCCGCCAGGTTTCCATGCCTTCTTTACACCTCTCCCCCTTCCTTCTCCTCACGGCGCTGCCAGCTTGCTCTCCTTCCTCCCAGGTCCAGCCATGATACTATCGAGCTGCCCGAGAGGGGAGCTGTGTACCAGAGAGACCCCGAGGCCACGAGGAGAGCGGGCTCCTCTCCCCCAATCACAAATCCCAGGGCTGCTCCAGGTGTTGCGCTTGTCAGAGTTACACACGACACTGTAAAGTGTTTCAGAAATAACCACCTTAAAACAAGAAAAAGGAAATCACCATAGTCCCAGCACCCAATGGCAATAAAAAGAAAAGAAAGCAGTTTTAAATTGGGTGGGGAATAGATGTCCTTGGTAAAAATCAAAGTGAACACTGCCTTTGTTCAGGAAAACGTTTGATGAACCATTTGCATGTGGAAAATAAGCACCAGAGGAGAATCTAGAAAGAAATGATAGAACAAGAGGGAAAGCTGACTTGTTCTCTCTAGGAAAACTGGAGAAATCTCAGGCATTTTAGTCTGAAAGAGAAGGGATGAAAGAACAGAGAGGCACAACAGGAAAGCACAGCACTTGATGCAGGGCAGGCTGAGCCCTGCTGTGGTTTCTGTTTCCCAGAAAAAGGATGTTCAACATTCATTTTACAAAAATGAGGACACCCAATCCCCCAAACTTCCACGCATACTAAGACCCCAAACTCCAGGAAGGGGCAGAATCAACATGGGGAAAGAGGACACGTATTCAGAAGTCGGCCAGCACAAGCAGACATGCCCCCCAGAGGGGACCCTGAGCAGGCCCCACAGAAGCCCTGGGGACCACCGCCCCACCCACCGGACACGGAGCTGCGACAAGTACAAGTTAGTATCAGTGAACTAAAAAGAAGATCCACAGTTGAGTACAAACCATATATACAATTATGTGTTGTTTTTCTACCTGTTTTAATCATTTGTCATGTTACTAAAAGTTCTTCATAAACATTACAGAAATCCCCTCCCGGAGCGATTCCTCAATTCACCAGCCACCACTCTACTATGACACACCAAGTTGTCTCTCATTTTCCACCATAAAAAGTAACACTGAAGCAAACAGCTTCTTTACAAACAAATTGTTTTCAGACTTTCAGAGATACCAGAAGTGGAATTTAGGAATCAAGGGTATAAGCATTTTTAAAGTTGATACAAAATGCAAAATTATACTGTCCACACCATACCAATTTACACTTTCCAAAATAACAAACATCCACATTTAAAAGAGGAAACACTTGGGTAATATGGTTTTTAAAGTGCTGCTTCGCTGATCTGAGCTCCTCTGACTACAAATGACTTAGCCTTTTAAGCAGCTTACTTGCCATGTGCTCACCTGCTCAAGGTCCCCACTTCTGCCCCACCACCCATTTTAAATCTTCGCATTTTCCTCTGGATGAACTGAATTATTTCTACTTAAGTCTATTAATCTTTTAAGGATCACAGTTGTTAATATCTTCCCAGTTTATCTTCATTTTTGTTCATGTTGTTCTCCGCTCTGCAGTTTCACATTTTTATGTAATCTTATTTTTCACCAACTCATTCATTCATTAAGTGCTACAGCAACTAAACAGCAACAATATATCAGCTTCAGCTTTCAAATCTGATCACAATATATTAGGATAATGATTTTCCAGAACCACACTAACATGAGATTGTTTAATTTTTCAACCATCATATGTACATAACATTATAAACAAAACAAAGAGTTACTTACTGAATCCAAAAAGCAAAGGTAAGACCCGGAACTCTGTGCTATTGCTTGATTTTTAGAATATCCAACTGTTTAAAAAAAGAGGAAGAAAAGTTATTTTATAATTCAATTTTCAATAGTATTCTCATTCATAAAACTTAGTATTCTATGTAAGAAAAGTAGGAATAAGGAAAGAAGACATTGCACTATGAAGTTGAAAATCAGGTCAGCGCTAAAAGAATGAAAGAGCATAAAGACAAATAGCACACCTAGCACCAGCGTTTAACAGACCAAAGCAAAGCATGCTCAGTGGAGGGGGAAAAATCAGCAAATATCTCTAAATATCTCGAGTACAGCATTAAGCCAAGACCTGGGCTGTGTGTGTGTGTGTGTGTGTGTGTAAAATATATACACTTTTTTTTTTTTAGGTACCAGGGCCAGGGATTGAACCCGGGACCTCACATGTGGGAAGCCAGCGCTCAACCACTGAGCCACATCAGCTTTCCTGAGTTGGTTTTTTCATTTGTTTGCTTGTTGTATTTTTTTGTTTGTTTTTTTTAGGAGGCACTGGGAACTGAACTCAGGACCTGGGAGGCAGGCACTCAACCACTTGAGCCACATCCGCTCCCCATGGGGTATATTTTTAAAAATCAAAATTTAAATGCCCTTGTGCTTTCGTAGATACTGACAAGGACACTTTCAATAAAGTCTATGCTGACAAGTCAGGAAAATGGTTACCTGGAAGAAGGAACATATATTTCAGTAAGCTAAAGTCACTGTCAGAATCCCCTAAACTTGAGTGATGGAAGATCCTATTACCCGGCCAATTCCATTTCTACCGCAGGCCCAAGAGAAATATAGACACATGTTCACCAAAGAACAAGCTAAAGAGCTTTCAGCACCACAAACTGGGAGCCACCAAAAGGTCCACGGCAATGAAAACGAGCACCAGGCCACGGGTGAAGCGTATGCAACTGCTGCGGAGCACAAAACCTGCCGTCAGGAAGGTGGGTGCGGCTGCAAGGGAGGGGTGGGCTGGCCCTCACGTGCTCTGTCTGTGAAAATCGGCAGAGCTGCACACTTACGGCAAGTGTGCTCTTCTGTACGGCGGCCATGTTTTAGTAACTGTTTAAAGCAGAAAGAGATTCCAGCTGAGTTGGAAAGAGCTAAACAGTCACCTACAGTTAAATGCTGAAGGGCCGGCAGGCTCAAAAGCAGGCAGGAGGCCGTGAGGGTGAGGACACAGACGGTGCAGAGCAGACGCGCCTGGCGGCGAGGCACCGAGGGCACTGGGCCCACCTTGGGGGCCAGGTCTGTTTGAGGCTCAGGCGCATGTCCGGGGGCAAGCAGGAGCCACTGCTGCGGGAACTGGCTGCTGGACCAACAAGCCGGAACTTGACCCTGTAAGCAGGGGCAGCCACGAAGGGTTTCTGAAAGGAGATGCACCAACGGGGATGTTTCAGGAACAGGAGGCTGGCCGCAGAGGCCTGTGGAACCGACAGGCTGGGGAGGGGGCTCGCTTTCCCCAGGAAGACAGGAGACACAGCGCCACAAGGGGAGGCCACGCAAAGCAAAGCGCGCGAGTGCCAGGCGGCCACCACCGAGCTCTGGGCTCCAGGACGAGAGCGCCAGCCGCAGAGAGTCACCGCCCGCACCCGAGCGGCCGCCGGGCTTCCTGCTCTCAGGCACCGCCTCTAGCTGGTGGGGAAGGGGGTCCCAGACACGAAGTCCTCCGGCCAGAGGGCCTGCGCACCAGGGAAATGGGGGGAATCGGGCGCTTCTAACGCCACCTGCCGTCACGCAGAGTGGGAGCCTGACCAGGCAGCAGCCTCGTTTGCAGCACTGACCCCTGGAGCTCAGCCACCCACAGCCGTCAGCAGAGCACGTCCACAGGCAGAGGGGGGAGCAGGGAAGGACGGAGGCCGGGGCAGCAAAGCGCCCCGCCCCCTGACCTTGGGGACCGGACCGCCAGCCCTCGCCCCCATCACTACCAAGCGAGGCGAGCCAGAGAAGGGCATACCCAAAGAGGTTTTTGCTAAAAATGAAACCGCAAAGAGACTGTCCACAATCTAATTTGAATTAGCAAGTCCTGTTCAAAAAGTTGCTTATTAGAGTTGGGTTTTAGAAGGAGAAAACTCAAATACACGAATATGGGTAATGAAGAAGGCATAATTCACTAAAGACACTGGAGGTTTCTCACAAAGAATCTTGTGCTTGGCAAACAGGAGGAATTTGCTTTAACAGCACTGCCTTGAAGAAAGTCAAACGCTGGCGGCAGACACTGACGCTGGGGGCGGGGCCCTCTGTGAGCAGGGCCGGTCGCCATGGTCACGGCAATGCAAGCGCCTGGGTGAGAGAGTGACATTCCTTCCTCTCAGACAGACAAGGGTGGAATTCGCTTTATTTTTATTTTAGCAAGTGACCACATTATTAAGAAATGTTTTACTCTATTATCACATGAAATAACACCAAATGAATCCGAGTCCAGCTTAAATAGCCCAGCACTCCTGAAAATAAGGCACTTTGGATCTATGTTCCCTAACGGTAACACAGCTTTTCCTATTTAAGAAAATATTGGGGGTCAGATGTGGCTCGGTGGTTGGGCGTCCGTCTCCCATATGGAGGGACCCGGGTTCGATCCCCGGAACCTCCTGGTAAAAGGAAAAAAAAAAAAAAAAGAAACTATTGTTACAGGAAAACGTGTCCTATCAGATATACACAATTAAATCCATTTAACAGAGTGCATTACAGGGTTCCCACAAATTCTCCTCACCCCAACTTCAAAGAGAGCAGGATGACCTCACTTCACAGCACTTTAGCTTGGTTCTCAATAATCTGTTCCTACAACTATTTTTTTTTCCTTGATGGAATACATACAAATGTGATATGGCTCAAGTTATATCTAATCAACAAAAAGTATTTTATGAAATACAAACTTTGTTTTTAAAATGACGATCTGACAAGGAGCACCACGGCATCCATCAAAATGCCTTCCATTTACTTCCATTCAGCTGAGACAGATGTAAAGCACTGTTCACAGTAGTTTTTAAAAACCACAATCTGTTTACACACATTTCAGAAGATGGAAAAGACATTCAACAGTAACTTTGATTTATGAAGGTTTTATTTCAAATCAACTAAACAGAATGAAAATGAGAACTAATTTAGGGAGAAACATCACTCTCTTCCAGACACACGGGATGGCGGCAGCGCGGCGCCCGCTGGCGAGGCCTGCGTGTATCCGCCAGCTCAAGGCTTCGCCGGTGTGCAGGCATCCTCAGCGCCACAGCACTCTGAGGGGCTCCCACCCAACGCCCTGTTCACAAACAAGGAGCCGAGGCGCAGCGGGGCGGCAGAGTGGGCGCTCACCCCCACTTCTGAGCACTCTGCTCACCACCCTGACCCCCCCCACGGTTTCCTGGAGCCTCAAAGGACTGCAAGGAAGAGGCGCAGACACCTGCTGCTCACGCCCACCGAGATGCATCCCATGAAAAGTTACTTTGGCAATATCAAAGAATAAGATCTTTCTGTATATACTTTAAAAATAGTAGATATTTTCTTTTCAAATTATTAAGTTTTAAAATTTGTTTTAGATTTTTAAAATATTTATTAAATATTTTACACATTTCCTACTTTCTTAAGAGTATACTGGATACCATTCATTAGGAATTTCATGGGGACAGGGAAGCAGATTTTCAAACAGAAGATTCTGTTTCATTCTTTGAAACCCAACTATGTCTTAACTCATTCTCTACCGACACCTACTCTCCACTTGACAAAATAAATAATAATTAAGTGCTGCTAAGATGCTTGCAAAAGACACAGGCATTCCAACCTCTGGGTGCTGCTTTCAGGTTGGGGAGAAGATGCATTTTATACCACTTTCGTGAAGCAGCCAATGTTCAGGAATGTTTAATCTTGTTTGAGGATGGATCCCAAAGAGCCTCGGACATCCTGGGATCAGATCCCAGTTCTGCTAAAACGAATTGTCTTCACTTAGAGTAAACCGATGAGTTGTTCCAAGGATGACAACACCGACCGCACAGGACTGGGACAAGAATTAGACAAGGCTGTGCAAGGGGACGCGCAGTGGAACCAGAGAGCTGCTGCCAAGACGCTGCCGCTGACCCACGCCGGCACCAGCAGTGGCCGCGCATCCCAGAGTTGCCTGGCCACCCAAAATGGACAGAGAAAGAAAGGAGGAGGTGGCTTTGGGGCCATGGAGCGTCTGGGAAGAGCAGATTACTTATGAGAGTCCCCTGGATGTGCCAACCCCTCCACTCCTCCTGACCCATCCAGCCACCAGTTCTATCCTGAAAATACTGGAGGAGTTGCTGATAGCCTGCGTTTTTTTCTTTTTTTTTAAGATTTATTTATTTACTTACTTACTTTTTTTTTTAATCCATTTTACCCCCTCACCCTCACCCTGCTTTTGCTGTTTCTGTGTCCATTCGCTGGGCAGTTCTCTGTGTCTGTTTCCTACCCTCTCCTCTCATCCTTCTCCTCCTGTCTTCACTGGGATTCAATCCTGGGAACCTCCGATGTGGGAGAGAGGCACTCCGCCACCTGCACCACCTCAGTGCCCGGTGTTTCGGCACATCTTGTCTTGGCTCTCCCTTTTGTCACGCTCCTGTTATGTCATCATCTTGCTGCTTGGCTCGGCAGGGCCTGGGGGCTCACTCGCTTGCAGGGCCTGACGGCGCGCCCACACACCTTCTATATTTTTCTTTATTTTACCAGGAGGTCCCAGGGATCGAACTCCGGTCCCTCCATATGGGAAACGGACACCCAACCACCGGAGCCACATCCAGCCCCCAGAGCCTGCATTTTTGCAAGTCACAAGATGGATCTGATGAACAGCTAGTAGTAGAGCTAACGCTTCCCTGGCTCTCATATGGGATCCTGACACTCAACCTGCCTACCCCATGAAAACGTCAAAAACTGAAAGATTCACTCAGGACCATGTTCACTATAAAGTGAGTCTGAAGCTGAGAATATTTTAAAGCAGTGGTTCTTGACCCTGGAGGCACATGAGAATTTCTCAGGATGCTTTTAAAACCCTGATGCCTAGGGATTGTGGGAAGATGGTGAGCGACGAACAGGCAGAGCTGAACACTTTCACAAAAACAACGGAGAAAGAGCCAAAAGCTGTCCGAGGGTCAGCAGACCAGGACAGTGCTACACAACTCCTGGAGGGTGAGAGGCAGAGAGACGAAGAAGCCGAAATGACAAGCATGAGTCACCAAGCCCCTGCAGCAGCCAGGAAGGGCTCCCCTCCCCACCCCCAAGACATCACGCTGGGGCAAAGCCCCCGGAACCCTGCAGCTGACTGAGAGGGGAAAGGGGCGGGGGGGTCGGGGTGCTTTTCTTCAGTGAATTCGGCCAGCAGAGTCCGCTTTGAATCTCCAGTCTGGGGATTCAACACAGGAGCACAGTTAAGCCAAGGCAAACACCTCCACGGAAAGGTGCACTGACCAACGCCATCTGCTAGCAGTATGAAAGCTGCATGGACAAAAACTGTTCTCCATGCTCTCAGTATCCAACCCCTGGGAGAAAATCTGTGCCTCACTAGTGAGTCCCTGGTCCGATTTTGAAAACTTAAGCAGGACAAGTTTAAAGACTAAGTTGAACCAAATATTAAAGAAATATCAAAAAACCAACAAGCAATAGAGAGAAATTAGTCATCAGTTAAATTTACCAACTTATTCAGATGCCTAGACATCAGCAAAAAATTACAAGCCATATTAGGAAACAGGAAGAGATGGCCCAGCCAAAAGAACAAACCAAATATCCTGAAGAAATGTAGCATTTAATACAATTAATCAGTGATAATCACACAACTCTCCTAAATCACTTCAAAGAATTTAAAAAAAATATGACTAAAGAAACAAAGGATATTAAAAGGACACTGGGATGGGAAGCGGCTGTGGCCCAATCAGTGAGGCTCCCCGTTTACCATATGGGAGGCCCCGGGTTCGGTTCCCGGGGCCTCCTGGTGAAGGCAAGCCCGCCCGCACGGCGTGGTTAGCTAACCCAGCGAGCACAAGCAGCAAGGGGGGGATAAGTGAATAAATAAATAAAATCTTAAAAAAAAAAGACACTGGGAGAACATAAAGAACAATTTGAAAGCCTGCAAAGAAGAGTAACAGACCTTATGGGAATGGAAGACACAAAGGATGAGATTAAAAATACATTAGAGGCACATAAGAGCAGATTGGAATTACCTGAAGGCAGAATTAGTGGTTCTGAAGACAGAACATCTGAACTGGAAAAGACAGGAGAACAGAAGGAGAAGAGAGGGGGAAGAACGGAGCAGAGTCTCAGGGAATTGAACGACAACGTGAAACACACAAACGTCCGCATCATTGGTGTCCCAGAAGGAGAAGAGAGTGGAAAAGGGGCAGAAAGAAAATTTGAGAAAATAATGACTGGAAACTTCTGAACCTTTATGAAGGACATAGATATCAATATCCAAGAAGGGCAACATGCCCCAAACAGAATAAATCTGAACAGACTTACTCCGAGAGGCCTTCTATGCAGAATGACAAATGTCAGAGAAAAACAGAGGATTCTGAAAGCAGCAAGAGGAAAGCAAAGCATCCCAAACAAGGCACTTAAGATTAAGTGCCGACCTCTCATCAGAAACCAGGGAGGAGAGAAGAAAGTGGTATGATGCATTTAAGGTACTGAAAGAGAAAAACTGCCAGCCAAGAATTCTGTACTCAGCACAGCTGTTCTTCAAAAATGAGTGTTAGTTCAAAGTCTTCACAGAAAACAGCAACTGGTAGACTATGTTACCAAAAGACCAGATTTGCAATAGATAATAAATGGGGTGCTGCAGCCTGAAAGGAGAAAACAAGGGCAAGAGATTTGGAAAAGCGTTTAGAATTGAAGATTATTAGGAAGGGTAAACTAAAGGATAAGAAGACAGACAATAGAACAATATAACAACAGAAAGAAGGACAAAATGGATGAAGTAAGTACTGCCTTTACAGTAATAACACTGAATGTTAATGGATTGAACTCCCCAATCAAAAGACATGGATAAAATATGAGCCGTCTATATGTTGCCTACAAGAGACCACCTCAGACATTAGGACACAACCAGGTTAAAAATGAAAGATTGGAAAAAGGTATTCCATGCAGATGGTAATCAAAAAACAGCTAGAATAGACCAGATAAATGCAAAATACAACATTATAGTATATGAACTGTAATTACTCAGTGCAACTGGCAAATTGTTCCTGTGATCAGTATTCTGTAATTATTTTCATAGGAAATAAACACTTGCTTTTAATTGAGGAGAGCTGGAGAAGAGAGATATTTTTGGATACTTCATTTTTCTTTAACCCTTCTTATTCATACTCTTTAATTAAAATAAACTATCTGGATCAATAATGATTTAGCATGACTACTGTTGAACAAGATTTTGAGTTTTTCTGCCTCATAAAATTATGAGTTAGCCAATCATTATCTGCTGTAATTCATTCCAATAAGGAGTGCACAATTGGGAAGGGGATGTGGCTCAAAGCGATTAGGCTCCCATCTACCTACCATATAGGAGGTCCAGGGTTCAATTCCTGGGGCATCCTGGTGAAAGGCAAGCTGGCCCGTGCGGTGTGCTGGCCTGCACAGGAGTACTGGCCTGCGCAGAGAGCTGGCGCAGCAAGATGACACAACAAAAAGAGACACAGAAGAGAGACAATAAGAGACACAGCAGACCAGGGAGCCGAGGTGGCTCAGAGATTGAGCGCCTCTCTCCACTCCAGAAGGTCCCAGGATCAGTTCCCAGTGCCGCCCAAAGAGAAGAGAAGCAGACACAGAAAAACACACAGAGCAGATAGCAAACGCAAAACAATGGGGCGGGGTGGGGGGGGAATAAATAGGTCTTAAAAAAAAAAAAAGATACATCATGTTAATTAAAAAAGAAAAAAAGATGTGAAGAATTCCCAAATAGGAATTTGATTATCTAGAAAGAACTATGGCCTAAATGAAAATTAAATAACTAAAACAATAATTTATTTCATTCTTAGAGATTATTATATCCAAAAGTTAGGGCAATAATATAAAAATTAGAATTATGTTATAATTAATTTCTATTATATTTGAATTATCATTTACATTTATAAATGTTTGTTGTTATACTATCTATTTTTTATAATTGATTATAGTAAATCTAACCTGGCTGTGTACTCTCTTTCAAAATTTGTAATTTCTTTCAATCTATTATTTATTTTATAAGTTTACAATAAAGGACTTTTTAAAAGCTAAAAAAAAAAGCCATTATTATACACTTTGGATAGACCATATGGTATTTGAAGATATCTCAATAAAACTGCTTAATAAATAAATAATTGTACAAGAATAGCCAGAAATAGCAGCTATGTACATCAGGGGAAACAGAGAGATTGAGAGGTGAGGAATTTTCTTGTTTGTTTTTTGTTTATTATTATTGAAATAATGAAAATGCTTTAATAACTATCAAAGTGATGAACACACAACTATGAGATTATACCAAATATCACTGACTGTACACTTTGGATAAATTGTATGCTTTATTAATATGTATCAATAAAATTGATTTTTTAAAATCCTGACGCTTAGACTGCACCCTAGATAAATTAAATGAGAATATCTTAGGGTGAGACACAGATTAGTAGTTTTAAAGCTCCACAGGTGACTCTAACATGCAACTAAAGTTTAAAGAAAGACATGGCTCCTAAAACCTGAAAGAACAATGACTATTAACTACAGGTATATCATCTGCCCTGCCTCTGCCTTTTCAATCCCATGCAGATTATGCAGATAAATATTTTTCAAGCTCTATATGAAAACTTTTAAATCAAACTAAAGAAAGCTTGATATATTACTATTAAAGCTGAAGATACAAAACAAATCATCCAATATAAAAACAAGATTGAATGAAAAACAACTACACCTAGATCCAGCACCATGAAATTTCAAAGTCAAACCATAAAGAGGAAAATCTTAAATGCTTGCAGAAAAGATAAGTAGTCAGAATCAGACTGATATCAGATTTTTTATTTGAAACATGGGACATCAGTAGACAACGAGCTAATCCCTTTAAAAGTCTAAGGAAAATCATTCTTTAGCTAGTATTTTATACCCAGTCAAACTATCAATTAGGCATAAATATAAATGAAGACATTTTTCAAATATGTAAAAAACTCTATTTTAGCATCCATTTATCAAATATGGAAAAATCACTTTAAAAAGTACTCTAGCAAATTAAGAAGGAATATATGAAGAGAATCTTTTTTTACAAAAAGGAAAAAAAACAATGGTACTTGAGTATAATCCAGAAGAAGAGAATAAAGAGCTGAAAATAAGTGAATAAAGGTTCCACTGTATACTTGGAAACTTCCCCTAATATGCAGCAGGCATAGCAGCAATGGATTTCAGTTCCTTCTTATTTTTGCAGTGAAAAACAGCTGCATATTCACAACACTGTAAATGCTGTTCTAACAAGGAAAGAAGGGAGGGAGGGAGGAGGGAAAAGAGTGAGGGAAGAGGGGAAGGAGGGAGATAGGGAGGAAGGAAGGGGAAAAGGAAAGGGAAGGAGGTCAAAAGCAGTTCAGGAAAGGCGCCTGAGTACAAGCTCACCTCTATGGGGAGGGGTCTAGGGCAGCAAATGGGACTAAAGGAAGAGGAATCAAGCTTGTGATGCTTGTGTCTCTTCATCCTAGGGCCCACCTGCCAACATGCGAATGCACCAGTAAGGAAAAGACCTGGGAACTTAGCCATTCCTCCAGGCTGCATACTATCAGCCAAAGTACCCAACAGCCCTGAATTCATGTTGACAAGGTAACAAGCTATCTGAGGAGGGCAGATGCCATGAAATATATTTAAAGAATAATGACCAAAAATTTTCCAAATGTGGTGAAAGTTATAAACACACAGATACAAGAATCCTAACATGCATTTAAGGATATGTTACAACACAAGCTGCTCACTAGCTAACAGAACACCGGCTTCAGTGACAACACATTACAAATACAGACGTCATGAAACTAGTTCAGAAAGGTCACCAAGCAAACAGCTGCAACTCCCAACAAGAACAGTAACAGTCCCTGGAGTGGGAAGAGAATGTGATTTCCAGAGTCATATTAAAACATTCAAAATGTCTAGTTTAAAGAAAAAATGAGGGGGGCAGATGTGGCTCAAATGGTTGGGCGTCCGTCTCCCATATGGAGGGACCTGGGTTCGATCCCCGGGGCCTCCTGGTAAAAAAAAAAAGAAAAAAGAAAGAAAGAAAAAATGAGACATACAAAGAAACAACTAAAAATGGCTCATACACTACCCTATTCACAGGAAAAAGAGCAATTAATAGAAACTGGTCCTGAGAAAGTTCAGGCATGGGACTTACTAGACAAAGACTTTAAATCAACTTTCTTAAATATGTTCAAAGAGCTAAAGGAAAAATGGACAAAGAACAAAAGAAAATCAATAGAACAATGTCTTCCTAAGTAGAAAATATCAATAAAGACACAGAAATTATAAAAAGGAACCAAACAGGGAGTAGATGTAGCTCAAGTGGTTGAGCGCCTGCCTCCCATGTGCAAGTTCCCAGGTTTGTTCCCCAGTACCTCCTAAAAACAAAAAAACAAAACAAAAAACCTTTCACTGGGGAGTGGATGGGGAGCAGATGTAGCTCAGTGGTTGACTGACTGTTTCCCATGTATGAGGTCCTGGGTTCAATCCCTGGTACCTCAAAAAAAAAAAAAAAAAAAAGCGAACCAAACAGGATTTTGGAGCTGAAATGTAACTGAAATGACAACTTCACTAGTCAGCTTGATAGCAGACCGCAGTGGGCACAGGGGTCAGTGAGCCTGAAGTCCGTCAGCGCAGAGTATCCGGTCTGCGGAGCAGGCGATGGGACGCCAACAAGTACAGCCACACACGTACAGGAAGTCTCAGGAAAGGAGAGATAATAAAGGGGCAGAAGGGTATCTGGAGACTGCTTGAAGAAATAATGGCCAAAATGTCCCAAATCTGATGAAAGATGTAAATCTATACGTCCAAAAAACTCACTGAACTCCAAGAAGGATAAATTCAAAGAAATCCACGTAAAGATACAGTAGACTCAAACCGTCAGGAGACAAAGCAGAGAATCCTAGAAGCAACTCGTCACATAGAAAGAACCTTTAAAAGCCAACAGCCGATTTCTCAACAGAACCATGAGTGCTGGAAGGCAGTAGAGGACACAGTTAAAATGCTGGGAAAAAAACTTTCAAAAACAATTCTACAACTGGCAAAACTACCTTTCAAAACTGAAAGAAAGGGGGGGCGGCTGTGGCTCGGTCAGTGGGGCTCCCATTTGCCATGTGGGGGGCCCCGGGTTCGGTTCCCGGGGCCTCCTGGTGGGGGCGGGCCCGCCCGCGCGGCGTGGTTGGCTGACCCGGCGGGCGCGGGCAGCGGGGGGGGGAGATAAATGAGTGAATGGATAAAATCTTTAAAAAAAAAAAAACTGAAAGAAAAATTAAGATATCCCCCTATACAGAAAATCTGAGGGAGTTTGTTGCTACTAAGCCTTCCCTTCAAGAAATGCTAAAGAGAGTCCTCGAGGCTGAAATAAAAGGATACTAGACAATAATCTGAAGCTATGCAAAGAAATAAAGAACACCAGAGAAAGCAACTATATAAGTAAATATAAAAGCAGTATTATTTTATTTTTGGCTTGTATTTTTCCTAAATGATTTAAAAGACAAATACCTAAAACAATTACTTTAGTTAAAATGGAGATAAATGAAATAAAAATAGAAAAACAATAAAGAGTCAAAGAAACCAAAGATGGTTCTTTTAAAAAATTGACAAAATTGACAAATCTTTGGCTATAATGACTAAGAAAAAGAGAAAGAGGATTCGAATTACTAAAATTATGACAAAAAAAAAAAGAAACATTAATATTGACTTTACAGAAATAAAGAAGATTAAAGAGAATACAATGAACAATTATATGCCAACAAATTAGATAACCTAGATGAAATGGGCAAATTCCTAGAAACACACAAACTACCAAAATTGACTCAAGAAGAAACAGAAAATCTGAATAGAGCAGTAACAAGTAAAAAAAGATACAATCAGTAATCAAAAAGCCTCCCAACAAAGGAAAGCCCAAGGCCAGATGGATTCATTGGTGAATTCTATAAAATATTTAAATTAACACCAATCCTCTCAAACCCTTCCAAAAAATAGAAGAAGAACACTTTCTAACGCATTCTACGAGACTAGCATTACTCTGATACCAAAGCCAGACAATGACATCACAAGAAAAGAAAACTAGAAACTAATTCCCATTATTAATTTAGATGCAAAAATCTTCAGCAATAAACTAGCAATCCAGTTGCATATTGAAATGATTATACAGCATAACCAAGTAGGACTTACCCAAGAATACAAGGATGGTTCAACATAAGAAAATCTATCAATATAATATATCACATTAATAGAACAAAGGGAAAAAACCCACACGATGATCTCAATTGATGCAGAAAAAGGATTTGGCCAAATCTGTACACTTTCATAATAAAAAGACTCAATGAATGTTTTAGTTTGCTAAAGCTGCTGAAGGCAATACACCAGAAATGTATTGCCTTTTACAATAGGAATCTATTAGCTTACAAGCTTACAGTTCTGAGGCCATGAAAATGTCCAAATCAAGGCATAGTCAGGCAATGCTCTCTCCCCAAAAACCGGCTGCTGGTGATCCTGGACTCCTCCATCACATGGCAAGGCACACAGAAGTGTCTGCTGGTCTCTCCCTTCTCTTCCAGGCTTTGCTGCTTTCAACTTCTAGCTTCATGTCTTCCTCTTTGCTTCTGCGGCTTTCTCTCTCTCGCTCTCCATATTCATCCCATTTATAAAGGACTCGAGTAAGATGATTAAGACCCACCGTGCAGGGGGCGGACGTGGCTCAGATGGCTGGGCGTCCGTCTGCCATATGGAGGGACCTAGGTTCGATCCCCGGGACCTCCCAGTAAAATAAAAAATATGTATATAGAAGGCACATGGGCTGCCAGGCTCTGTGTGCCGGTGAGCCGCCAGCCCCGGGAGCCATGCAGCAAGATGATGACGTAACAGGAGAGAGACGCAGGGGAGAGACAAGACGAGATGCTCTGAAAGCTCCGGAAACCAGGAACCGAGGTGGCACAGGTGGCAGAACACCTCTCTCCTACATCAGAGGTCCCCAGGATGGAATCCTGGTGAAGACTGGAGGAGGAGGATGAGAAGAGATGGCAGGAAACAGACACAGAGAACTGCCCAGCGAATGGACACAAAACAGCAAATGGGGAAGGGGGGGTTAAAAAAAAAAAAAGACCCACCGTGGGCCATGCCGTAACTGAAGTAACCTAATCAAAAGGTCTCACAAAAAATAGGTTCACACCCAAAGGAATGAAGCAGCTTTTTTTTTTTTTTTTGAGGTACCGGGGGCCAGGGATTGAACCCAGGACCTCGTATGTGGGAAGCCAGCGCTCAACCACTAAGCAACATCAGCTTCTCCAAGTTGGCTTTATTGTTTGTTTTTGCTTGTTGTTTGTTATTGTTTTTTTTTTGCAGGAGGTACTGGGAACCAAACCCAGGATCTCCCGTGTGGGAGGCGGGTGCTCAACTGCTTGAGACACATCTGCTCTGTATTAGTCAGCCAAAGGGGTGCTGATGCAAAATACCAGAAATTAACTGGTTTTCACAAAGGGTATTTATTTGGGGTAAAAGCTTACAGTTACCAGGTGTATTAGTCAGCCAAAGGGGTGCTGATGCAAAATACCAGAAATCTGTTGACTTTTATAAAGGGTATTTATCTGGTGCAGAAGCTTATAGTTACCAGGCCATAAAGCGTTAAGTTTCTTCCCTCACCAAAATCCGTTGTCACATATTGGAGCAAGATGGCTGCCAACATTTGCCAGGGTTCAGGCCTCCTGGGTTCTTCTCTTCCTGGGTCTCCATTTCTCTCCGGGCTCAGCTCCTGTTTCCTCCACAAGGTCAGCTGTAGACTATGAGGCTCTCTAGGCTTTGCCTCTCTCCACAAGGCCAGCTGTGAACTGTCAGGTAAATTGCTCGTCTCTTTTCCCAGGGCCTTCTCTCCTTTCTCACAACCAAGCTCCTCTGTGTACTTACTTTCTGGGGCTCCAGCTCAAAAACTCCAGCATCAAAAACTCCAACTCTGCCCTTTGCCATGTCTTTTCTCTGTGAGTCCCCACCCACCAAGGGGCAGGGACTCAACGCCCAACTGATATAGCCCAATCAAAGACCTAATCATAATTTAATTAAGTAAAAGTAAAGCCTCTGAATCCAATACACTCGAATATGCCCAGAGGAAAAGACCAGTTTACAAACAGAATCCAGTATTACTTTTTGGAATTCATCAATAATATCAAACTGCTACACCTGGCCATAAAGCGTAAGTTACTTCCCTCACCAAAGTCTGTTGCCACGTGTTGGAGCAAGAGGGCTGCCGACATCTGCCAGGGTTCAGCCTCCCTCTTCCTCTTAAGGTTCAGTGGTTCCAGCTTCTTCCAATATCGGCTGCAGGCTGGGATAGGGCTCGCCTCTCTTCCCAGGGCTCATTTCTCTCTGGGCTCAGCTGCTCTGCTCTCTCCACAAGGCCAGCTATAAGCTGTCAGACAAACAGCTCTCTTCCCCAGGCCTCTGCCATGTCTAATGGAGCCTTCTCTCTTTCCTCACATAACTTCTTCTCTGTGTATTTACTTTCCAGGACTCCAACAATAAGCTCCAACTCTCTCTTCTGCCATGTCATTTTCTCTGAGTCCCCACCCACCAAGGGGGCGGGGACTCAACATCCTATTGATGGGGCCCAAAGTCTTAATCATTATTTAATCAAGTAAAAGTGAAACCTCTGAATCCCAGCCAATCTAATATGCCCAGAGGAACAGACCAGTTAACAAACATAATCCAATATCTATTTTTGGAATTCATAAACAATATCAAACTGCTACACACTCCCTGAAGCAGCTTTAAAAACATGATTTTCTGGGATACATACAGTCTAAAACTATCACAACCTTTCTTCCAGTTTGCAATGACACATACATTATTTCTGTTTAAGGCCTCATCAGAAGTACCTTTAGCATCCATATTTCTATCAACAGTCTCTTCAAAGCAATCTAGACCTTTTCTATCAAGCAGCTCCCAATTCTTCCAGAATCTACCTCTTACCCATCTATAAATCTGTTCTCACATTTTTTGGTATTTGCAATTGCAGCACCCCATTTTCTTGATACCAAAATCTGTTTTAGTTTTCTAAAGCTGCCAAAGGCAAGATACCAGAAATGGGATACAATGGGCATTTATAAGCTTAAGCTTACAAGCTTACAGTTTTGAGGCCGTGAAAATGTCCAAATCAAGGCATCATCAGGAAATGCTTTCTCTCCAAATACCAGGTGCCAGCAATCCTGAACTCACATGCCAAGGCACATGGTGGCATCTGCCGGTCTCTTTCTCTTCCGCGTTTCATTGCTTTCAGCTCCTGCTCCCACAGCTTTCTGTCTCCCTCTCTCTCAGCATTCACCCCATTTATAAAGGATTCCAATAAGAGAACTAGACCCACCCTGGGCCACGCCTTAACTGACGTAACCTAATCAAAAGGCCCTACTTACAATAGGTTCACACCCACAGGAAAGGATTAACTTTAAGAACATGATTTTCTGAGGTACAGTTTCAAACCACCACAATAAACTAGGAATAAAAGGTATGTTCTTCAATACAGTATAGTACTTTTATGGAAAACCCACAGCTAACATCAAACTCAAAGGTAGAAGACTGAAAGTTTTTTCCCTAAATTCAGGAATAAGACAATGATATCCACTTCTGCCACTTCTATTCAACATTATATTGGAAGTTCTAGACAGAGCAATTAGGCAAGAAAAAAAAAATAGGGCATCCAAATTGTAAAGAAAGTAAACCTATCTCTATTAGCAGATGACAAGATCTCATATATAGAAAATCCTGGGAGGCGGCTGTGGTTCAATCAGTGGGGCTCCCGTTTGCCATGTGGGAGGCCCCGGGTTCGGTTCCCGGGGCCTCCTGGTGGGGGCGGGCCCGCCCGCACAGCATGGTTGGCTGACCCAGCGAGAGCGGGCAGCTGGGGGGGGATAGATGAATGAATAAATAAAATCTTAAAAAAAAAAAAAAAAAGAAAAAAAGAAAATCCTAATGATGCCACAAAAAAGTCTATTAGAGAAAATAAACAAATTTAGCAAAGTTGCAGGTACAACATCAAAGAAAAGTATCTGTTGTATTTCTAAATATTAGCAATGAACTATCCAAAAAGAAAATTAAGATAGCAATACCATTCATAATACCATCAAAAATAATAAAATACTTAGGGATTAATGTAACCAAGGAGGAGCAAGGCTTGTACTCTACAAACCACAATACACTGATGAAAGAAATTAAAGAATACCTAAATAAATGGGAAGGGGGGGGACGGATGTGGCTCAAATGGTTGGGCGTCCGTCTCCCATATGGAGGGACCTGGGTTCGATCCCTGGGACCTCCTGGTTAAAAAAAAAAAAAAAAAAAAGCAAATAAATGGGGAGGCATGCCATGTTCATGAATTGGAAGACTTAATACTGTTAAGATGACAATACTCCCCAAACTGATCTAAAAAATTCAATGGCCTTTTTCCAGAAATAAAAAAACATACTCAAATTCATATGGAATTTGAATTTGAACAAAGTTGGAGGACTCACACCTTCCACATTCAAAACATACAATACAATAATAAAAACAGTGTGATACTGGCATAAAGAGAGACATAAAGAGCAATGGAATAGAAATAAACACATATGTCTCTGGCCAGTTGATATAATAAAGAGTGTAAATAGAAAACAATAAAACAATATACAAAATGAATAAAACTAAAAGTTGGTTCTTTAAGAAAATCCATAAAATTGGACCAAAAAAAACATGTCACAAGAAGAGAATTTTAACAATTAGAGGTGACCAATAAAGATTAATTAGATTAGAGATAAAAACACCCAACAGATCTTTGTTAGACTAAGTAAAGAATGAGTCAATGTTTTATACAAATCCTTACCAAGAAATAAAAAACTTAGGTCTAGTAGGTTCTGAATAAGTGGTAGACTTAAGTATTACTCAGAATACTTTTCACCAAAAATTGAAAAACATGAAATTAGTTAGGTGCATAAATTGATAGGGAATAATGAATTACAATTGAATAATAAACTAAACATGTTTACCTACCTCCTCGGGGAGAAGGAGAATTGTGACCTCCAATGATTACGAAGATACCAGAATCTTCTAGCGTCATTTTCCATTTTTCAATGATAGACATAGACTTGTCCTGAAAGCACAATGACATGGGCAGACAAGGAAACTTACTTCAGAAAAGTCTAATCTTAGCTATACTAGGGATAAATAACCCAACAGGAAATTCATGAATACCTTACTGGCATCATTAAAAACAGAGAGCTCCATGGTGCCTTCAAAGTCCTGTTGCAAAACAGACGCCAAGCACTCGTCCAACCAACGTTCAGCATTGTAGACTGGGAGGATAATAGACTGGAATTCAAAAGAAATGCATTTACAAGTAGAAGTGTGAAAACTAAATTCCCTTTCCACTGCTCTAATTTACTTCCCCATTACCATCAGCACAATACTCATTTCCAAAACGGCAAGGCCTGATTTAAAGAATAACCCAGAATAAGGCTTCCAGGGAAAGAACATGCCTTGACAAACAAAAGGTGTCTATTCCTTCTCTCCAAGCTCTTAACATTCTTTTGCTCTGTAAGATTTATTATGTTTTAGTTTTCACTGAATTGGTCTTTCTGATGCTTTTGAAAGGAAAAAAAAATCTGACAGGCATCAAATTTTTTGCCCAATTCAATAGTACATACACGTATTTTTCCAATCACTAGTCATAAACATCTTCATTTTGGTTGAAAAAGCATCTGTGCATCTTCTAACCTGCTCATGAAAATAACAGTGGTCTTTTTCTTGGGTGATAAGCATTTCCAGTTAACCTTGATGTTAAAGAAACAGCAACAAAGAAATCCCTTTAAGTATCCCCCCAAAACAAGGCCTTAACAAAGTACTGGGGGTAGGGGGTGGGGGGGAGTGAGGGTGGGGGGTAGGGGTATTCAAAGAATCAAGCTGGACAAATGGTACATGTGAAGTTCATTTCTCTTTTCCTTTGTCCACACGTTTAGAGCTGGCTTGGCACTCGACTTATCTTTTGCTCATAGATTCCGTCAAATAAAACAAGTGAGGGAATAAAGCCAGTGAAACCTGACTGCAAGAACCTACCAACTAAACAACTTAATTTTATACCATACCATAGTACGCAAAACAAAAAACACTGATAAGATAAAACACACCGATAAGATTAAAAATTACCTTGAGTTTATACCCTAATAAAGAAAAACAGACACATTCCTAAACAAGAAAACAAAAACTAGAACAGCAAGGTGAGAGTGCGTGTACATGGTTTTTAAAATACTAAATCCAAAAGTTTATGAAAAGCTTCACAGGTGTATCGAAAACATAATTAACTCAAGTTCTTTACAAATGGAACTTTAAGGAATCTGATCGGTGATATCCTTTTATCCATAACAGCAGTTCCCTAACTTACCTATTTAAATTAGTAAATTAAATTAAAACTCCTTTTTAAAAGAAAGAACTTTACTGTTCTCAAATATCTGTAATACAAGGTTCGCTGTGATTTTTCTCTGTGAAAGGTGGGCCTTCGAGCTATTTCTATTACTAATCAATAACGCACCTCTTTGTGGCTCTTCCCCACATCAGAGCCCCGAGGCCCATGCTGCTCCCGCCCCGCGCACACGGCAGGTGTGCTGTCCGCCCGTGGGCCAGGTAGGGGCTGTCCCCTCCCACACCTGGCCGGGCGGAGGAGTCCAGGAGGGAGGCAAAGCAGCCCGAGGCAGCAGGGGCGGGTGCGGCTCGGTGGTCGAGCCCCAGGCTCAAACCCCAGTACCGCCAAAAACAAAAGCAAAAAACAAGAAGTAAGAAAAAAAATTTAAAAGCACGCATGGCAGCATCTCCAGTGATTTTCCTATGTATATAGATCATCTCTGATGACCATAAAATCCTTCCACTTAAAACTTTATTTTTTGCAGGTGCTTAAACCTTGCTTTCGGTGGAGACTCTTGAAGACAAGCACCTGAGAAGCAGCGGGTGTGCCGGGAAATAAAGACCAGGAGAGGAGGGAAGAGAAGGGGGCGTGGGAGGGGGCGAGGGGAGAGGGGAGGGGAGGGGAGGGGAGGGGAGGGG
>JAKSZT010035875.1:152438-188087 GCA_026826555.1 Tolypeutes matacus | reverse complement strand
CAGACACACACTCACAGTCAGACACACAGGTGCACACTCAGACACACACACACTCAGACACACTCACACAGACACTCCAACACTCAGACACACGCACACAGAAACTGAGGCACACTCACACAGACACACGCTCACAGACACACTCAGACACATATAGACATGCCCAGACACACACCCAGACACAGGCACACACTCGGGCCTGCCCAGCTCCGTGGCAGGGGAAGGGGCTTCGGGCTGCCAAGGCCCAGCTGCACCAGGAAGGAGGCTGGTGGCCAGGGGCTTGGCGCAGCACCGACGGCAGACCTCGCTGGCCGACAGCCTGCAGCAGGCGGCGCCATCCACCCTCTGTCACCGAGGCCACACGTGGCCTGGGCGAGCCGGGACTCAAATCCAGGACTGCTCGGGGCAAGCCCTGCTTGGGGCCGGCATTCTCTGACGCACAGACAGCCAAACGTGCTGGCCAATTAGGTTAAGGAGGGGTTTGGGTGAAGAATTACACGCTAAAGGTCACTGGGCCGTGCCTTCAGCTTCATGTTGTAATTACACGTTGCTCACTGCAGTTGCTAAATGTTAAATTACAAGCGTTGGCTCTCCATACATCATTTGACAGCAATTACAATAATTACGCCCCTATGCCCTGTGAGAAGGTCAGCAAAAGTGACCTGGAAAGGTGAAACTAGCACGACAAAAATGCTGGGCAGAGGCCAGCTGGCTGCCCAGGGCGAGGCGGGGCAGCTGTGTAAATGGAGGAGGCCCCCGTGTGGACGCAGCCTCCCCCCTGAAAGGCCGGGCCAAAGCAGAGGCACGGCTGGCACCTTACATCTGGGTAAGATGGCACTCACCCGGCTCGAGCCTGGCGCCTGCCTGTGAGCTGTGCGTGCCCCGAGGAGTGGGTGTTGGTGAGGGCTGGGGCGCTCGGGGGAGCTGCCTGGGGCCTCTGCGTCCCTGAGCCTCAGCTCCCCCTGCCTGCCAGGGCAGCAGGACTGCAACGGCCCAGCCCCCCAGCCGCGGCCACCCCTGGGCTCCCACCGCAGGTCCCCCACAGACGCAGAGGAGCGGCCGGCGTGGGGCAGCCTTGCCTTCGGGTGTCCAGCGAGCTCAGGGGCTCTCGGCCAGGGTTTAGAGGAGACCCGTGACAAGCCAGGGAAGGCACCAGGCCTAACAGACGCCACCGGCTCCTCCCCGCCATCCAAGAAGTAACACACCCCATGCTGTTTGTACACAGAGCCACGCACCCTTCTGAGGGGCTGCCAGGGAGGGCCCAAACTTGGGGACCAGCTAGGCATAATCCATGCTAGGGCCACTCACCCTGGAGGCTGGACGTGGAGGGGAGACGGCCCCAGCCTCCCCACCCCTTGCCACCCACCTCACCCTGCAGCCCCCAGACCCAAAAGTCACATGCCCTCCAGGGCTCTGATGCCACAGGCCACCAGGAGCTCCTCTTTTGGGGCCGTGTTGTTTGTAGCCAGCTGTGTGGGGCCAGAGCTGGCTGATGTGTGTCCCTGCCCAGGAGCAGGTTCTGCTGCTGCAGCCCCACCTTGCTGCTCAGCCTGTCCCGAAGAGGGAAAACTGGAAATTCCTGCTCTGGAGACTCTCCAGGAATGGGTCGGGCCTCTCCCTGGCGATGGGGGTCAGACAGCAGTAGGGCACCTTCCAAGGGCATGCCAGGCAGCCTTGTTATCCTAGTTTCTTTCCAATTAATAGATTTTATTTTTTAGAATAGTTTTAGGTTTCAGCAAGCCTGAGCAGATCGTACAGAGGCCCCCATGCCCCTTCCCCAGCGCAGACTCCCTGCCTCCATGGGGCACGTCTGTCACAGCCGACGAACTTGCCCCGAACCATGATTCATAACCAAAGTCCACAGTTCACTGCAGGTTCGCGCTTGTGTAGTACAGTTCTGTGGGTTTTGACAGACGCACAATGTCACATGTCCACAGCTGGTTTATCCGAGTTCGGGGGAGGCAGGGGCAGGGCACAAGGTGGCCCAGCTGTCTGCCGGGACATGGAGGTGGAGGCTGAGCCCTGTCCGGGCCCGAGCAGGCCACTTGTGGTTGTGAGCTCAGTCTCCAGCTCCGTGACATGTGGGGCCTCCAGACGCCCCTACCCATGGTGTGCCAACTCTCTCCACCTTGCTGCAAAACCCAGTCACGCGGCTGCCCAGGACCGACTGGACAGGAGGTGGCACGCAGGGAGGGGCTTATGGGGTTCCTGAAGAGCTCTAGGTAAGAGCTGAAAAGGAGGACAGCTTAGCTGCAGCGGCGGGATTTGTAACCTGCAAGCTCTTTTAGGCAGTGGCTGAGCTGGGACTCATCACCCCCTTCTTGGTCTGCAGATGCAACTGATGCAGTGATGAGGTGGGGGTGATATATGTGGGGTGGAGCGGGCTGCCGAGGAGAGTCGGGGTCCTGGAGCACCCCTGGACTTCAGCACAACTACTCCCTGTGGCTCACTTCCTTTCTTTGTGCAAGTAACCCCCAAGCTCCCAAATGCCCTTCCACCGACCGTGAGTCTTAGGGCAATGGCCACTCTATGTTCTGGGCAGGCTCCCCACCCCGGGATCTTCGTTGGGTATTTTTATCTGCTCCTCCCAGGCTGTTCTCAACAGATCCTTAAGCTGTAACCACTTTAAACCCTAACCCTAACCTCATCTCTTCCATTTCTTGGCTCTCTGCTTCCCCAGCCCCCAGACTCCTGATTCTCCCGACCCCTGCCAGCTCGCTCCTGTCCCTCTGCACCTTGGTAGACTTCTCCAGAATGTCACACATTCTGTGCCCCCTGCCCCTGCCCCCACCCTCAAATACAGTCACAGCCCAGGTAGTTCGATTTTCAAACCCACCAAGGAAAGAGGCACAGGAAATCACTCCCCTGGCCCCATGGTCACCTGAAATTCTTCCTGAAGTGTATCTTGGGGCAGGAGGGAAGATGACCAGGCCTGGAAAAGGCTGCTTCTGCTCCTGGGGCTGGTAAACCTCACCACGCCTCCAGTCGGGGTGGGGGCTGTTTGTGGCCCCAGTCTGTACCCCTGCGTGGGCGCGAGCTTCTCGGGGAGCAGGCCCGGGGCATGAGGGGCCCGCAGCCTGCCGCAGGGGGGCGCTCAATGTCAGGCTGGCCAGCGGGCGGGGAGGCGTTACTGACGGGGGGGCTGGGGGGCTGCTAGAATCCTGCAGTACGCGTCAAGGCGAGGTTGAGGACGCTGTTCCGCGGGCAGAGGGCAGCGCCCAGCGGCCCAGGAGCGAGGAGACCCCGTCCTCTGGGAAGCAGGGGCCTCCGCCACACAGACCCCAGGCCCTCACCCTCGACAGCCCCGCGGCCCGGGCAGCGACCCAGCAGCGTCTGGGCTCGGGCGCAAAGTGGGGCCACAGGCCGGCCAGGCGGCCGCGCGCTCGGCGGGGGTCCGCACTCCTGGGATTTCGACCCCTGCCCCTAGCACATGCCGGGAGCGCGCTGCTGCCCGCCCCTTCCCACCCGGACTCTGCTTCCGGCTTGGGGGTCTTCTCTCTCCGGCCCTTTTACTCCGTCCCTCGGGCGGCGTCTCAGCGAGTACCACCCTCGGGGCCGCGCGCCCGCAGAGCACCCCACGCGCGGGGCCGGAACGCGCCAGGCCCAGCGCGGAGCGAGCGCGGCGGGGGCGGGGTTCCGGTGCGCAGAGGCGGGTCCGGAGGCGCCCGGGGCGGTCCTGGGGGCGGGTCCAGGCCGGGGGGACGGAGCGGCCGGCCGGGCCCCGCCCCCCAGCTGAAGGCGCACGGCCGAGCGGGGACTCGCCAACTTCAGAGGCGGCGGCGGCGGCGGGCGGGATCTCCGCGCGCTTCTCCATCGGCTCGGACGGTTCCAGCTGTGACCGGGATGGGCTGGTGGCCACGGAAGGTTCGCGGACGCCGCGCGACGTGACCCGCCTGGGACACGCGAGCCCTCCCCGGCCGTGCTGGGTCGAGGGTCTGCCTCGGTGGCGCGCGCACGGACGAGGACTCGGGGCCCGGGCGCCGGAGCCGAGCATGCGGGGCGCGGCGCGGGCGGCCCGGGGGTGCGCGGGGCAGCTGTGGCCGTTGCGCCCCGCCCCGGGCCCAGCGCCCCCGCCGCCGCCGCTGCTGCTGGCGGCGCTGCTGGCGGTGCTGCTGGGCGGCGCGGGCGCGCAGTACTCCAGCGACCTGTGCAGCTGGAAGGGGAGGTGAGTCCGCGCGAACCCGGCCCCCGGCGCCTTCCCCTCCCAGGGCCGGGACGGGCCGGCTCTCCAGGCTGAGTGCCGTCCGCGCTTCTCGACGCTCGGCTCTAGGACAAAAGAGCCCGCGGCGTCCGGGCCCCCTGCCCGGGAGAAGGCCCCGGGGAGGGGGGCGCTCCCGCTGCGCTGCGGGGTCGTCCCAGGCAGGCCGCCCACTCGCTCCGCGCCGGGCCCAGTTGGTCCTCACTTGGGTCCTCGAGCGCCGCGACCCCAGACTGTGGGCCGGGAGGAGAGTCTGCCCTTGGACGCTTCTCGGCTCCTGCCCGCTGCGGGGTTCGCGCACCCCTAGGCCGCCCCGGGCCAGGAGGGAGCCAGGCCGGAGCTGGGCCTGCGCCCAGGGCCCGAGCGGGAAGGAGTGGCCGGTCGCTGGGAGGGAGGCGGCTCGGGTCAGACTGAGTGGGGTCTTCGCACTGACCGCCGCGCTGTCTACGTCCGTGCGCACCGCCCCGGGGCGCGGGCACCTGTGCGCGGGGGCGCAATGCGGGCGTGTGGGAAACCCAGCCCCGCGCCGCGGTGAAGGTCAGGCCGCCCTTGCCCGCCCGCGCGCTGGCTCGGCGACCCCCCCCTTTCCCGCACGTTCCTCCGCGGCGGCAGCCGAGGTCTTGCTTCTTATCGACGTGCGAACGCAGAGACCAGCGCAAGTCACGGGTGTGTGCGGGCTGGTCGTTGAGGGCGAGCAGCCACCCCTCGCCAAGGGCGCCCTCGGCGCCGCCGCTTTCTTCGTGGCAGGAGAGTCAGTTCACAGAGCCAGCTTTTGTGCTTTGGAAGTTGCCAAATCGAGTTTGCTAAGTGTGCCGAGAGGCAGGGAGATGCGCGCCGGGCGCTCGGAAGACCTGTGGGGTGGGGCCGCGCTGGCGCTCGGGTGTGGGTGCCGGGACCGGGGGAGTGGCGCTCGCTGAGGTCGGAGGGAGGACTGTTTCCAGCTGGCACGTACATGCCGGACGCTTAGCGTCGGGGGGTGTGTGTAACAGGGTTATTTTGAATGAAGCCGCTGTATTCAGAGAAGGTTGGGGGTTCCAGCCACAAGTGCCCGGCCAGGGGGCTTGAGCTGGTGTCCTGGGCTGTGGTCAGCAGGGAGGCCGCTGGTCGTCATGGAAACTGCCATTCCCGCAGCCCCTTCCTGCTGCCCGCCTCCCCACCCCTCCCGGAGGCCAACGTTTTGAACTGGAGGATTCCCTTGGGGGCTCCTGAGATCAGGCCAACAATGGGGGGGCCTCCCCCGCTGCAGCAGCGCCCCTCTCTGTCCCGGAGAGCAGGGGCTGAGGACCTGCGCTCTGGGCTGCGGGCGGCAGAGCTCGTGGGGGAGGGTGGCCCGGGGAATGCTGGCGCCAGCGCGGAGCTGGCTGCGGGCCTTTGAGGCGGACGCGCTCTTCTGCCATTTCTGCGCGCTGGTAATTAAACCGCCTGCCTGCAGCCCCTGCGGATAAAGCGGTCCCCCCCAAAGCAAGGCCTCAGGATTTGCCGCGTTAAGGGATCCAAGCAGAATCCCTGAGTTTCCAGATGGGAGGGCACCATCCTTCACGCTGTCAGAGGTGGGCACGCCTGTCCCAGGAGCCTAAAGGTGGTTTATGAGGGGCTGTTGGGAGGTGTTTCTCCACCTTTGGGGCGGCGGGTACCCACAAGCAGCCTAGGCAGTGGGAGGTGGAGCGTGCCTTCGGCCTTCCCGTTCCTGGGCATCCTCCCATCTGTGAGAGGAGACGCTCACCTGAGCCTGTCTCCTCCATCCATGCTGGGGCGTCTGCAGGCTCTGGGGGCCGGGAGGGGCCTCTGGAGGGGAGTCAGGACCAAGCCACGTTCCTGGAGCACAAGGTTCCGGCGCAGATGTGGTCACTGGCCCAGTATCAGTATACAGCACGGGTCAGCTGACGAAGCCCGTCGCTAGCTGCCAACTCCGTAGCTGCCTGGCTTTTTACCAGGGTGGATCCTGATCCCCCAGGAGGACAGGAGTTGCTGTTTAGGACACTGTCCTCGCACATTTGAACATTTGACAGGCTGAGATGTCTCCAGGCAATTACGCAGGAGGCTTTGAAATTGCTCTCCCTGCTGCAGAGGTGGGCAGGTGGCCCGACCTTAGTCAGTGAGCGCTCGTGAGCCCTGCAGGTATGTCAGACCTGGCACTGGCTCTCCGGCAGGATGGGAAATGAAGGGTAACAGCCTTCTGGTTTCACCCTTGATCAAAACAAGAGACGGTCCTTTAGTTCTGGTGACTCAGGCTGGGCTGTGGGTGTGACACCGTGGCCTCCTGCTGGGCCCCGAATCAACTCGGAACCTGCCCTCTTTTCCACAAAGGTGCACCCCAAGTGTAGCCACGTGGGCAGGGAACCCTTGTTCACATTTTTTTAAAAATGCGTTAATTCAGTTTAATTAACCCAAGATCTCATCAGTCTTCTTGTTTTCCTCATAGTTTTCTGCATCCTTTGGCTTCATCGCAACATGAGAAAGCAGTTATTTCAGCATTAACATCTATTTTGATTGCTTACTATGTGTAGCTCACTTGCATTTCATGAAAAAAAAACCATAAAATACTGTCATCAATGACCATTAAAAAATGTTGCAATTTTACAATTCCAGCACTTTTGCATAAATAGAAAGTTTTCCCGCCTGTGGTGCTGGGACTTGGAGGTGCTAGATTTCCTGGGAGGAGCAGCACAGGCCAGGCTCATGCTGCTGACTTTAATGTGGAAATTCCCAAGTTGAGTGCTTGGTTGGGTTCCTGTCAGTCTCAACGTTTTAAGAAAATGTGAAAGAACAGGCTGCACTGAGCCACCCTGTCAACAGTAGGCCTGGAAATGGATGCAAGCAGGGTACCTCAATTTTTGTAGGTCTACTTTCCTTTTATTATTTTTTTCCCTGACCTGCTTTTTGTTGTTTTTGTTTGGAGCAGTGACTTTTGACTGAATTGAGCCAGGTGCACCCCACAGGATGCAGGCAGTTATATGTGCAGACTGGGGGCAGCACCCCCCGGGCTCAGGTCCCCCTCTCCCGGGGCAGCAGTGGGTCAGCGGCCTGTTCCCACAAGGGCTCCTACTACCCTGGTCAGAGATGTCAGTGGAGGGCAGGCATCCCCATTTCCCTGTCTGCTGCTGGGATGAAGGTGATGCACTGAGAGTGTCCAGAGCCAAGGGTGCAGGGTCTCCATTCCCTCAACCCCCTGATTCCCCTGAGAGGGAAGCGACGCCTCGGGCAGGATGGTTTCTGTGTAAGCGGTGAAGGTTGGTGCCTGGGCACCCACCCCTTGATGCTGGAAATAGAAGCAGAGGGGCGCTATAAAGGTTTGTTTTGGCTGCATAAGAGCAGAATTATTTTGTGATCATCAATGGCAACTATTCACCATTTAGTCTAATTTTCAAACAGCATGATAATTATGCCCATCCCCACATATGCATCTGATGAGCTTGTATGAGTTTTCTTTAACTGTAATTTGTAAGTCTTTCTGCATGTGCAACCTTGAAGCTGGGTTGGCTGCTCATGACCGAGGGCCTTGGGGACGGAGGTCTGGGGTCAGGAGGGGGTTCACCTTCCCAGCACCTCCCTCTAATGTGGTGCACAGGATGACTGTGCAGCCCTAGCCTGCAGACGGCTGTCTTATGAAAAGTGAGGTTCTGTGGGCCCAGAGCTGGAGCCAGCTGACAGCAAATGCAAACCATATGTTGTGTGTTTTCTCTTGTGGAAGGGGTTTCTGGTAACTCGCTCAGCCGAGGACTCTGAATGCGGCATTGTTGATTCCACATAAAAATCCCAAGAATGTGGATAAACCTGTCTTGAGATCTGATCAGAACCAAATTTCATGTAATGAAAACCTTAGTTAAGTGACTGGTTTAGTGCTAAAGCCTCTTGGTTATGATGTAAACGTTAATGAGGCAGTGAAATTTACATAAAAATTCTGAGTAGGAGAAACTAACGTTTTTGTTGGTTTCAATTTCTTGAATGTATAACCTGTCTTTATTAAAGTCTTGTCTCACCCAGAGTGCAACACACTTAATTTTTTCCTGTTTAGCATTTATTACGAGTAAAAATAACTTGTTAATTTAGAAACTTCCACCAGGAGGTGGAGGGTCCTGCCTTCTCGTCCTGCTTCCCCAACACAGTCACTTTTGTGGCATGGACTCCCCAAGGAGGGCAGTTATCTGAATTTTATAATGCATCTTGGCTTTGATTGTACTTGAGTTTATTTTTTAAAAATACTGTTGGAAATGCAGGGTCCTCAGTTTGGAAAAAAGTGGAAAAAACAAGCAAACAAAAAGGACAAATCATCACCCTAAGGAAAGTATAGACACTTTGGCTAGTGATGGAGGTGCTAAAAGAAACTCATCAACTTCCCCGCCACCCCGAAATTGCTGGCATTCCTAACTGGTTTACAGGCTGCTTCTGGTGCATGTTATTATTTATCAGATGGGGCTGCCTTCCAAGCCCTCCTGTAACCCGAGCCTGCCCTCGTGGTGCAAGCTCATCTGCATCTGGTCATCCGGGCTGGGTCAGGGCCAAGGTCCTGCAGAGTTCTCCCTGATGATATTTCCGGCAGCAGCCATCCCTCCTCTAGTTCCCATTTCCACTGCACCCCCGTGCTCCCAGCGCACGATTGCAGGGAAACCCTAAGGGCCCTGCACCTCGTGTCCCTAAGACAGTTGCTGCTGGCTGCCAAGACCCCAAGTGTCTGCGGGCGCCCAGAGTGCCTGGAGCCAAAGCTGCCCTGCACTTCCAGGGCAGCTGCTCCGCCCCAACCACTCTGGAGCTGGTAGGAAGGGGGTGTGTGTGCAATGCAGAGCCACTGCAGCTGGGTGCCCACCGCCTCCCTGGAAGTGGGCTCCACGCTGCTGGAGGAGATGGACACTGACTGCCCGACGGCCAGGAGCAGCGTGACCCCTGCCGGGGGCGCACGCGGGTGCCGGGGTGGCCGAGGGCGCGAGCGGGGCGCGCGGGTGGCCGGGGGCGGGCGGCGGGTCACCGAGCTGACGGCATCCCCTCCTCTCGCCAGCGGCCTGACGCACGAGGCGCACAGGAAGGACGTGGAGCAGGTGTACCTGCGCTGCTCGGCGGGCTCGGTCGAGTGGATGTACCCGACAGGGGCGCTCATCGTCAACCTCCGACCCAACACCTTCTCACCCCAAAGGCCCTCGACCGTGTGCATCAAGCCCTTCTCGGACTCCTCGGGGGCCAATATTTATTTGGAAAAAACTGGAGAACTGACCCTGCTGGTGCGGGATGGAGACCTTGGCTCCAGCCAGGTGCTGTGCTTGGGCCTCGACCGGGGTGGCCTGTTCGTGGAGGCCACGCCCCAGCAGGACATCAGCCGGAGGACCACGGGCTTCCAGTACGAGCTCGCCAGCCGGCGCACGGGCTCGCACCTGCTCACGCCCTCTGGTGAGTGGGCCCCGGGTGGACGCTGCGCGCGTGCGGCTGCGGGTGGCCAGCGGGCTGCCCTCGGCCCTGCTGGTGGTTCTGGGGGCCCCTGCGCCCGGCGTGGCTGCAGCGTGCAGCCGCTCTGCTCGCCTCCTCTCCCCGCCCCTCCCGCGAGCAGCCACCTCACCGGGGGCTCAGCTGTGGTGGGACTGATGGCGCAGGGGGCTGCACCAAGGGCCGTGGGTGCTCATGCCACCCTTAAATCGCGGCTTTTCCAGGCTGCCCACACCCGGCTCGTGCTGCCCCTTTAAGTTTTCCCTTCATCCCAGTTTCCAAAGGCGCATTCATCTGACACTTTGCAAAGGGACAGTATCGACGAGGAACAAAAGAAAAACGACAAGCAGTTGCGTTGACATAGCAACTGTGGGCAAAATTTGTCAAGAAGATTCTTTAAATCCTTCTATTTCTAGCAGTTAACTTGAAATCAATTTCTAAGAATAAGAACCTTTGCCATCTTAGGAGGAATTTCTGGAAGGCTCAACCTATACCAACTGTGGCTCTTTTAAAGAGGAAAAGGTAGTGTCAGTTGCCTGGGCTGACTTAGCAACACCACACTTGTCTCCCGGGAACTGAGTCCACGGAGCACTTCCACTGTCGGGGCGGGAAGCTGTGAGGGCTACGATTCTCAGGGTACACGCTGGTCTGCTGGGGAGTTAGTTGTAACTGAGTTAAGATAAGTGCTTATTGCCATTCAAACTGCCTGGACTTTTCCCTGACGCGTTACTTGGGCAGGTGGAAGGCGGCATTTTGTGTGGGGAGCAGGGCTCAGCCAAGCTGTGAGGCTGATTCGGGGCCTGGAGCCGCCTCCTCCAGGGAGCCTCCCGGCTGGCGTGGAAGAAGGAGACCCAGGAAATGGGGCCTGTGTGGCTGGTGGGGGAGCCCCTGGGCCTCCCAAGACGAAGTGGGGAGGGGGTCAGGAGGGCCTCCCCTGACTGGGTGGCCTGGGGGGAGATCCTTTGGCACCGTTATTTCCTTTTATCTTGTCTCTTTATTGAGATACGTAGTCTTGGGGGGCGTGGGGGGTGGGGGATAGTGGAGGTACACGTGGGATCTGGGGGCGGAGGCTGAGCACCTGGTAGAGGGCCACATTGTTCTCCAGGAAGTTCTGCTGGCAGAGACCACGGCGAGTGCACGTGGCCTTGGGAAGCGTGGCGTACCAGGGAACAGCGAGCTGGGTGGCAGGGACATGCAGCCGTCCCTAGACACTCCCCCCCCACAGCTGCGTGTCACGGCAGCCTCGACCAAGGGAGGTGCAGCCTCCCCTTCCTGAGTGGTGAGGGCACCGAGGGTCAGCACTTTCTGGGCCCGCTCCCAGCCTTGCCCATACCCGTGGGACAGAGCGTGTGGACAGAAGTGGCTCCCGTGGCGCTGGCCCTCATTCCCCGTGGATGGCAGCAAACCACCTCTGGGGGGCTTGTGGCCGCCATGGAGACTTGGGTGAGCTGCTGGGGAGCAGATTCCGGAAAGGCCGTCCACATAGGCGGGCAGTGGCCCGGGGCAGGCGCCGGCGACCCCAGGCCATGCCCCGGCCGCCCGGGCGGCTCCACGATGGGCGCAGCCTCGGTGCACCCCACAGACAGCCACTGCGGGCGTGGGCCGGAGCTGCCGCTTGGCGTCTGGTGGAGGGCCCGTGGCCGGGTGGGGTCCAGGCAGGCTGCAGGCACTGCTGCTATGGGCTGGGGGCGGGGGCAGTGGGGCCCCCGGTTGGAAGGTGCCTCCCGCCCTCCCCTCTGTGCCTCTGGGGTCTCCCATGCGCCTGCCGCCAGCAGGACGCCGCGCCCCATCCGTGTTTCCCGTCCTCCTCGTCAACAGCCCCATGGCTGCTGCGGCCGCCATAGGCTGGGGGAGGGGTTAGGGTTCCTGGGTAGCACCCAGGCAGGGCCTGGGCACGTGCCAGGAGCTAATGAGGACGCGGCATTGCGGGCTTGCAGACCTGCGCCCAAATGAAGTCAGTCAGTGCCTGATAGCGACACGGCCAGCTAGCTGGAATCCACCGATCCCTGACCAGCAGCCCACTAGGAGGCCTTGGATGCATACCCAGGACCGTGCCAGGACGTCCAGGCAGAGATGAGGGGAGCGCGTAGCTTCTGTCCCAGGAACCCTGCGTGCATCGGGGCCGGCCCCCTGGCCCCCCAGAAACACTCCCCACAGGGACTGCCGGTGACTGGGCGCCGCCCCGTGACCCTTGCTGGACTCTGCCAGCGTTGGCGATTTCTTCTCCCTCTCTGGGGACCCCGTTTGTTCCGGTGTCCCCAGTGCTGCCCTCTGAGGGGAGGCATGCATGGGCTGGGGATGCATCTGAAAGTGGGGCTTCCACGAGGGGGCTGCTGTCTCTTTCCACCTCTTCCTCGCCTGCTTTCAGAGTGTCTTGCCAGCCGGCCCCCTCCCAGCCCACCCCTCAGTCCAGCCTGGGGCTTGAGTGGCCCCTTAGGAGTGACCCACCACCCAGGCCCATCAGCGCTGCCCCACCTAGGCACGGCCCCTCCCCAGCCCAGGCACGGGAGCCCCCCGGTGCACCCACCTTCCCCCACCCGGGGCACTCGTGGCAATGTCTGCAGATACTTCTGGGATACTGTAGACATCCTACAACACAGGACGGTCCCACCAGAGGCTGACCTGGCCCCAGAAGTCGAGCGCTGAGGCGGAGCAGCCCGTTTTGGGGGGTGGGGTAACCTCCACATCTTACTCCATAGAAGACTCAGATGGGAAAAGCGACTTTCCAGGGTTTGAAAAAGACAACTTGCGCTTCTGAACGGAAATCTGTATTTTGTCATAAGTTCTCAGCTCCGATCAATCTCCAAAGCCTTAAGTCTCTCTCAAGCTAAGTTTGTTAGAGAGCTTTAGGGTTAGCCTGAACCTCCCGGAGCGAGACTGCCGGGCTGAGGAGCTTCAGCGCGGAAAGCTGCTGTGAACCCCGCAGTGCAGGTTTCGTTACGTGCTGGATAAAACTCTAACCAGAACAGGCTTTACTGTCATCGTCGGTAATTGTGGTGGGTGGGAGAGCTGGACCCGGGGCTCGGGGGAGGACTGCCCACCTCGTCCTGGGGGTGGGAACGAAGCAGGGCATGGTGACAAACTCCCATTAAAAGCAAAGCTCAAGACCTGGAAGACCTGGTTTCACACTCAGGCTTTCCAAATCGGGGGCAACCTGTTAGCGTAAGGAAGAAAGTGCCAGGCAGACATGAGGAAGCTTGTTGAGTTCCCTGAACATGAAGATGCTGCCGCTCTGTGTGCCCTATAAGATTTTATAAGGGGCGGCAGCACCTTGCGACCAGAGCTGGCTGGGCTCTTGCACCTGCACAGACTGGATTTTCCAGTGGGAAATCAGCCTTGTCCGCACCACGCTGAGGCTGCTGAGGCTGCAGACTTGCTCGCAAGCCTTAGGTCTGGACTCTCGGGGAACCGAGGCTTCGTTTCCCTCCCCGTCTCTGGGAACAGACGCCCCCAAGGCACAGGTGCCCAGTGCCTGCCCCTTGCAGCGCCTCCGGCCCCCCACCTTCCCCGCCGCAGGAGAGGCCCCGAGGTCTGCAGTGCCTGGGGCGCCCTAAGCCTTTAATGCTGAAGGAATGAGCGCCTAATTGTGGAATGCCAGCACCGGCCATCTGGCGGCAGCGGGCGTCCCCGGCCAGGCCTGTGCTGAGGCGGGCGTGCTGTCTGCGTCTGAGCTCGCCCTGGCCAGCGCCGCGGAGCTCAGCCTCTGGGCCACGTCATCTTCTTGCTGAGGCTGCGGGGAGACCGGATGGAAGCTAGGGCGCAGGCCGGGGCAGAGGTCAGCCATTCCAGGGCTCTTAGCGCCCCAGGCGCGGGATCGGGGGTTCTCAGCCCACAGTGCAGCTGGATGCTGAGGCCCGCCCAGCGTGGGGAGGTGAGCCCAGCGCTCTCCCCAGGTCCGGTGTGTGCCCGCCGGAGGAGGAGGGTCGCGGGCGGGTCCCGGGTGCGAGGTGCACGGGCCGCGGTCTGCCTGGCCTGTAACCACTTCCTCAAGTGAGCAGACGCGGGGGGCCGAGGAAGGGGAAAGGCAGCAGGTGCCGTCACCTCCACGCGTAGACGGTTCGGGGTTTGGCAGCTGCGCGCCCGGGAGGGCCAGGACCTGGTTCTCTTCCCCGGGACCCTTGCCAGGGCGCTTGGGTAACAGACCACTCCTGTAACTTACGCCACAAAAGAGCTAGAGGAGAAAAGCCTTGCTGAGGCCTTACCCAGCTGGGGAGCCGATCGGGCAGTGGCTCCTGGGGGCCCCAGCTCCCCCGTCCTATAGCTGCCCCAGAGCCTTGGGGCGTGGGGGCCAACGGGGTGCTCGGTGGCCTCTTGGACCAGGGCCAGCCAGAAGTGTCCAGCTGGGGAGAGCAGAGAGCGGGTTCTGGGGGCGGTACTGTGTCCTCGGCTCACCCGAGCTGGCGACCTGGGGACTCTGTCTGCTCTCACCTCTTCCCGGGGGGCAGGGTAGCAGTTTCACCATCGGGTCTTGGCCTTGCTTGGGGCTCCGGGTTCCAGGGTTTGGAATTTGGTCTGGGGCTCTGGAGGAACAGCCTGTGCAGTGCCAGTGGTGAAGGCTCTGGTGATGGGTTGGGGACGGTGGCATTTTTTTGGACACACAGGTGAGGGAGGGGACAGGCGGAAGCTTCTGTGTCGCCAGCTCGCGGTCTTGGTGTTGCACCCGGCCTTCGTGGAGCCCCGGGATGTCCACGCTGGATCCCTTGGTCTCTGGCGGCCCCCCTTCTCGGGCTGCCCCTTTGAACCCCCCTGCCTTTGCCGAGCCCACTGCTGGGGCAGGGGCACCAAGCCTGAGACCCTCCACCTCCCGTCTCCACTTTGGGGTGGCCTTGCCTGCGTGTGGGGCTGGGTGGCAGCACATGGAAGATGGAAGCAAGATGCCTCAGTTTCCTGGAAATAGAAAAGAGGGTACTTCGTATTTTCCAAGGCTTCTGGTCACCTCGGATCCTCTGGTTTCCTTCATCAGTGGTTTCTCTCTGCCACTATAATTACTTGTGTCTTAATCACCCCTGGCCTCTGGAGAGAGGGTGTGGCCCCCAGCGTCCTCGCAAGGAGGAGAGAGGCCGGGAGTGGGCAGGCTGGCAGAGGAGCTGGGTGGCCTGCCACGCTCTCTGCACTGGGGGTATGGGCGGAGGCGGCGGGAGACCTCCCAGCCTGGGCCCCTGCTGGCCACCAGGGGATGTCGGGGCACATGCAGCTCTGGGCAGGAGGCTGGCAGTGGCGCTGTGGCCACCGAGGGGCTCGAGGACTTCAGTGGCCCCCAGGTGCCCATCACTCCCACCCCCCTCTTTGCTCCTTGGGAAGATGCTGCAACCCCCCCCACCCCCCACATTTGGACCCAAGCCGGTGCTGCCATGCCCGGTTTCGCTGTGCAGCCCACACGTCCCTGGGTGTGGTTGCCTGGCCATCCCTGCTCGCCGTCCCCCTTCCGTAGAGCTCTGCGACGCTGCCTCTAGGCGCTGCCCTCCCTGCTCACCTCCTGCCCACGCACCTCTGGTCTCACCAGCCCCACCCACGGGGGTCCTCGCCTCCCCAACACACCTCCGTCCTTCGCGCACGTTCCAGAGTAGTCCTCCGGAATCCACTGGCCAGCCAGGTTTGCGCAGCCCCCGCTGGACACACCCCACCCCACCGCCCTCCTGTAAGTAAGTTAAATGCCCATGTCTGCTGGCCAGTATGCTCATGGCCTTTACAAGCCCGACTCCGATCCGTAATTGTTTCCAGATTGCTGCTTTTGGAATCCACAGCTTGACTTTTCCATGAAGATGCCTTAGGTGTGAAGCTTGGAACTGGAAGAGGGAAGCCCGGTGAAGAGCTTTGTCAGCTCCGTGACTGGTGGAATCAGCTTGTGGGGGCCGGGGCAGGGTCTGCAGGCTGCCGACCGCCCTCTCTGCGGCTGCGGGGCAGCCGCATCCCCACCCCCTTGCATTAGCAGCTGCGTACTGGCATCTAGGAGGAGAGCGGCCCGGCAACCCTGAGGGGCAGCAGGGGTATGACCAGGAGGGTAGCAGGCGCCCCTGTTAGAACTTCTCTGAGCCCAGATCTCCCCAGCCTGGAGGCCAACCGAAAAGAGACTCAGAGCGGTCAGGTTCCGGAGACGTGTCGGCCAGGCAGGCCTGGGTGCTGCCACCACCTCCTGACCGTCATTCACAGAGGCACAGCCCTGGGTCTCCGCTGGTGCTCCCACATTTCCCAGGGAAGCCAGTGTGACGTGAATCGGTTTTGTAAGTCATTTTGCAAAGTTCCGGCTCTTCCTCAGATGGTGAGCTGACGGCCTGCCCTAGCAGGCAGATTCTCTGCCTCTGACCTGCCTTTCCTGATACCATCTATTGTCCTAGAGTGTGTCTTCCAGCCCAGGACAGAGACTTAAGTGACAAGGGGCACACTGCCAGAACAGACACCCAATGTACTGCGCCTGAGTTGTGGGATTTCCGTGATCCATTTAGAGCTGCCTCTAGTCTGGCAATAATCTCTTCCCGAATTTCTGTAGTACGCAAAGAGGTCATAAAAGCCCTTGTGTTTCTAATTGTCCCTTTGGAAGCTTATCATAAATAGCCATTTGGGGAATGGCATAAGAAAATGAGAGAAACTAACCCAATTTTCAAGTAGTACTTCATATGCCTTGTGTCCTCATACAAAACAATGTCCTTGAAGAGCTTAACAAGGGTATCTATAATCTTTATGGAATGGGATATTGGTGCATACAGCTAATTGGATATAAGCTCCAAAAGGAGAATTATAACCATCATCTTCATCGATGCATCTTAGCCCCACTTAATCAATTTCCTTTACCTGAGCTTTCAGCCCACCAAAAATGTGTGCGTTGCTTGGATTGAGTTCTTACGGGTCTTATGTTTTTAAAACCTTGGGGTGCTTGGACGAAACGGCCTCTAATGGCAGTGAGCTCCTGGCTCATGTAAGTAAAAGAAGCCTTGCCATTTAGAAACTGAGCAGGGTGGCTGTTTTTATCTGCCTGGTTTGTAGTAAAAACCACATTCCTTGGGTGAGAGAAGCCACATCATAATCCCAGCCTTGGGGGCTCTGAAGGTACAGCCCAGAGTCATTCAGAAAGGAGGTCTGTCTGGCTGGGTGTCCGGTGTTTCCTCTCAGGGCCGATGGTTGTCGGAATATCTGACGGGGGACTCACGGTGGCTGGGCAGACCAGCAGTGACTCTGGTTTCATCTGCCACATGGGGTGTAAGGATTGTACTTAGGGTAAAGGGGAGAGAAAGGAGACTCGTGGGGAAGGTGGGTATTATTGAGCATGGAGATTGGGCGCTGTAGCGGCATTGGATGAATAAGGGAATGTTTAGGCAGATGGTGAAAAGGAAGAGAGAGAATAAGATAAGGAAATCCAGGCATGTGCTGGTCTGTGATCTTGGGCAGAAGCTGTCTACATCAGATGCCATCTACTTCTGGAATTCTTGTGTCAATTTTAGCTTGAGATAGAAAATGGGAGCAACTTCCTAACAGCTTGGAAACCTTTTAGTTGTGCAGGTGGACCCAGGAGTCATTTCCCTGTAGTTTTACTGCCGTCGCGGTAGTCAGTAAGACTTGATGAGGACTTTCCTTCCAGGCGCTAAAGTGGTCTCCGGTGGATGTCCCCTCCAGCATACCGAGTCTTGGGGTTGAAGGCCACGAGGGGCTGCCATCTCCGAAAGGCAGCTGGGTCTGTGAGCGGTGGAACTCGGTAGATGCGATTAGTCCCTTAAATAATTAGCAATTTCACATTGTGACAGGTTGGAGTTGGAAAAGTAGGAAAAATAATAAGCCTCGTGGGTCTTCCCGTTATGATTTGAAAGGGAGTTGGCCCGTGTTTTCCCGGGGGAATAGGTCTTGTGGCCATTGGCTAAGCTAGAGAGAGGGTTCAGGGCATTTGGCCAAAGTAGGTTTTAAGACTCTGACAGTTGAGGATGGTAGAGGCAGTGAGGTCCTGGTGATGGGTGAAACCTTGCAAAGTTCCTGGATAAACAGCTCCAGTAAATTGGGATCCTCCGTCTCTTGAGAGAATAGCAGAAATTTCTTCTGTGGGAAAACAAGGTCTAAGTTTTCTAGCTCCTGTGAGGGCCGAGGCAAAGCCTCAATCCTTGCAGAAAACAGACATGCGATGACAAAGGCATTTTCATAGCCCGTAAGGGCTGCTGTTCAAAGCCATTGAAGATGTCCAGTCCCACGTTTGCAGTTTTATCAGGGTTTGATCTATGTGCTCGCCTTGCTTCTCATTTAAAGTCCCTTTTCTTTTTCTTTTTTTCCTGACACGAAAGCTCTGAACCATTGCTGACTGCAAGAACTTTCGGAGAAGCAACTGAGTGATACAATGTAACTGACAAGGAGATTTGTTTTTGTGGCATGCAGCAGTGATCAGTGTGGCTGTCCTGCTGTCTAATACCCAATCCAGTGTCAGGACAGAGAGCACTGCCAAGTCTCCAGGACCTTAACATAATCTCTAAATAGCTACATGAACAATGCTTTACTCATACAAATTTAACCAACAGAAAGTTAGAAAAGTCCTTGACAGCATTTCCCATGCAACTCATATCAAATTAGCCTAACTAACACCTCTCTTTTTCATAAGGTGAAAGAACAAACCCTTTAGGGTTTGATTTGGTGAAGACAAAATATCAAAAGTTGTCAGGAGGGTTCACTTGGTTAAATAGGGTCTTAGGTCACTGATAAACAATAGCTATTGTTTATGACAACAAAAGATTTTAAAAGTAAATATAAGAGGTAACATGATTGTTTTGAAAAAAGGACAACAATTTAGTTCTTTAAAAGTGAGAAGACATGTTCTCTTAAACAATAAGGAGCAGTTAGGTCACTGTATATGGTGATGGCGACATTCTAGTACCACAGAGAACCTTTGTCTTCTAGGCAGATTACTGAAGTGGTCAAGAAAAACCTTTTATAATCTCTCACCAAGAGCAGACCAATAATCCAAGAAAATGTCATCATTTTAACAGAGAGGAAAAACAAATTCTAGTTTTGGATGAATATACTGTGTGATAGGAAAGTGCTTCAAAAAACCTTATAAATAAGCTTGTCCTGATCATGCATGACAAAATTCATTTCCAAAAACCTCCTTTAAGTTTCTATATCCATTTAGGTTTTGTCTTACACTTTTTCCTGTTTCTCAGTCTGCAATCCCCAGCCAATTTACCTCAGGACAAAACTACTCTTTTTCGGTTACAAAAACACATCCCGCGTAACTTACACACTCAAGTTCCCAAAAAGATTTTGGAAATTTTCTTCACGCTGACATCCTACAAACACAATAAGTCTTGGCATAAAGTTTGTCAGAATAATAACTCAATTTGGTTAAAGACAATTTTACATCTTTCATCATTTTAAACATCTAGTGAATATAATGCTAGTTTATTTGATCTGTAAACCTATATAAATTTAAGAACATTCCCAAGTAGAATAAAATTATGTTTGTATTGTATTTAATATTGATCTCAGGAGACAGCTGTTTTTATTTAACTAACAATATTAAACTAGTTCTGTTTGACAAAGGTTTTACCTAGGTTATATGCACTTGAATTTTTAAAACATTCAGATTTAGTTCTACAAATAATTTTTTTTTTTTTTTTTTGCAACATTGGAAGTATTAGAAGTTAAGTTTCCTTAATTTCTGGTTCTTTCTTGTTCTTTAGGAGTATTAATTTATATATAAGTACTAATTTATCTTCAAGAAATTTGAATAGAGCTCTTTTAAGGATTTTTATATGTTAATTTCGTGTTACCATCCAGAGGTAGGAAAATATATATCAAACGTACCCACAAATAGCTTATAGCTTCAGTTAAACATTTTTCTGTCATGAGTCAGATATATAAACACACAAAACCCATTAGTTTATATAAAAGAACTGGCTTTCTCTCCTTGCTCCACTCATATATTTTTATCAAAATTTTTGTGTTTGGCCGATGGACCAAGTTGAGTTTATTTACTTAATGTGAGGTTCAACTTTCCCATTATAATTTGTGGTGGACTTTTAGGATTTTCTTTGCCCTGACTTGCCCTATTTCTCAGGCCTATTTGACTCTCACCTTGATTTGGAAAGAGGACACTAGCAGGCCCCTTTCCATGTCAGTCCAGCCAGCTTTTGCCATCAGGATTCAGCTCTGAGGTTATGACAGGCTGGTATAGGTTAGGTACCCCTGGGTGCCCCAGAGAATTTTAAGCTCTTCTGTGGATATTTGCTGTTCTTACTATTTGGGGAAATCTTTAATTGTAGCTTAGTTCAGGTCCAAGGTTCAAATTCTGCTCTAGCAGGCAGCCAGCTTCCACAGAAGCCTTTGTCTTTACCAGGCCTGGCCTGGATCCTTTTCCCTCAGGGCTCAGGAGGAACCCGTGGGGCAGCTGTGGGGGAAGGGCTGGAGCCGGAGGGTGGGGCCCTATAAGTCTTTCCCCTTGTTCTGCTTTTGGCCCCTTCTTTTTCTAATGAACCTTTACCTGAAGCTCTGGTGGAGGCAGATCGTCCTCCTGCAGCTTCCCTGGACCAGCCTTGGAGTGGAAGTTCCAGGTGGGTGCGTGGAGCAGAGCAAAACTGTGCTGAAGACACAGGAGCAAGGTCGAGCCTCGGCTTAGTGGGCCTCACTGACCCCTGAGAGAGAGACAGCAAACTAGGGAGCTGGAGGGAGACAGGAAATCAGACCAAAGGGAAAGTCTGACAGGCCAGAAACCAAACTCACACCACAGGTGCCGAAGTCTTGCACCAAAGGCACTCGTCCTGCAGGGCTCAGCTATGGGAAGGGCTTCCCCGGGCGTGTGCATGGGCACCCCACTGCCTGGCGGCTGCAGCTGCAGACCTGGAGGCCACCGGCTCGGCTTCCTCGGGACACCAGAGTTTTACTGTAGGAAAGGAAGCCAGGAGAAAAGTAGCTTCGGGTTCCAGGAACGGCATGAAAGGAAGTCAGCTCGATTCTGACTGACGGGTCAAGGGTTTGCCTGTCTGGTGGGGCATGTTCAAGGCAGGTGGGCTTTGTCTAGTCCTGGGCCTGGCTGGCCGGCGGCCTTGCTGGCTTTCAGGTCTCAGAAGGCATTGAGAGTTCCCAGAGGAAGTAGGGCTCGGGTGTTTGGCTCTGAGGGGTCCCCAGGGCTTTCTTGCTATAATTTTATCGGGGCTGCCCAGTGGCCATCCAATCTGAGAAAAGAGTGTCTGAGAAGCAGGTCCCAGGTGGGACCCCCAGGTGGCCGCACCCTTTTCTAAGGACTGGAGAGGCTGCAGCAAAGGTGACCACTGCCCCCTCCCTCCGGGGGTCCCAGGGGGAGGCCCCAGGAAGAGCAGGAGCAGTGCTCGGCCCGAGGGCCCTGCCTCCCCCAGGGCAACCTGCCCCCACCCCGTAGTCACTGGTGAGGGTGGTGTCACTGCAGGAAAGTATGCAGCCCCCCGAGTGGGCTTTGAGTGGGTGGGGCTCTGGCTGCAGGGGAAGGGCTGGCCTAGCCCTGGTCTTACCTGGTGAGCTGGACTGGGTTTCGAAGGCTCAGCAGGTTAGTCCTGTTCTGCGGCCTCGCCCTTGCTGATAACTTATCAGCTGCAGATGCTGAGTCATCAGCCTGCCCCACGCCCAAGGGGAAGTGCGGGCTCTCGGGGGCCACTGTTGGTCTGTTTCTCTTCACGCTTTTTATTTGGGAAAAGGGACGGAGGCCGGGGAGGTGTGGGATCTTTGTTCTGGCTTCCTCCAGCCCCAGGCGGGGTGGGGGCTGGGCCTCAGGAAGGCCGCAGAGACCTGGGGTCCACCACGAGCACCACACCTGCCACCTTCCCTGCAAATGCCCAGGCGGGGTGGGGGTGGCAGCGAGCCTGAAGGCAGGGCCCACCTTTGCCCGGGGGCGCTCTGCCTTTGGTCTGCCCTGCTCTGCTCCCAGTGCCCCCCAGGCGCGCTCCAGTGAGCACCTGAGAATGGAGCCAGCCGACCTGCACAGCATGTGAAGCGCCTTACGCTGCTGAGTTGAGTCTGAGCACAAACTCAGCAGGCCGGTCCCTCCACCGTGGCCTTCGCGGTGTCCCGGCGCAGGCGACCGTCAGTGCGAGGGCGCCTCCCTAACCCTCTTCTCTCCCGCAGCCCGGTGCCGCCCGTGCAGTGACGCCGAAGTCCTCCTGGCAGTTTGCACGAGTGACTTTGGTGAGTGCTGCCCGCGCGGACTTGCTCTGCCCTGCCCTGCTTTCCTGCCGCGTGCCAGTGTGGGCTCTTTGGAGGGCAGGAATGGCCTCTGTCTGAGCCACTGGACCAGCCCCCCCTCGTCCATCCCCAATTCCAGTAATAGGGAAAGTGTTTCTTTATGCACTGAAGAGGGTCTCCAGTGCAGGGGAAAGGAATCTGCACACGCACAACAGAGTGGTGAGAATTAAATACCAAGGTGGCTGCCAAGCATGTTCCCATTCAGCAAATGAGGCCATCGCCCCCAGGGGACCCCGAGTGGCTGCTCCAGGCCTCTCCAGGGTGCTGGCAGCCGGTGCTGGCACCAGCCACCCGGCACCCACGCTGCTCCTGGCAGCCTGGCCATCGGAGGCCCTGCTGGAGCCACAGCCCGAGGTGGGGGAGGTCCCGTGGGGTCTCAGGGACACGGAAACCAGGGCTCCACATCCGTCCCATGCCCGGGTTCCCCGGCTGCCCCCGCTGACCATCCACTTCCTTCGGTCCACAGTCGTCCGGGGCTCCATCCTGGACGTCACTGACGAGCCTGAGCAGCGGGAGTCGGCCATCCACCTCCTCGTGAGCAGAGTTTTCCGGCAGAAGAGCAAGGTCTTCCGGCCAGACCCAGGGGGCGGTGGCCGCTGGCGCGGGCACGTCAAGACACTGTTAGAGTGCGGCGTGCGGCCTGGGCAGGGCGACTTCCTGTTCACTGGCCACATGCACTTTGGGGAGGCCCGGCTCGGCTGTGCCCCTCGCTTCAAGGACTTCCAGAGGACGTACAGGGACGCCGAGGAGAAGGGGCTGAACCCGTGTGACGTGGCCACTGACTGACTGGGACCACCAGCCGCCCTTGCTGAGCCCACTGCTGCGGGGGCTCAGAGCCCGGGGTGCGACCTGCTGCGGGGAGGCGGGGGGGGGGGGGCGGGGCCCCGGGGGGGGCCGGCGGGGGGGGGGGGCGGGGGGCCTTGGGTGCACCTGCCGGCGTAACTGCCGAGGGTTTGGCTGCCCAGTAAGTGCAGCCTTCATGCCCAGGCTTTGCAGGGGTGCCCCACATCCAGCCTCTGGCGGCCCCTGACGAGGACTCCTTGCCTGATTGGAAATGCTGTAAAATATAAACTAAGTTATTATATTTTTTTAAAAGAAATATCTACAGGAAACAAACACCCGTGTCTCTAAACTGCCTTGACGTGCCGCTCAGTACTGCTTTCCACAAGCGCCTTCGGGCACTGAATTTGGTCTGGTGTGTTGGGGTCAAGTTGGGGGCCGCAGCACGCCTTCAGCATAAGGCTTTGAGAGCCGGGGCGCCTTTTGCAGGCGTTTCTCATGACAGAAATTTATGGAGCCAAATACTTATTTTTTTGCTTTTGGTTTGTGCTGTTTAAAGAATGTGTTTTCCCAGCTGTGGTCATTTTCAAGCTGGCAAGTTCTTTCCATTCCAGAGAAATAAACACCCTGGATTTGGCTGAGTCAGTGACAAGTCTGTGCCCCCTCCCGATCGGATGTGCAGGGCACTCTGCTCCCCGAGGCTGCCCCGCTGCGCCCCTGTGACCACAGTGCCCGGGGAGCGCCCAGTCACAGGTACTGCTCCCAGCACCCACACCCCTGCAGGCTCTGCCCTTGCTCCACCTTGCGGGCCTGCCCTTTGGCCCCAGCATCCCCACACCCCCGGCCCACGGCAAGTCTGGACACCCAGAGGCCAGCCTGGGCCCCAGGCCAGTGTCCCCCTCCTCAGGGCCCCTGGGCGTGGGCGAGGGGCTTTGCAGGTGCTGAGCTGGCACCGCTGACTCAGCTGACGGGCTCCAGCAAGTCCTGACAAGAAGCAGGTGCTTGTGGGAGGGGCCGGGGAGGAGCAGCAGGAAGCTGCCCCTGTGCCCGGCCGCAGAGCAGGGCACGCCAAGCTTCCTTGGGGCTACTGCTTTGGGACCTGCAACCTGTGGGTTTCTGTGCCAGCTGTGGCCAGCGCCACATCTGACGGCCCGGGAGGCTGCGCCTGGACATGTCCAACGCTGCTGAGCAGGAATGTCGGGCTTTCGGGGCTGCGTAGTGAACGTCCTCGCCCCATGGCAGGCTCTGGAGGCTGTGCTGAGGACGGGGTGGGGGGTCTCTGACCTTCCAGCTCTGTGGCCAGGGGTTGTACTTTCTCCTGGGGCACCCTGGTAGTGCCAGGGGCCAGACCCCTGGGGTAGGGTCAGACAGCAGGCTGGGCCCTGCAGGGGCTGTGCTGTGTTGGGGGCGGGGGCTGCCGTCATCAGGAAAGCGCAGAGCCTGGCGTCCGCTGGTGCATCCTGCCCCAGGCCTTCCCTGAGCATCGGGCCGCCTCGCGCAGCATCTCCAGCCCATCTGGCTCCTCTGATGCCAGGACCCCCCCCCCCCCGACATCAGGAGGAAAGAATGGTTAAAGCTGCTGGGAAAGGGAGGCACACTGGGGGTTCCCGTTGACCCCAGGCTGCGTGCCTTACACAGGGGATCCCCTCCTCCCAGAGGGGTGCAGCCCCCTGAGCCTGCTAGACATGTAAACTGTGGGGTGCACCAAAGGACACAATAGGATCAGGGGTTTAAGAGGGGGGCGGCGGAACCGCCATTTTCAATATTCTGGTTGAGGTGGGCTTTGCAGAGAAGGGGGTATTCGAGCCAAGACTCGGGGAAGGTGAGACTGACTGTGCTGGCACTGGGCAGAGCAAAGGCCCCAGCCAGGGCCCCCCACATTCATATGGAAACCTGACACCGTGGGGGGAGGGGGAGGCCCACAAATGCCTGATTTGGAAAATTAGTGTGTGCTAAAAACAAAATAGCCCCGTGATGAGGAGAGAAAGCAGTGGGCAGGCATGACTCAGGACCCTACGAGGTGAGAAGGGGAGGCTGCTCAGGGCCCCGGGAGGAGAGAGGTGCTGGCCCAGTGGGGGCTGCAGGGTGGAGAGGGGACCCCCTCGGTCCTCCCTCTGCCCACCTTGGAGCTGATTCAAGTCCTTGGCCCTGCAGCGGCCTCCCCAGACGCCTCCGAGCAGGGGGTGCTTTTCCCAGACTCTAGTAGTCAGCCAAAGGGCTGCCAATGCAGAGTACCAGAAATCTGTTGACTTTGGTAATGGGGATTTATTTGGGGTAGAAGCATACAGTCTCAAGGCCATGAAATGTCAAATCGAGGCATCAGCAGAGATGCTTTCTCACAAAGTCAGCTGCTGTTGATCCTGGCATTGCCACGTGGTGAGGGTGGCCCGATCTCCACGGAGGTCCCTGCCTTCCCCTCCAGGATCTACCGTTTCTTGGGGCTCAGCTGTGAGCATCCAGGCTGAGGGCTTGTCTCCTTCTCAGCTCTTTGAGCCCCTCAGGGCTTGTTTTCCTGCAGCCCTCTCTCTCTCACATGGCAGGATCAAACACCCTTTGATCCCTGTGTCTGTCCGTCTGTGTCTCCATTTCTGTCAGACCCAGCAGGGAGCAGAGACTCAACCTGAGTCAGGCCTTACTGATGTCTTCCAATCAAAAGCCCTAAATTGATCTTACCAGGTAATATAATCACAGTGCCCTTAGCTGAATTTAATGCAATCAAAGGGTATCACACCCAGAGGAATAGATTCGTTTACAAACATAATATTTCTCTTTTTGAGTTTCATAAATAATCTCAAGCTACCACAAAGACCAAGTCCAAGGCCTCGATGGAGCCTGCGGTGGGTGATGCCCACTCAGCATTTGGTCCCAAAGCCCATCCAGGCAGGAGGGAGGGAAGTAGCCAGTTCCCCACCCAAGACGGGCTGGCGAGTCTGGTCGCCAGCGTCCCTGGGGCTCCGAGGCCTGGGAGTGCTCAGGAGAGTGGAGGACCCTGGAGACTCTCACGCGGCAAAGGTGGGGACGAGCCGAGGTGCCCGCCCAGCCCTGAGCTGTGGGAGGCGGCAGCCTACTCGGGCCAAACACCCTGTCTGAGCACCTCTGACCTTTGGGCTCAGCAGGGGGGCACTGCTGGGAGCAGGGCTTGGGCATTAGAAGAGCCAAGAATGGTCCAGGGGGCAGCCCCAGGAGGCTGGGCGGTCTGGCTGTGGCTGCTCTGGGGCTTTCTGCCAAAGCCCCAGCACCTTCGGGGCCTGCCCCCCACCACACCATGGCCTCCCAAAGAGGAAGGGTCTCCGTGGACAGAGGTTTCATGGGAAAGGAGTCGAGAGAGCCTATGGACAGCCCTGACCTTGGGGTCAGGCAGTGTCTAGATTTAGGGGATGATGTGGATGGACCAGCCTGGCAGTCCTGCTTCCAGATTCTTCCTGGGAAGACTCGGAGTGTGATGGGACCCCAAATGGAGCTCGGACATCCTGGGAGGGCGGGGATGCTGCACCCCGATCCCCTGGGCCTGCTGCTCCTGTGCTGGAACCCAGGACGCGTCTCAGAGGAGGACGGCGCTCCCCACCCGTGAGGTGGGGTCTGCCCCAGGCCCCTCTGCTCTGCAAAACCAAGGGCCTCCCTGAGCTGGGCGCCAGGTTTCGTGTGTGAGGCCACCGACTTACCTCCTCCCCTTTGCTCAGAAAATGTGATGGGGGGATTGTGTTGGAAGCAGGCTCTGGGGTGCAAGTTTGCCAAGAGCAGCTTTCCAGACTTTGCCACGACAGGCATAGGAGGACCAGTGTCTCCCGAGGCTGAGAACATCTGACCAAGTTGTCAGAGGACACACGCAGCTGGTCAGTGTCCAGCATGCCCCAAACCTACCCAGGTGACACGCAGCAGCAGAGAGGCAGCCCCGAGTGTGGGGCTGGGGGGGGTGGGCCACTGGCTGGGGTCCTGTGTGTCCCGTGATGGCCACGTGCATCTTGCGGGGCCCCCACCCCCGTGGAGGGGACGGGGCACCGGGCACCATCGAGTGTCCAGTTCAGCCAGTCAGGGGGGCAACTGAGACACGGGCCTGGGTCCTGGGGTTCCTGACCCCAAAGAGGTGTGAGGCCAATGACGGGGCGGGACGACTGCCAGGATTGCCTGACCTGACCCTGGGGACCCAACCTTGGGCCCCCATCAGCTATCGCCTGCAGGTGGGGTCCTTGTGAGGGGGCCAGCACATCTGTGTGTGAGCCTGCACATGTCCACCATCTGCGTGTGTGCAAGTGTCTCCGTGACCTGGGTGTGCATGAAAGCGTGTCCATGATCTGGTCTGTGTGTATGCATGTGAATGTACCGTGATCTGTTTGGGTGTGTATGCAAGTGTTACATGATCTCTGTGTGTGCATGTGTGTCTGTGACCTGTGGATGCATGTAAGTGTGTCCATGATATGGATGTGTGTGCATGCGAGTGTGTCCATCATCTGTGTAAGTGGGCATGTGTGTCCGTGATCTGTGTGTGCATGTATGCATGCGAGTATCTGTGATCTATGTCTTGGTGTGCATGCAAGTGGGTCTGTGGTCTGTGTGTGTGCATGAGTGTGTCCCCAGTCAGTGCAGAACCCAGCACATAGTGAGGGCTTGTGCGATGTTTAAGACCTGGTGTGCAGCGGGCTGTTATGTGTTTTGTGGGACCTGTCGCACAGTGGGAGCTCGTGTTACATGCTGGACCTGGCGCACAGTGGGTGCTCCATCCATTCTGGGTAGATGCGTAACTGACTCACATTCACTGGAAGAAGCACCAGCCAGGCTGGACAGAGCACACATCCCAGGTGTGGCAGGGTCAGGCTATCAGGAGGGGTGGGAGTCTTGGGCTCAGGCTTGCTAGAGTGGTGTGTGCTTGGGAGTAACGAGGTAAGTCAGGGTTGGCTTACAGGGGCTGCAGAGGGAGGAGCTGACAGCCAGGCTGGGGTGAGCATGGAAGAAAGGGGGCTGCTGCAAGTCTGCATAGGGGAATGACATGTTAGCCTAGTAGGCTGCAAGGAAGGAGCCCGTGGAGGGCGGGGAGCAGATCAGGTGGGCCGCGGAGGTACCAGGAGCTGCTGAGTGTGGGAATGCAAGAGGGCGGCCTCAGCAAAGCCCCTGGGAGGCGGAAGTCCAAGGGCAGGGACGACTGGGGATGCAGGGAGAGCCCCTGTGGCTGGCTGGGGTGTGGCCCTTGGGAGCCTCCTGCCCACCCGGACCCCCCAACACCCCTGCAGGCTCCATGGTAACCGAATGCTGTGGCTGCTCAAGTGGCTCATCAGTGTGGCTGTGGTCCCGGCGGCCAGGCGCTGGTGATTCACTTTCAGAAGCATTTTGCTCATCAAGCCACATATTTTCCTAGTTATGAATTTGATCATGAAGAAGATGGAAAAATGCTGAAAACACCCAAACCACAAAACCCAGGGGCTCTGTGTGAGGGGGAGAGAGGGGCGCTGTGGCCTGGGGGCTGGGGGGGCAGACAGAGAGGTTGTCGGCCTAAGGAGCCACAGGGTCTGTGTGAGTGTGCCTGTGTGAGTGTGCCTGCGTGTGTGTGCGTGTGCGCGTGTGCCTGCGTGTGTGTGCGTGTGCCTGTGTGCGCACACCTGGGTGGACGAGCACACAGACCCCATGAGCGGCCAGAGCCAGGCCGCACCCAGGCCCCTCCTGCGGCTCGCCTGCCCCAGCCCCCAGCCTTGTCTGACGTCCACACTGCCCTCGTGGATCCCCCAGTGACGCCGCGTCCCCTCTGATGTTCTCTAAACCCCCTGCAGGGGCTTCGCCCCCCCCGAGCTTCCTGCCATTCGACCTGATGTCCCTTTTGGTGTGGACCTCGGGGACGTCCACCTTCCCTCTGGACCTCGTGTGTTCTGGCCGACAGGCAGACGAGGGAGGATCGGCAGCCTCGTGGGTTCCCAGATGAGCTCAAAGGAAGGCGCCCAGATGGTGAAGGGGAGAGCAGTGAGGGCAGCTGGAGATGGGCCATAGAAACGCCTTCTGGAATGGACAGCTGGCGGGGGAGGGGCAGGGAGGAGAGGGGCCAAACCCCAACTCCAGGCCTGGCTGGAGACGGGAGGGCAACCTAGGACTTGGGGTGTCCTGGCAGTGGGGAGCGGAGGGAGCGGGCAGCCCGTCGTGGCCAGCTCTGGCCACCCCCCATGCTCCAGGGGCTGCCGCCTTCTCTCCCCCTTAGCCACATTCAAGACAGTGGGAATGTGGGGAGGAGGGCAGGGGGAGGGACAGCCGCCTCTGGACCCCAGCCTCGCCCGAGTCTCTCCGTCAGCGCAGGCATGCAGCTGCTCTCCCCCGGCCTAGGGCGGCTGGTGAGGGTGGGCCCCCTGCGTGCCTGTGCACCCACTCTGAGCAGGGCTCTGAAGCCTGCTGGCCCCCAGCCCAGCTCGGCCCTCGCGCCGGCCGCCCTCAGATAGGCGAGCCCTTCTCCACCCGCCCCAGGCAGCTCGGTGGGTGCCAGGAAGAACGAGCCCCCCAAGCCTAGCAGCCTGGGGCCCTTCCCGGGCAGAGTGAGCCCCCACCCGCCTAAGAGCCCCTCCCACCCCAGGGAAGGGTGCCCCCGCCCAAATTCCGGTGTTCCTCACAGTCCTAGAGAGGTTGGCGGCCCCGCGCCTTGCACCCGCACCACCTGGCGGCCCACGGCCTCCCGCCTCGTCCCCGCGGTGCCTGCAGGGGACTGCCTGGCATGGGCGTGGCTGGGATCTGAGACATTTCCAGGTAAAATAGGGCAGCAGGAGGTGCTCGGCTGCATTTGACACGAGTGTGGACTGTGGGCGGTTAGACTGAACTGCCATCCCTGTTAGTGCTCCTCGCTGGCGGCTGGGGGGGGCGGGGAAGCTCGGGAGCTGGATCCCCCGGGAGGGCCCCCACTCCAGCCCAGAGGGAGCCCCTCCCTTCCTCTTTTAGCACTGCTGAGTTGGACTAAAATGCCCCAAAAGAAAACTTACTAAAAACCAAGGGGAATAAAGGAAATACAGAGAGCACAAAAACAGCCGAGCGCACCTTCTTGACGTTAAGTTAGCCGGCGTCTGCCCACACGCTGGCGGCCCAGGGTGGGTGCGGCCGCCCCAGCCTCGTCCGCGGGCCCCACCGCAGGGCGTGTGGCCGCCTGAGCCCGGAGCGCCCGCCTGCCAGCCTCAGCCCTCCCGCCTGGCCAGTCACTGCCACCGGATAAGCAGGACCCAGCGGTGGCTCTGTGGGGAGAGAGCCGAGAACTGCCGTGACATTCTCGTGCGGGCGGGATCCGACGAGATGGCGCGTGCTGATGCGTGCGGAGCTCACAGTAGGAGCTCACAGTAGGAGCTCGGCGAGTGGCCCAAGACAAGCGTGGACAGGAGCCTGCTTGGCGGGCCCTGTCACCTACCCAGAGGCCCTCCCCAGTCCAGCTCCGCCAGGTGCATCCTTTGTGCTGGCCTGTACCTATCCAGGACATGTCCAAGAGGGGCACCTGGTGCCCAGTGCCCTTGGGTCTCCTGCCCAGCCCCTCCAGGACCCCTCCTCCTCTGGGTGAGGCCTCGGAACAGTATATCCTCGGGGCAAACGCAGCTTCCCCAGCTCAGAGAAAACCCGCCCGGCTTTTCTTGTCCCCTTCCAGCTGGGCCGGGCTGGCCTCCCCCATTTCCAAATGTCCAGGGAGCGCTGTGGGCACTCCACTCCCGCCTCTGGCCCAGACCTCTCGCTTGGCTCTGCTGAGGGGCAGGGGTCGGGGATTGCTGGAGCTCGGCACCCCCCCCCCGCAGGTAAAGGCCTGCCTTCTTCTGGTCCCAGTGGAGGGTAGCAGGAAGGCACTGACCTCAGCCAGGAAAGCGGGAGGCAGCACCGCCCGGGTGGGCAAAGACCCTCCCCATGGCTGCCCGGCACGGGGCCTGGCCTCTAGCGACAGCCTGAGGTCCAGCTCTTGAACAGACTTTCGCAGTGCTGGGGGAGACCCCAGGCCAGGCCCGGCCAGTGCAGGTCAGGTGACACGTGTGTGGCCCCAGCCTCCTTGCCTCTCCCGTGAAGGCCGCTGAGGTGCCCCGGCCTGGCGTGTCCTGGGACCAGGACTGCAGTGTAGACAGTGAACCGGTGATACAGCACAAGTGGAGGCCCTCTGGCTGCCGCCCGCGCATCCTCCACGCATCCCGTGTTTGAGAGCCTGCGGCGCTCCAGCCGGTTCGGCCCGGGCAGCCTGCCCGCCCTGCACGCCCCCCCCCCCCAGCCTTCTGGGTGTTTCCAGAGGCCTCAGGTTGCTGCACAGACCCGAAAGTGTGTGTCTCCTGGACGCAGCCTCTCCCGACCGGCTGTGAGGGATTGTGGTGGCAGCAACTGCACCCACAGAGGCGGGTGGTGGGGATCCGGGTGAGGTCGGGATGGCAGCGGGGTGGCCTGTGGCACTGGGGGGAGATGCAGGTTGTCCACGCAGGGCCGTCCCACCTGGACCCACCCGGGCCACCTGGACCCACCTGGGTTCGGCATGCCGGGGCACAGCCCCAGGGCATGCAGCCCCCCACCCCAGGGCACTGCGGCCTGCGGTGCCAATCCCACTGGTGAAAGCCAAGCCTCGCCGGGCCCCACCCAGGGCCTCCCACCCCCTTCTGGTGTCTAGGGAGCCTCTGGGAAAAGCAGGGGCATGCCGGCCCAATTCTCGAGGCTGAGCTGGTCTGGCCTCCCCACCAGGGGCCTGACGGCCCTTGGCCTCGTGCCAGTGGGGGGCTTCAGGAGGAGGGAGGGTGTGCCGGTGAGGGAGGAGGGCTCCAAGAAGGGATGCCGAGGGTCTGAGGGACTGTGGTCAGGCCCAAGCGACCCGTGGAGGCACCTGTCCGAGACCTGCTCCACATGGCCTCTGTCCACCCCCGTGTCCCTCGCAGGCTGCAACCAGCAGACACCCAGGATGCTGGATCTGGCCCTCCAGTTGGCGGGTGTCACAGGGTTAGGAGCTTAGAGGGCTCCAGGGGCCTCAGGGCGGTGGGATCCCAGGAATCCGCGGAGATGGTGGTGTGGGCGGGACCTGGTCCTCGTGGGCGGGGCTTGGGCCTCGCGGGCGGGGCCTGGTCACAGGCGGGCGGGGCCTGGTTCTCGTGGGCGGGGCCTGGTCGCCAGCGGGCGGGGCCTGGTTCTCGCGGGCCGGGCCTGGTCCTCGTGGGCGGGGCCTGGTCCTCGCGGGCGGGGCCCGGGGCGCGCCCCCCCACCCCCGGGCGGTGGTCCCGCCCCGCAGTTGCGGCTGGGGAAGGCCGACCTGAGCGACCTCGGCCCACTTCCTGGCGCGCCCGGCGCGTGCGCGGGCGTTTCCTGCGCTGGCGGGGCCTGGCAGCGCGGCCGACCCCCGCCGCCCCCGCGGGCGCTGTGGGGAGTGAGGCCCGACCCCGCGGAGGGCCCGGGGCGGGCGGGGGGCAGCGGTGGGGGCTGGAGAGGGGGGCGCGGAGACCCTGAAGAGTCCAGAGCTCAGGGCTTTCAGTTCAGGAACGAAATGCGCAAAACTCGCTGTGAAAGCAGAGTTTTTAAAATGGTGACGGGAAATCAGCCGCAACGCCGGCTGGAGGCGCCGGAGCCTGCCCGGGCTCAGGGCTCAGGGCTCAGGGCCAGGAATCAGGGTCAGGTCAGGGCTCAGGGTCAGGGCTCAGAGGTCAGGGCTCAGGGTCAGGGCTCAGGACTCAGGGTCAGGGCTCAGAGGTCAGGGCTCAGGGTTCAGGGTCAGGGCTCAGAGGTCACGGCTCAGGGCTCAGGGTCAGGGGTCAGGGCTCAGGGCGGGCTCAGGGCTGGCTCTCACTGGCTGTGGAGGCCTCTGCGAGGGGCTTTGGGAGGCGAAAGGGCGGGGGGCCGAGCGGCCGCTGCCAGGCGTGCGGGCCGGGGCCGATGGCTCTGGGGGGCTGGCAGCCATCCTTCCGGGGTGCGTGCCTAGCCCAGGCCACAGCTGCCTCCCTCCGCACCGTGACAGCCCTCCTGCCGCTTTCTTCTGGAAGCCGAGGGCAGAGCGAGAAGGGCTGGTGGAAGCTCTGACCCAGGACAAGGCCTCGGCCATGCAGAAGGACCAGCAGGTGACAGTGCCGCAGTGTCGGGCTGGAGGTCAGCAGAAGGTGCCACACTGAGTGACCTTGATCAGGGTGGCCTGGCCCTGGCCGCAGCACGGCCTCAGGCCCAGGGCTCGGCCGCTTGCCACCTTCTCCCAGTCCAGCCACCTTGGTGCCCCTGGGGGGCCAGCGAGCTGCCCCTGGGCACCATCACCCCTGACCTTCCTTGACACCGGGGCCTGAGTTTGGACACTCAATGTGCCCGGGCCGGGCTGCCCATCAGATCTTCTGACCACACAGGGGATGTCCCAGGAGGTGGCTCCACGTCCTGGGCACCTCCAGCCCTGCCCACGTCAGCGGTGAGGACTGGCCGAGGCTCGTGGCCATCCTGCCAGGCACAGGCTGCCCTTCCTCGCTGACTCCCCCTCCCCGCCCCCTCCCCAGCTCCCCTGCAGCTCTGGGAATGACATGCAGGGCTGTGCCAGGTGCCCTGGGCGGGACCCACACAAAGCTGCCCCCACCTGGTGGAGGTCATCCAGGCCACGGTGTCCCTGAGCACCTCTCAGGGACAAGTGCCCCCTGCAGACCCCACGGCTGTGGGGCTGGGGACCGTGAGGACACTGAGGGAGGAAGTGCTTCCGCTCTTCCTGCCCCCCTCAGAGCTCCTCTTTCCGGTCCTTTACCCCCGCCTGCCCCATCTCCACGCACGGGGTCTGTCCTGCTGGACACACGGGCCAGGCATCCAGCGGGCAGTGCCGTCCACCCATGTGGCCGCGGTGGGGTCACGGCCCAGGAATGCAGGAAGGCAGCCTGGTCTGGCAGGGAGGCATGGCAACACACCAAGAATGCGCCTCAGAGAGAGATAATTATGCGTTTGGGGAATCCAGCATAATAACCCGGTGGACACTGCCGGCTCTGTTGATTTTACTGGGAGCCAAGGCGACAGCAAAGGGCTGCATCTGAGAAAGGGCCTCAAACCCTCCAGGCTGGTGCCCGCCTCGGACCTGCAGCTGCTGTCCTTGGAGGGGCCACAGGCGGCCGAAGAAGGCCAGGCCAAATGGGATGCAGGAGCCGCCCTTGGCGCCAAGCTGGCATCAGGGGCCGCATAAGGGCGCAGGAACAGCGCCAGCGTGTGGGCTGGCGGAGGGGCCTGTGGCTGAATGACCCATTGTGTGGCGTCCACTCCGAAGGGCCAAAAGGAGCAGCCTCAGCGAAGGGAGGAGCCCATCGGTCAACTTCTGCTCCACTTGGAAACACCGTGGCTCCTTTTAGAAAACTTGGACAGGGCACAAAAGCTCCAGAGGAGAAAGCAGCGCACAGCTCCTTCCTGAGGGGAGGATGTGTCAGAATCGTTTTAGGTACTCCGTCCATGGTGTGCATGTCCGTGTGTGCGTGTGTGCGGACGTCCGTGGTGTGGGCGTGCACGCCTGCTGCGTGTGCACTCACATAACAGGAACAGCACACCTTCTTTCTTCCAAAAGTCCTTAATTTTTGTGTTGACCATCATAGACTCAAGAACTGCAGGTGATCCAATCCCTAAATCCCTAAATGCTTCCCAGGAGTGTTTGCTCACTGGTGTGTGCCCAGCCCCCTGACCTTCCCTGACCATTCACAGCTGTCAGCTACGGGGACCTTGGGCTCTTATCTCGGGAGGCTAGGGGCTCTCCATGCCCCCCATCCCTGTCTGTGCCAAGGGGCCTGGGGCGACACGGGGACCACAGGAGCCCTGTGTGTAAGCCCCACAGTCCGCCCCAGAGCTGCCCTGTGCACGGATGTGCTGGGGAGGGGACCCCTCGGTGGCCATCACCGGGCCCTGCCGTGCTGGTGCTGGTGGTGGGTGAAGAACCCCAAACCACTCAGGACCTCTCAGAGCTCCTCCCGGGGAGTGGCCCCCAGGAGCGCCACGCTCGCCTCTCCCCTGTCCTCCCTCGCAGGGGCTGCCCGTCCTGGGCTTGGGGGGAGCATGTTCTATTTTGAGAGGTGACTTTACTTTTTTTCTTACTGAAAGGGATGTGGGCAGGCAGAGAGTAGTAGGAGAAGTTTTCCAAAGAGCTAACCCAACGTGGAACTTGGAGATTCGCCAAGTTCTGGCGGAAGCGGCGGTGGGAGAGTCCCTAGGTCTGTGATGCCTGGTGGGGTGAGGGTCCTGGCGCCCCAGCCCTGTGATCCTGAGAACTGCAGACACACGGAGCCTGGGGGTACCGGGGAGGACCCCCCCCCCCCCGCTTGGGCCTCTTGTGAAACCCCGAGATGTGACACGAGTGTGTGCAAGTCTCCTACAGTGACTGGGTTTTGAGTCCAGAAAAGTGCAGGCTTGCTTTTTTTTTTTTTTTTTTTTTAAAGATTTTATTTATTTATTCATTTATCCCCCCTTGCTGCTTGTGCTTACTGGGTCAGCTAACCACGCCGTGCGGCCGGGCCTGCCTTCACCAGGAGGCCCCGGGAACCGAACCCGGGGCCTCCCATATGGTAAACGGGAGCCCCACTGATTGAGCCACAGCCGCTTCCCCAGGCTTGCTTTTTAATACCACAAAATAAAAATGTCTGTTGTTCTCCCTCCTTACAAAGCAGATGCACCCATCACCCACCTCTCCAAGGAGCTCCGTTTTAGTATTTTGGAGTAGATAATTTTAGACATTTGCTACCTCTGTAAACACGTAGATATGTTCTCAGGTTTTTCAGACTTGGGATCCCATTGTGTCTGTTTTCTGACTAGATCTTTAAAATTCAGTATGTTGTGGACGGATTTCTAGAGACATAAATGTGGATGTGTACTAGAGTAACGGTTGCACAGGGTTTTATTTTGCGAATATAATTGGTGGACATTTAGGATTTAGGCATTTCCCCTCATTGTGATAAACAGTGCCACAGGGAACATCTTTGTGCTCTTCTCTCATTACCTCCTTCCCAAGAACTTCTAGAAGCCCAGATTTCAGAAAAGCAGACCCAGTGCCCAGCGGGGGCTGCTGCCCCACGCCCTGCCCCCACCCAGCAGGCTGAGTGAGCGGGAGACCTCTCTGTCCTGGCATGGAGGGCAGGGGACTGTTACCATATAGCTTCTACCTGCTTCTTAGCAATGTTTCTAAGATGTGAGGG
>JAKSZT010035875.1:47815-147438 GCA_026826555.1 Tolypeutes matacus | reverse complement strand
GGGGGGGTGCGCGAGCTGGCGGCTCTGGGGGGGTGCGCGAGCTGGCGTGGGCTCTGGGGGGGGTGTGTGAGCTGGCGTGGGCTCTGGGGGGGGTGCGCGAGCTGGCGTGGGCTCTGGGGGGGTGTGAGCTGGCGTGGGCTCTGGGGAGGGTGTGCGAGCTGGTGTGTGGGCTCCCTGGGAGGACAAAGGTTTTCTCTGGCTCCGCTTCTCCGGCGTGTGGAAGGAAATCCAGTGGCCTGGCATCGCACGTGAGCTGCCCGTGCGGCGACCCCAGTGGACTAGGTCAGGAGCCCCAAAGTGCTCTCCTGCATAGCTGGTGCCGGTGCATTACGTCATGGTGCGGCGGCTCTGACGCTTTCCCTGCTTAGAGCGTGTAAGGGCCCTGCTTGGCCCCAGAATAGAGAGGGTCATGCTATGAGAAGCTGTATGCCAAGCCAGACAGCCTAGCTAAAATGGACAAATTCCTAGAAAAGCACAAACTACGCTGGCACTACAAGAAATACAAGAACTTAACAAACCGACCAGATTTAAAGAGATCGAATCTGTCATTAAAATTCTCCCAAGAAGAAAAGTCCAGGACCAGATGGCTTCACAGGTGAGTTCTACTAAGCATGTCTAGAAGAATTAACACCAGCCCTGTTTAAATTCTTCCAAAAAGTTGAAGAGGAGGGAAAATCACCCAACACATTTTATAAAGCCAACATCACCCTAATACCAAAGCCAGATAAAGATTCCAGAAGAAAAGAAAATTACAGACCAATCTCACTAATGAACATAGATGCAAAAAAAATTCTCAACAAAATACTTGCAAATCGAATCCAACAGCATATCAAAAGACTTATACATCACAACCAAGTGGGATTTATTCCTGGTATGCAAGGCTGGTTCAACATAGGAAAATCAAACAATGTAATACACCACATTAACAAATTGAAGGAAAGAAACCAATCATCTCAATCGATGCAGAAAAGTCATTCGACAAAATCCAGCATCCTTTCTTGATTAAAAACCTCCTCTGAGGGGTCGGACGTGGCTCAACTGGTTGGGCGTCCGTCTCCCATATGGAGGGACCTGGGTTCGATCCCAGGGACCTCCCGGTAAAATAAAAAATAAAATAAAATAAAATAAAATAAAATAAAACTCTTCATAAAATAGAAATAGAAGGAAAATTCCTCAACATGATAAAAGGCATATATGAAAAACCCACAGCCAACATCATACTCAGTGGGGAAAGGTTGAAAGCTTTCCCCCTAAGATCAGGAACAAGACAAGGATGCCCACTGTCACCACTGTTATTCAACATTGTGCTAGAAGTTCTAGCTAGGGCAATTAGACAAGACAAAAAAATTAAAGGCGTCCAAATAGGAAAAGAGGAAGTAAAACTCTCACTGTTTGCGGATGACATGATCCCATATTCAGGAAACTCTGAAGTATCCATGACAAAGCTACTTGAGCTAATAAATGAGTTCAGTAAAGTGGCAGGATACAAGATCAACAGGCAGAAATCAGTATATAAAAACATATATAAAATCAGTATATAAATACTTAGGGTATTAGTCAGGGTTCTCTCAAGAAACAGAATCAACAGGAGCTATCTGTCAACAATAGGAGATTTTATAAGAGTCTGTCACATGACTGTGGGGATGCACAAGTCCAGGTTTCGCAGGCAGGCTGCAAACCAGGGCCTCCGATGAAAGTCCAATGAAAGGTCCTTGATGAGTTTCTGGGAGAAGTTGGCTGTCCAAAGACGAGCTGGGAAATTCTCTCTGAATGTTGAAATCCTTCCCCTTTTAAGGCATTCAACTGATTGGATAAAAGCGTCATCCATTGCTGATGCAATCTCCCTGACTGATACAGATGTAATCAGCCATCCATGCAGTAAACTCACTGGTGATCAAAGTCCATAAATGCTCTTGTATTACAATTAGTCCAGTGCTTGCTGGACCAAACACCTGGACACAATTACCTGGCCGAGTTGACACATTAGCCTGACCATCACAACTAGTACTGAACAATCTGAGGAGTAAATCAGGCGGAAAAATTCCATTTGCAATAGCAACAAAAAGACTCAAATACCTAGGAATTAATTTAACCAAAGAAGTACAGGACCTATATGCAGAAAACTACAAAACAATGCTTAAAGAAATTAAAAAAGACCTAAACAAATGGAAAGACATTCCGTGTTCATGGATTGGAAGAATAAATATCGTGAAGATGTCAATCTTGCCCAAACTGATTTATAGATTCAATGCAATACCAATCAAAATCCCAACAGCTTACTTTACAGAGTTAGAAAAGGCAATTACCAGAATGCTCTAGACTCAGAGAAGGCATCATCTGCCAACACCTTGATTTTGGACTTCTAGCCTCCAAAACAGAGACAATAAGTCCCTGTAATTTAAGCCAACAAGTCTATGGCAAACTAAGACAAATCATAGACAAAATAAAGAGGTAATATTTTCTCTGCTAAAAAAAAAAAAAAAAAAAGTGCCCCTGCTAAACCCTCGGGCTTCCAGCGTCTCCCCACAGGAGCCTGAGCCCCTAGCGACGTCCTCCCTCCCTGCGTCGGCCCTTCCCCTCCCCTCCTCGCCTTTGGGTTCTGTTTTTCTTGTCACCCGGGGGAGCGGCTGGCAGTGATGCTGGGGGCTGCTGGCTCTGCTTGCAGGACCACCCAGGATGAGGCCCCAGGCCCGCCGCTGCCCCTGCGCCGGCCTCAGCGCCCGGCCCCGCCTGGCCACTCTGACTTACTGGGTCTCAGGGGCCAGCGGACAAAGACGCATGTTTAAAGTAACTGGAGAGCGTCCTCGTCCTGGGACCCTGTGGCAGTGCTCAGAGCTCGCTGCTCATGAGCCTCCTGCGCCAGCGAAGGGCACGATGAGTGCAGGACGTCGCCCCGCGGGATAGGCTGCCGCGCCAAGCCTGCTGGGAGTTCGCGGATGCCCGGGGCTGGCCTGCGTGGAGTGCACCGTTCTGGAGGGTCTGGGGGTGTGCAGTGGTCTGGGGGTCACAGTCCACTCCCAACAAGGGAAACGACTGCCACCTGAGGGCCAGCGCCCCCCGCCTTCCTCCTCTGAGCTGCGTGGCCTCAGCCAGTGGGTCTTCGCCTTGGCAGCAGGACGCAGCGGCGGTCAGACGGAAACTGGCCCGTCGCCGCGCCGCTGCCACCTTGGCGGTTCCCGTACTGGGCTCGTTTCGGGGCGAACAGGGTGGGTGTGCATGACTCCCTTCTCCTTTGTGGGCAGCGCTCACGAAACTCCCCCTCTGTGCATGTGGCTCAGCCACACGCATGACCATGTCTGGGGTCTCTGTGCTCGCTGCCGCCCCCACCTATCGCTGAGGCCAGGCTCCAGGGGTCTCCGACTTCCGCCTGGAAAGCTGGTGAGAGCTGGGGAAGTTGACCTCTGGGGACCACGCTGTGAGGGGCGGTGCCTGCAGGCGGACATTAGCCGGCGGCCACGCAGGTGCGCCTTGTCACAACAGGGGCTAGGGAAGGAGGAGATGGAAGAAAAGAAGAGATAAGAAGAGTACTCCTTCAAGCCACCCCATTCCTTCCCCCAAAACACGAACTGAAAAGCCTTGCATGAACTTTCTCTAGGAATTTCCTTCGTTTTCTCCCTGCAGTTGGGTATGGTTGGTGAGGGAGGAGGGCGGTGCCAGTCCTCCACCCTCCCAGGTCAGCCCTCTGGCAGAGGACGGGCCATCTGAACCCCTGCGCCGAGATCTGAGTAAAGCAAGGCGCCTCGGGCACCTCACAGGAGATGGCAGCTGCTCCCGAGCCCCCTCGGGTCGGGTCTCCCAGGACCAGGGCTTCCACCCAGGTTTTTGCACGGTGTCGTGAAAAATCACAAAACGAGCGAAGGTAGTGAGGAGTGTGTCTCCCGATGGCGAAGCAAGCTCTCCTGGTTGATAAGCCCACGCATGGACCTGCGAGCAGGTCAAGAGCCGGGAGGTTCTGGTGTGACGCCCTGCCGTGTCCCAGGACGGGCCCCAAGACCCGCTGGGGGCGCGACGGGGCCCGCTCTGGCCACGAAGGGGTCCTGGGGTCTTGCTGACGGCACGCCTTACTTTGCCCCAAAATAATACTTCCCCATGGGAATCTCTCTTAAAATGTGGCATCTTTGACTCGAAATGGCAAAGCCACGAACGTGCAGCAGGACGGACCCCGCGGCTCCCGTAGCCCGTGCACGTGGCGAGGCCGCCAGCGGGGAGGGCACGAGCCCTGCAGGTGCCCGCGGCCAGGGCCCCGGGGCAGTGAGCTTGGGAAGCCGCCCGTGCCTGGTGACTTGAGCTCACCTGCAGACCCTGAGCGCATGCGAGCGCCTTGCTTCTCGGGCCCCAGGCTCGAAGCGTCTCCTCCCTGGGGAGCCGAGAGGTCATTGCGTGGCGGCATTGCCACGTGGCTCCTGCCACACTCCTCGCCACCCGGGGAGGCTGCGGCGTGCACAGACCTCTGCCTCCCGGCAGCAGAAGGCACACTGGCCCGGGCATAGGCAGCAGGTGGCAAGAGGGCCCTGGGCCCTGGGGACTGGAGAGGAGGGGGTGAGGAGGGAGGGCTCCAGGCAGACACTCTTGTCCTGTTGCTTCCTCCAGTTAACACGTGGGGTCGCCGTCCCGGGCAACTGTCGGCAGTGGGAGTCCAGGACCCCTCCTCCGGAGCTCCCTCTGAGGTTGATCTTGGGAAGGGTCTGCTCCAGAGGCTCTGAGCTGGATGGGACCCGGGGGATGGGAGGGCCCTGGAGCTGGGGCAGGGGTCTGTGCCATGGAGACTCACAGTTCAGTTCCAAGGATGACTGAGGCTTTACCGCGACCAGGGGGCCGCTGCTTGGGCCCTGGCGGCCGGGGCCACGGGCCGTGCCTGCGCTGAGCTTCTCGGAAGCTTTCGTAGTCTGGGGACCCGTGGGGGGTCTCTGTGGACTGGGACCTGACCCCCAGAGTAAATCGAAGATGGGCAAAGAGCGTGTGTGGCTGCGGCACCCTTGCAGGCTGGGTGGCTCTGCCGACCTTCCTGCAGCAACACTGAGAAAACGCCGACGGAAATGTGGATTGTTGGCCCAGACGTGGAAGAAAGAGTGCCGGCCTCGCCCCCGTGGCCACCTGCTGCTGCCCGCGAGTCCTGGGCGTGGTGGGGCGTCCCATGTGGACTGGGGAGGAGGGGCCCTGCCAGGGTGGAAGCCATCTCGCCGTGAAGGTCGGGGGCTGCCAGGGCCCCACGCCAACAGTCCTCTGGCCCCTCACCCACTCGGGCAGGCAGTGCCTCTGGAGGGCTGTGGCCACCCCTGGGGTTTAATTCTGAGGTGGCAGATTTGCTGGCCGACACCCTGCGCGGCAGTGAAGGCTTGTTCCAGAGAGTGGACACAAGCTGGGAGAACGTGAGTGGAGATAAGTTGCGAAGGCACTGACAAGGCCCGCATGGCATGGGGTGCTGATGGAAAAGGCAGGCCTGGCTCGGGATTGGTCTGCTGGGCGTGGAACATCAGATGCAAAACATTTGAAGGCCACAGGGTGATGCCAAAGGGGGTGACAAAGAGACACTTGGGGTGCTCAGCCCATCAATGAGTCACCAAGTAGAGAGGCCAGCACAGCTCAGCCGCCTCTCGAGGTCAGCGTCAGAGCCCAGGCTGTGGCACGCCCACAGGTGGGCGGCTCTAGTCTCGTCACGTCTGCGGGAGTCCCCTTGAGTGAGCCTGACTCACAGAGGTGACAGCGCCCGGCCGTGGGCTCCTCCTGAACTCAGACATGCCACGTGAAGCCCGTGCACGGTCCAGGCCGAAGATGGCAGCACCAAACTTCAGGGCCCCCCAAGTCAGAATTCATCAGGCAGAAGAGGCGTGAGGTGAGGGGCGTAGTCACGAAGTCATCTTCCGTTTCATGATTTGGCCTTGGCGCACAACGGGAGACGAGCCTCTCGCCAAGTCATTGCTCACGCCTCGGCGGTCAGGAGCCGCCCCCGTGCCCGGAGCTGTTGGCCAGGCTATGTGTGTGTGGAAGAAAATCCAGCCTGCGCTGCCCAGGAGCCTGCCACTGCCTCTCCGGGCGACTTCAGAGAGCGCGCTTCGCGTTCTGTGTGCACGCCCACTTGAACTTAACAAAATCACTTTCTTACTGTGAGGCTTCTCGGGGTGCGAGTGTTCGTTGTGAACTGTGGGCAATGGAGAGGGTGGGCTGGGACAGGCTGGAATGGAAATATTAAAAACAGGGGAGCAGGTGTAGCTCAGTGGTTGAGCACCTGCTTCCCATGTTCGAGGTTGTGGGTTCAATCTCCGGTACCTCCTAAAATATACATATATATTAAAAACATATCTGACAGTCTTCCCTTCAAAAGGTGGAGCCTCTCTCCTCTCCCTTGAGGTGGGCTGGAACTTGTGGCCAGCAGCTAAGGAGCAGAACGCAGTAGAAGGACGCTGTGTGACCTCAGAGCCTCTGTGGGGAAAAGAACGGCTTCTGCCCCTCTCTGTCGTGGCGAGCTCAGGCAGTCTGCGGGGAGGCTGGTGTTGAGAGGGGCTGAGGCCACAACCAGCGCCGGCCTCCCGCCCGTCAGGCCTTACGACAGCTGTGGCAGGGGCTGACAGGAGACCCCAGCCACCCCCAGGAGACAGCGCCCGCATTCCCGTGAGGATAACAAATGTTTGCTGTCGCTTTGAGCCATTGCCTTTTGTCCTGCTGCAGTAGATAACCAGTCATGCGGCGTATTCTGGGACGAGGTGGCACTGCGGGCTGTGGGGCCCGTGCTGGCCCTGGGGAAGGGCCCGGAAAGACCAGAGACGCCCGCAGGGTCCCGGGCAGGGCTCGGAAACAACAGTGGCGGCGGCAGAGGCGGCGCCTGGAGGTCTCCCGGGAGGACTCTTCGGTGCCCGCCTGGCATAGCCCTGCTCGCCGCTGGAGCTGCGGACGGACGGTGTCCTGTGAGGCTCGGGACCCCGGTGAGGGGCCCCACCTCCCTGCCTCACCCACCTCCCGACGGAGCGGCAGCCTCCACCCACGCCTTCACGTGCATTTGTCATAGAAACGAAGTGCTTTAACGTTTATGCTTTGCTTGTTTAATAAAGAATTCTGAGAATTATTGTTGAGGGAAGCCCAGAGGACTGGCAGCAGCAGCAGAAAGTCGCACACCTGAGGGTCACGTCGCAGGGAAAGGGGGGAGAAGGACCCAGGGAAGGGGAAAGTCCAAGGAAAGCAGGAGCTCCTGGGTCCTCAGTCCGTTTGGGCAGGGTGGAAGAAAAGCCACCTGAGAGCAGAGCGCAAAGGAGGGCATGGTCACCACCAGGATGGCCAGAACAAAAAGGCCAAGGACGTGGCAAGCGGCGATCCCCACACACCGCTGGTGGGAGGAAAAACGGGGCAGTGCCGTGGCGAGCTCAGCAGCTCCTCAGTGCTGGACACAGTCTCACTATGACCCGGCAGTTCCTCTCCTAGGCACACGCCCAAGAGAAACGGGAACGACGCTCACACAGAAACTTGTCCACAGGTGATCCTGGCAGCCTCGGTCCCAGAGGAAAGAACCCCGAGGTCCACCACCGGCGCGTGGTGAGCTGTGGTGAGCCCGTACGAGGGGGGAGTGCAGCTCTGGTGCCGCCCCGGATGAGCTGTGACTGCTTCGTGCTGAGTGGAGAAGCCACACGCTGTGTGACTGTTTACATGAAAGGCTCAGAGCTGACAAATCAGCAGAGACAGAAACAGGCCGGTGGTCTCCAGGCTGGAGCGAAGGGGAGACCAGGGGGCACTGTTTAATGGGTACAGGGCTTCTTCTGGGGATGACGAAAATATTCTAAAATTAGATTGTGGTGATGGTCGCACAACTCTGCGAATATACTAAAGACCACTGAATGCTATACTTTAAATGCATGCATTTTATGGTCTGTGAATTCTCTCTCAATTAAGCTGTTTGAAATGAAAAAAAAAAAAAAGAGGCAGGCGTCAAAGTGAAGGAAAGAGGAAGAGGAACCTTCCAGGGTCAGAGCAGAGGACACTCGTGCTGGTAGAACTGCAGGACCTGTGCATAAGTAGCACAGGATGGAATCAGCAGCAGGTGCGTGGACGTGCCTTTACCTAACACTTTGCTACCAGAGGGAAAGGTCAGCGTTGCACAAAGGACAGCTTTGGGGCTTTTCCTGCCAGGCAGCAGGTGACGGGGGCTGAGTGTGGCGAGTGTGTGTCTCTGTGTGGCCGTTGTACCACGTAGCCCGGATCTTAGATAGTGTGGGTTTTAAAAGAGAGGAGAAAAGGTCTGCTTTACGGACTTGTGTGGCCTGACTCACTTAAGGACAGCCCAGGTGTGCCTTTCCTGTAAGACAGTGATACGGGCAGCGAGGAGGGCTTTGTTTCAGAGTACACAGTAGCGCGCTGACAGGCTTTGTGTACCAGAACTTGTGATGGGAGGAATTTCACCTTAATCGTGCAATGATAATGAACAAAACCAAGTTGTCAAAGCTGGAAAATACAGTAGAGAAGTTAATGGAGGAACACGAGAAGAAGTTAGGGTCGCCCTCAGTGATCCGGCCGTCAAGGAGCTGGACCTGCCCAGGAGAGCCCCTGGGCTCGCGGCAGCCTTTGCAGACCCACCTGCCCCAGGCACACTCGGGGCTCCTGAGGAGGGGGGAGAGAGAGCAGAGCCGAGGAGAGCCGAGGCTGGACCGAGGAGCCAGGGCAGAAAGGAGGCTGCTGGGGGCAAGAGGCCCCATGGCCCAAGTGTTGAGGGCATCAATGAGTTGCTGCCAATAATGGAATAGTTTGTGTTTTTAAATGAAAGTTTTCAGGAGCTCAGAAATACTCAGAGTACAAAGAGTGTGGCTTCGAGGCTGCTTGGTTGGAGTTTGGAGTGTGGACCCCTCAGAGCTGAAAACCCAGGCCTGTGACGGCTGCTGGCGAGTGTCCAGAGAGGTGCACTGGCCAGAAAACCAGGAGAGGGAGGGCGGGGGCCTCGGAGTGCTGAAGCCCAGGGGAGAGGGCTTCCCCTAGGAGCAGGGCCTGAGCGTGTGCTTGGCCACCCTTCAGCCAGGACGCACTGGGGGCCGTGGGCACGGCAGCGGGCGCTGCAGTCCTTCCTTGGAGAAATGGCTGATTCTGTCTGCGGCAGAAGACGCGAGGCGAGCCCGGAGCCCCTCGACTGGCCGCGGAAGAGCCTGCTCGTCCGAGGGCACAGAGCCGCCTCCAAGGGGCTCCCGAGGCCACACAGGGAAGGCTTGAGTGCCAAGAAGCCTAACGACTGGTTATAACGAATGGACTGAAAGGAGTTGAGGAAGTAACAATCCGGAGTTCATCGCCATCCAAAAAGCAAGCAAGCAAGTCCCCAACCCTCCCAGTCACCTCTGGAAGCTGCCGGGACTCACCTTGCTCTGAGAAACGGTGAACAAAGGAAAGCAGCAGACATTTATCCCGGCTCTCCTGGGTAAACGGCACCACGTGCTGAGGAAGAGGCTTCCTCTCGCAGAAGCCCCCGCGGCAGGAGGAGGGGCGCAGCCGTGCAGGACGCAGAGCCCCCCTGAGCACACGCGGCGCGGGACCTTAGCGGCGGACATCCCAGTTTCACCAACAAGTGAGCTGCAAGGACCAAACGGAGGGACCCGAGACACACGAGCAATTGTAGCTGGCAGGCCTGGTTCGGGTTCTCATTAAAAAAAAAAGAAGAGAAAAACCCAACTGTGAACAAAAATGGGACAATTGGAGATTCTGAACATTGTTATTTAAGATGTTTTTTTTTTTTTTAAGGAGGTACTGGGAATCGAACTCAGGACCTCATTCGTACATGGGAAGCAGGTGCTCAACCACTGAGCTATGTCCACTCCCCTGGTTATTTAAGCTTAAAGCCACTGATTTTTAGGTGGGGTGGTGGATTGTGGCGCAGCTTTTCAGAGTCCTTATGTGCCAGCAGTGACTACAGATGAGACGTGGCTGTGGAGGTTGCATGAGGGGAGTGGGGTAGGACAGAAGACGGCACTGTGCTGGCAATTATTGAAACGGGGTGATGGGGACATAGGGGCTCATTATACTACTTTTTTTACTTTTGTATTTCTGTCTGAAAATTTCCATGAAAAAAAACACTTTAAAAGTCGATGCTCTCAAGAGCCTCCCATCGTGGTGTCCGTGTGGGAAGTGCATGCTGGTAGGATGGATAAAACTAGTGAGGAGGCCGTCTATATCAAACGTGAAATGCCCGAGAGCAAGGCAGAGAGGTGGGGGGGAGGCCTCGCTGCGAAAGTGGCCCTGGAGCCAAGCCCTGCAGGGGGGCTGGGGAGCGCCCAGCCCAGGGACCGCCGCCAAGGCAAGGCTGGTGCAGCCTGGAGCTGCCCAGGGGCCCTGAGGGGAGCCTGGAGGTCCTGTACGGACGCGGCCCTGGTGGTGGGCAGGACACAGAGCCCCTGGAGGCTTGGTCAGGCCTCGCAAAGGGGCCACGGGCGCAGGGGGACCAGCGGGCCCGGTCCAGCCAGTGAAGCAGGCACAGCCCAGGGTGGCAGGACCAGGGCTGGGGCGGTGGAGGGAGTCTGCGCCCAAACATGCTCGAAGAGGCCAAGCAAGGAGGGCCGCGGGGGCCTCGTTCCCCGGGAGCCCACCGCAGAGCGCCCCGCGCCCACTCTCGGGGGCTCTGCCCTGGGCCTGCAGCTGGCACCCACCGGCCCTGTCCGCTTGGCAGCTCCCTGCGGTCTCTCCTCCTGTCCCCGCTACGCCCAGGCTGACGGCTATGTCCTCGCCGCGCCTTAGAGCAAAGCACCGGCAATCCCTGGCGGGTTGTTGCCGGGACGCTCTGGGTTCGAGGCTCGTGGCTGCATGGCTAGAGGGGTGGCCAGCGGAGGAGTGCCAGGAAAGCGAGAGAGCGCCCCCGAGGCGCGCGGGCCCTTCCTTAGCCTTCCTTGGCAGCTGCCTGCTGCCTTCTGGCTGCCTGTCCACCTCCCCTGCCAGCTTTCAGGGGACCAGCGGGGAGGCCCTTCTCTGGAGCTACCCGGGGCTTCTCTGGAGCCCGAGAGCTTCAGACGGGCCCTCGTGACCAGGGTCCCGGTGGGCTTCTGGGCGGTAACGTTCCCGGCTTTGTTTCCAAGCAGCCGCCTCCCCCCGGGGTCTCCAGGGTCTCGGCCTCCTTCTGACCAGCGGCCTTCCCTTGCTTCCTATCCTGACCTGCCTCAGGACGACTCGCTGCAGGGACGTGGCCTACGGGAGCTCAAGCGTCCTGCAGAGCCCGGCCATGATTCCGTGACAAGCACAGCCTCACACCTGAGAGGCCGCAGCCAGCTGACACGCTCGAAGCCCACGCTGGTGGCGGCTCCCTGGCGCGGACGAGGCACTGCCGGCTCGGGGTCCCGGAGAACTGCAGCCCCATCTCAGCCTCAGAGGCCAAGGGGGCCCTGGCTGGACGGGCCCTGAGAGCACCAGCGGCCACGCAGCGCGCCCCACGTGCTCCTGCACTGGCCCCCACCCGCGCCCTTGGCTGTGGCCATCCACAGCAGGCGGAGCCGGCCGGCCCAGCCAGGAGAAGCCCTGGAGAGAATGTGAGCCCGGAGGAGACGGACATGGCGGGAGAGGGGCGACCAGGGGCCCTTCCGGAATCTGAGTCTCACGTCCCTTGGCCACAGGTGGGGCTGAAGCTCTGGGGGACTCCATGTCGCTTCTCTGGGGATTAGTGATCACATCCTCCTCGAGTGGATCGTTCGTTCATTTGTTCACGCGACAACAAGCATCCACTCGGCACACACTTTGTGCCTGCGCTCCTCTGGACACTGGATTCGCAAGGTCTCTGGGGTGCTGATGACCAAGCAGACCCTTTGTATGTCTCCTATGTGCACGCCCCTGCCTTGGACAGTCACTGAGAATGTACGTGCGGGCAGACGTGACAGTAAAGTCAGGACCAGAGGCCAGGACTGGGTGCAACGGAGTGCCTGCTGGCTTGGGTTTAGCCGTTTACATAGGAGATCACGGCTCTCACAGTCCATCCCCAGGGACACGGTGAGCTGTGCTGTTTGGGAAGCTTGTAAGAGAAGGTGAATGGTTCTCACCTCGTGGGAGTCGCCAGCTCTCCCAGGGTTCTGTTCTGCTGAGTGACCAGGGCCCAGCCGATTCTGACGGACACCCAGCATCTGTTTCTATGCAAACAGCCCATCTGTTTCTGGTTTTCTAACACTTATGGTTATTATAGAAGAGATTTATTATTTTTTACTGAATTCTGAAACCTTTCTCTTTTTTTGAAAATAGATTTAGGTTTTGGACAATTTGCAATTCTTACAGATATCTAGCAACTTACATTTATTGTAAGTGAGAAGACCCTTCTGACATTCAAATATCTTTGTTAAATACTAGCTTGTCATTTGTATGTGCAGCCTCAGAGTGCGTTTCTGTTTTGGGGTTTTAAATTCATACAGCTTATAAACGGGCTCGGTGGCTGCCCACAGGGCTTGGGTTCCTTCTGGGGGTGTCTTCTCTTCTTGGCACAAGCTTCAACTAGAACGCCAGAAAACGAGCTCTTTGCCTTTGAATTCCGTAGGCCAGTAAACTCCCCCCAAAACCCGGGGACTAATTTAAGCTTACTAATCTTTAATTTTACCAAAAAATTAAAATAAAAAAATAAGCCAAGCTACAGCAAACATCTACTCTCATCATTTTAAAGAAGGGATCATTTACCACCTGAAGCAAGTGGGGGGCAAAGCCTCAGAATGGAGTACCCTGCCCACCAAGGCAGGCAGCCGGGCTGCTCCTGCAGGGGCTTCCTCCCCTGGCAGTGGATGGCGACTGGAAAGGCCACAGATACGGTCAGGCCACTGTCCCAGGGGTGGCCTTGTGGTCCTCTGCAAGCCCCCTGACCCCCAATCATGCAGAGGCTTTACCGAAGGAAAGGACACACAGCAGATACTCCGTCCCGCGAGGGGCACTTTGCCAGAACTCGGCTGTGCCTCCTGGGGGGCCTGCAGCCCCTCCCCTTGCTGCCCATGCCGTGACCTTCAACGCCTCCACAGGGCTGGGCGCTGGCCTCTCCCTCCTGGGCGCCGGCAGGCCAGGCGCGATGGGGGGCCCAGCTCCCCCCAGGAGAAGCCCACACTCCTACGGAGAGGCCTCACTTGCCCTGTGGCTGTCCTGAGGCCCCTGCCTTCCTCTCAGCTACCCTGGAAGTTTCCTCCCTAAGACCACACGCCCCGCCACAGGGTCCTTGAGACCTTCCCAGAGGCTTCCAGAAGCTCTACGAAGCACCTATTCACCTGACCCATATTTACTGAGCGCTTGCTGAGTACCAGACACTCTTTTAGGCTCCAGGACTTGGCAATAAACAAAGCAAAACACTGAGGCCCTTTTGCAGATGAAACATGTCTGCGAAGTGGCCCCAAGCGGCCAGCGTCAGGGCGCTTAGGAGGAGCAGTGCCTGTCGCCGCCGAGCGAGGCCTCTGAGCTTGCAAGCTGGCGGTATTCGCCCCTTTTAGGGAAGAGAACCCAAATAGAGGAAGCGGCAGATCCTGGTTTCCAAGGGCAGCATTGAAGCGGGGGGGAGGTGTCCCCATTTCACTTCAGAATTCTCTGGAGGGCACATCTGATGTGAGAATCCATCCAACTAAAGGATACGGTTTGGGGGTTTCGGCAGGTCCAGCACAGGGCGAGCGAGGAGGCGAGTGAGCACGGCGGTGGGGGCCACCTGCCCCCAGCTGCCCGCCGCCCCCACAGGCCTGCCCAGTCTGTAGATGCAAGAGCAGAGGGGAGGCTGCTGCTGCCGGAGGCCCCGAGGGTTTGCAGCAGCGAACCAGAAGCCGTGCTTCTGCTGCTTCATTTATTTATTAGTTTTGAAATTTTATTTAAAATAGACTTCATTTTTCACAACAGTTTTAGATTCAGAGAAAGATGTGATGATAGAACAGAGTTCCCATTTACTCCACTCCCACTTCCCAGTACTGCTCGCGTCTCGTGATTGTGGTAACATTAGTTCCAGCTAATGAATCAATACTGATACATTAATAGTACTAGCTGAAGTCCACACCTTACTCAGATTTCCTTGTTTTTTTTTTCCTGTTCCAGGACCCCGCCCAAGCCCCAGGTGACATTTATTTATTTATTTTTAAATATCTTTATTTCGCTTTTTTGTTTGTTTTTCTTTATCGCAGCTGACATTTAGCTGTCAGGGAGCCTCAGGCTCCTCTTGGCTGTGAGTTTCTTAGACTGGGGATTGAACCCGGGACCTTTGCCCCGCCAAGCAGGCGCCCAGGTGCTGAGCCACACGACGCCCTAGACTGGGTCAGTGTGGCCTGGGAGGGCTTGAGGGTTTCAGGGGAAGACTGCAGAGGGAACGTGCGCTTCCCACCCACCGTCAGCCTGGCTCACGGCCGTTGGGGAGGGTCTTGCCCACCTGGCAGAGGGGCTGTGGAGGAGCTCCTCCTCCCTAGTGACACCCATTCCACACTGTGCACGGGAGGAGGGCGCTGCCCCCACGTAAGGTGTGTGTGCTTTTTAATTAACGGTTTCCTGGAAAGCTGGGCCTATTGATAAAAAAAAGAGCTTGTGCTGTTTCCAAAAACCCCTGCAAAGTATCCCATTATTTGTGCTCATCATCACCTATCTGCCCGGCCTTCTCTTTGATGTGCATTTCAGATGTAAATACCGTGGAACACACATTATTTTTTTACATATGATCAATTCTTAGAAGTGGACTTGCTGGGTCAGAGCTATGTACACTTGGGATTTGATGAAATACGGAGACATGTCCTTCCTTTGGAGTTGTACCATTTCATATTCCTACCAGCAATGTACGAGGCACCCCCAGGTCTGCCCCCCAGTATATTAGCAAACTCTTGGCTGGCTAATAAGATATATGATAAATGGTATCTTAGTGTAGTTTTAATTTTCAGTTCTCTTATAATGAATGAGTTTGAGCATATTTTATATGTTCCATAGCCACTTGTATTTCTTTTTTTTTTTTGGTGAACTATTTGCTCATTATCTGTAAGAGTGTTTTATATATAAAGAAGATCACCTCTTCATCTTGGATGGGAATCACATATATTTTTCCTCAGTGTGTCATTTGTCTTTTGACTTTGCTTGGGGTGTTATTGTTTTGGCCATGAAAACATTTTTTCATCTTTTGTGGTTCCTGGATTTTATGTCATTGTTTAAAAGGCCTTCCTTTTTCCAGGTTATACAAGTTTTTTTAAGAGATTTATTTATTTATCCCCTCCCTCCATTGTCTGTGCTCGTCGTCTGCTCCCTGTGTCTGCTCATCTTCTTTTAGGAGGCACTGGGAACCGAACCCGGGACCTCCCTTGTGGGAGGGAGGCGCCCAACGGCTTGAGCCACAGCTGCTCCCCTGGTTTTGCTCTTTTATCTTGTAGCTGCTACTGAACACTCTAAAGTGTTAAAGTCTTTAACCTTTAAATTTTTTATCCTTTTAGAATTTTCCTTGTGTTTAGTATTCAGTATGTGTTGAATTTATATTTTCAGGTGGTTACCTAGGTTAGGGGGCATCATTTATTAGTAGCTCATCTTTCTCCCCCCAGTTCAAGGTGGCCCCTTCATCTTCACCATGTTTATGTCGAGGGCTCTTTCTGGACCTCACATTCTGTCCCAGGGGTCTGGCTAGGCTTGTGCCAGAAAGTAGATGCCATTATTGTCCTGGTTTTGCAGATCGGAATCTTGAGATGCAGAGAGGCCAGTAAAGTAACTTTCCCAAGGTCTCACGGCCAGTAAGGGTGCAGCCAGGCGGTCGGATCACATGCTCTATGCCTTCTCGCCTGTTTCTTCTCCATCAGTTGGATGTATTAATCAGGAAGTGACCACAAGATAAAACGTCCAAGTAACTTATCAAATCTCAAAAGATACTATGTCATCTGATGCTCACAGAGGCCTCATATTGTGCCATCTGGCCCTGGTGTTTATCTTTGGAGAGAACAAGTTTTCTGTTAGTTTCACCAAATAGTTTTTAACTTGAGGGTGAAGTTCAAGATCAGATAGATATCCTCTTCTGTTTCTCTTTCACACCCTTGCCCAGTTCCAAGTGTTTTGCAAACAAGGATGCTCTTTGCTTCTTCCCTGCTGGGAATGTACTCCTTCTGTGGCTCACCTTCCATGCACATTTTCCCTCCCCTACCAGGCAGAGTCAGGTGCTTCCTCTCTGGAGGGCCTTTTGCCTCATTACGTATCTACTACTGAATGCTCTAAACTTCTGGAAGACAGGATTGTGACCTGATCCCCTGGGCTCAGAAAGGGCAGTTGACTCACTGAGGACCATCGCACTTTTTAAACAAATACTTCATGAATTGCAAGTGTTCATTTTGGGCTTAGGACAGGTTGCATGCCTGTGTAATTTTATTTAGTGGTCACATGGTGTTTTCCATTGTGTTTCATTGACATCTGGTTTCTGGCTTCTGGGGTTTGGTTTCTATGTAGCTGCCTGTCGGAAGGGTGTCCTTAGCATGGCTCTGTGCCCCAACTCTGCATAAGCCTCCTGAGTCCTCTCTCACACTCCTGTGGACTCAACACCCTACTTTCAGGGCCCATCCGAGGCAAAACCATAGAGCAGGGGAGAGCAGGCCTCCTCCAGAGCACCTCTTTCTTCTCCTGGCACCTCCCTGAGCCTTTTTCCTCACCCTTTTTCTCCCAACTTGTGGTCAGCAAATCCCTTGACTGAAATATTCCCTTCCGGGGATATTTGATTTCCATTAGGACAGCGTAGAAAACCAGTAAGTACCCTCTCCCCCATTTCCCCAGCCAGCCACTGCCATCGTCAAGCTGAGATATACACTTAATGGACCATCAGCAGCTGTGCAGGAATGTGTGGTCCTCTGCAGCCCCACCCCCATCCCAGCTGGCTGCGATGACGCCACGGATTGGGACCGAAGGCAAAGCAAGCCCGTGTCATCTGCCAGATTTGTGGGGATCATGAGCACCCAGTTTCTCTAGGTGTAGCCCAAGGCAAACCTGACCACCCTGGTGTCAGACAGCTGGAGTTTGCCTGTGGTCTTTGGTCCATGGCTGTGGAACGGGAAGGATGCCACAGATGGGACTGAGGGTCTGAACACATCTGGAGTCAGAGAAGAGGAAGCAAGTACGCCAACAGCGACCCTCCTCATTGACTTATTCCACGTAGCCCTCACAGGACACCCTGACCTCCACGGTCCCTGATCTCGCCCACAGAGCTGGGCAATGCACAACGTTGTCTGCGGCCACCAGAGCATTGGAAGGAGCCATGTCCTGCCTGACCTGTGGGATGTGGCCCCCAGCTCCTCGATTACTGTTAATATAAGTTATGCTCGTAGAATGCACACCTAATGCAATTTAAGAAAGTCGTGTCTACTTTAAAGATCCTGTAATTTCTCTAACAAAACAGTATTGTCCACAGATTGTTTCATAGATGCACCATAAAATATATAAATTGCAAGGTGCAATAATTTGAATTCTAAATTAAGCTATAGGGGGTCGGATGTGGCTCAACTGGTTGGGCGTCCATCTCCCACATGGAGGGACCCGGGTTCGATCCCTGGGACCTCCCGGTAAAAAAAAAATAAAAAATAAAAAAAAAAATAAATTAATTAAGCTATATTTCTTATTTTATTTAATTAGACAACTGATTTTTGTCTTAGTTTTGTCTTATTAGGGAGTTATGTTAGTCATATTTAAAATGCCATTATGCATGGAATAATAAGTGATAATAAATTCCTTCAAAGGAAAACACATATCAAGCTTTTCAATCCAAAGGGTTTTCATTTGTGATGGCGGAGTCTTAGATATGATGACAGAGTGGAGACATTCTAGGGCGGGGAGGGACCCACACAAGTGCTCCTCAAATCACAGGCTGGGGCTTCCTTTCTGCCTACTTGTGGCTCTGCCCCGCCCTCCCTCCATCCCTCCCTTTCTCTTACTTCCTATTCTGTTGCTTGATTAACATGTCGGGGAATTAAGAGAGATTTGGACTGTAACCGTAGTTAAGCAAGAACAAGGATGCACTTTTCCTGGTGAATAATACTTTTTTGGATGATTTATTCCCTAAGAATGTCTGAGTCAGATCAAGACAAATGGAAGTAATTCATCTGGGATATTAAAAGATTCCTAATGCCTCACCCCCATGGAATCACATGGTGAAAATCACTTTCTTTTCTTTCTCTAATATGATTCTGAGAACTGTGTTCCCCACTCTATAGCTTGTACCTCATAGCTCCTCCTTTGGAACCCCATGGTTGCGTGCTGCCTCTGTGGGGAACTTGTCCACTCTTATTTCAACCAAGTGGTATTACCCTAAAGAGGTCTTGAGCTTAAAATGAACTCTGGGGTTCAGGGAAAGGTCCCAGGGAGTAGCTGGAGGTATGGGGTTCAGTGTTTTACAGTGTGAGGTGAGCATTGCTGACAAGGTAAAATAAGGAAGACCCCAAGTGTCAATAAACTTCGCCAAATTTTCAGATCAGTTTTACAATCTAGAATTGTCATGTGAGTAGGATTCCCTGGGTGGTTTGTGGCCCCTGGCTCTATCTTCCCCAGAAGCCAGTAGCTGCACCTAGGGTTGTTTTGCTGGAGAATCAAGCTCCTCTATGGTGCAGACCCCAGTGGGATTTCATCTTTTTCATTCCGGAGTTGGAGTTCCAGGATTCCACTGAGCAGGAGCTCCAAAGGGAGTTCCTTTTCAGTGTGAGTCCTCCAAGCGTCCTGATGGAACTTTGTCTCTTGAGTTGTAGAGACATCCAGAATGCACCGGCTGGTGAGGTAAACGGGCAGCTACAGTTCTTAAGGTGAGGAACACGAGGACGCAGGAAGACACGCTGCCCCCTCGGGCCTCCAGAGCCTGCCAGGCCATTCTGGCGACGAGTTTCTAGCGTCCAGCGGGCTGCCATCCTCGATGAACAGCACAAGCCAAGACGGCTGCGCCCCGCGCCCGAGGGCATCCTGGGAAGGCGGCGCCCCGCGCCCGAGGGCATTCTGGGAAGGCGGCGCCCCGCGCCCGAGGGCATTCTGGGAAGGCTCGGACGAGTCTTCCCCTGCCTAGAAGGATGAGGCTTCGGGGAGACCCGTGGAGGGTCGAGGCAAGACCTGGGGCCCAGAAGGCCACGCCTGCCGCTGCCGAGGTCACCTTGCACCTGCCGGAGGAAAGTGCTGGAGAAGAGACGTCAACCCACCATTGGGTCGGGACCGATACCCCAGGTAGGACAGGTGAAGACCTACAGGGTGTCGAGTATAAATTTAGTTGGTTGGTGTAGATTGGCCGTGGGACTCCTCGTGGAGAATAGAACGGAGGAGGGAGGGGAAGTGGACTGTGCTCTCCAGGTCTCATCATGTTTGGGTTGGAAGAGGGACAGTGGAGGGAGGTAGAGAGTCTTGGTAGGAGAAACTTGGGTCTTGGTGGAAGAAATACTTTTCAAATAATAGGAAAATATCTGTCTGAAAAAAGTAGGGAATGGAAAGAACCACTTATAGAATGGAAAATTATAGGGGAGAAATAAATTTGACTAGCAGCTTGATCAAACTGGCAATAGTAATTCAAAGGACTAAGCTCAAGTATGTCAGCCATTATTTTTATTGTGAATGGTTTGAATTTTGCCATTAAAAAGCAGACCCTTTTATTTTATTTTATTAAATTGATGTGCTGGCATTTTGGTTTGTTCCTCAGTGTCTCTGAGCATGCTTACTTGGGTCAGTTCCCTGAGAGGTGCATCTAGACTTACTCTCTCCTCCCTGCTCCTTTCAAACTGCAGCGACGTCAGCCTGTAGGGCTCTTACAGTGTTATTAGGTATAATTTATGTGAACTTCACCTGTGTTGAGTGTACAGCCCAGTGATTTTCAGTAAATTTATTGATTGTCCAACCATCACCCCAATCCAGTTTTAGAAAATTTTCATCACCCCCAAGAAATCCCTCAAATTGGTCAATCCACAGTACCACCCTAGCCCCAGGCAGCCACTAATCTGCTTTCTGGACATTTCATATAAATGCAGTCAAACAATATGTAGTCTTTTATACCATGTTTTTGAGGTTTATCCATATTGTGGCATGTATCAGTGTTTGTTCCCTTTTTATTGCTGAATTGTATTAAATTGAATGGGTACACCACATTTGGCTCACCAATTTATGGACATTTGAATTGTTTCTAGTTTTTGGCCATTATGAAAAATGCTCCTATGAACATTCACATACAAGTCTGTGTGGGCATATGTTTCTCTTAAGTAGATACCTAGGAATGGAGTGGCTGGTTTTGTATGGTAAGTTTATACCTAACTTTTAAAGAAACTGCCAAATTGTTTTCTAAAATACCTACTTGGTTTCTCATCCCTGTTAACAATGTATGAGGGGGGAAGCGGCTGTGGCTCAATCAGTGGGGCTCCCGTTTACCATGTGGAGGGCCCTGGGTTCGGTTCCCGGGGCCTCCTGGTGGGGGCGGGCCCGCCCACACGGCGTGGTTGGCTGACCCAGTGAGCGAGAGCAGCATGGGGGGGATAAATGAATAAATAAATAAAATCTAAAAAAAAAAAAAAAAAAAAAAAAAAAAAAAAAAACAATGTATGAGGGTTTGAATTACTCTGTGGACTCATCGACACTTGTTACTGTGTCTTTTTGGTTCTAGCCATCTTAGCAGGTGTGAAGTGATATCTCATTATGTTTTTAATTTGAAATTCCCTGATGGCTAATGATGCTCAGCAACTTTTCATGTGCTTATAAACCACCCATATCTATTCATATCTTTTGCCTATTTTAAAATTGATTTGCTTGTTTTGTTATTATAGAGCTTTAAGAATTTTAAAAATACATAGTCTATATAAAAATCCTTTCTTAAATACATAATTTACATGTTCCAGTCTGCAGCTTTTCTTTCCATTTTCTCAAGGGTGTCTTTTGAGGTGCATTTAAAAAATTTTGATGTAGTCTAATTTATCAATTTATTCCTGTATAGATTGTACTTTTGGTGTTGTATTTAAGAACTCTTTGCCTAACCCAAAATAACAAAGGCTTTTTTTTAAAAAAGATGTTTAGAAAATAGTCTTAGCTATTTCATATAGGCCTATGACCCTTTTTAAGTTATTTTTTGTGTGTAGTGTGAAGACAGGGTTTACATGCCTCTTTTTGCATGTGGGTATCCAGTTGTCCCAATACCATTTGTTAAAAGACTCTCCTTTCCCCCACTGAATTGCCTTGGCTCCTTTATTGAAAAGCAACCGACCATGAATGTAAATTTTTATTTCTGGATGCTCAGTTCTGTTCCATTGATCTATCTGTTTATCCTCGAACCTACTACAACACTATCTTGATTACTGGTGGCTTTGTAATAAAAAAAAATTGTAAACATTTTTTATTGTGGTAAAGTATGCATAGTATAAAATTTACCATTTTAACCAGTTTAAGTGAACCATTTAGTGACATTAAGTGCATTTACAATGTTGTATAATCATCACTACTGTTTCCATAACATTTTCATCATCCCAAACAGAAACTCTGAGCTCATCAATCAATAAAACCCTTTCCGCCTACTCCCAGGTCCTGGTAACCACTGTTCTATTTGCTGTCTCTATGAATTTGCCTCATATAAGTAGAATTATATTAAATTTGTCCCTTGATATCTGGCTTATTTCATGTAGCACAATGGTTTCAAGGTTTGTCCATGTTGTAGCATGTATCAAAACTTCTGTTTCATTGTATGGATAGACCACATTTTCTTTGTTCATCTGTTAATGGACATTTGGGTTGTTTCTACTTTTAGCCATTATTAATAATGCTGCTATGAACATTGCCATATGTTTGAGTCCCTGCTTTCAATTCTTTGGTGGTATACTCCATACCTAGGAGTGGAATTTCCAGGTCATGGGGTAATTCTATGTTTATTTTTTGGGGAACCGCCAAACTTTTTCCACAGCGGCTTCACCATTTTACCAGCGATGCATGAGAGTTCTTATTTCTCCACATCCTCTCCAATGCTTATTATTTTCCGTTTTTATAACAGCCATCCTTCTGGTTATGAAATGGTATCTTATAATGGTTTTGATTTGCATTTTCCTAATTAGTAATGTTGAACATCTTTTCATATACTTTTTTTTGGCAGTTTACATATCTTCTTTGGAGAAGTGTCTATTCAAGTCCTTTGCCCATTTTTTAATTGGGTTGTTTGTCTTTTTGTTGTTGAGTTATAGGAGTTATTTTATGTATTCTGGATGTTAAACTGTTTTCAGATATATAATTTACTCCCATTCTGTAGGTTGTATTTTCACTTTCTTTTTTTTTTTTCCTTGTTTTTATTTGGTTCTTGATTTAAAATTTTTTTTCTCTCCTTCTGTTTTTTCCTTCACTTTCCTGATAATGTCCTTTAATGCACAAAAGTTTTAAATTTTATAAAGTCCAATTTGTCTATTTTTCTTTTGTTCTTCCTTTTTGGTATCACATCTAAGAATCCATTGCCAAATACAAGGTCTTGAAGATTTATCCCTATGTTCTATTCTAAGATTTTTATGGTTTTGGCTCTTATATATTAGGTTGTTGATTGATTTTGAGTTAATTTTTGTAACTCAAATGAGAGGTAGGGGTCCAACGTCATTCTTTTGAGTGTGGATTTCCAGTCTTCCCAGCACCATTTGTTGAAGACAGAATTCTTTCCCCATTGAATGGACTTGGCATCTTTATTGGAAATCAACTGGCCACAGATGTGAGGTTTATTTCTGGACTCTCAATTCTACTCCATTGGTCTATATATCTCCCCCAAGGCCTGTACCAAACTATTTTTATTACTGTAACTTTATATTAAGTTTTGAAATTAAAAGTCATATGACTTTTTTCTTCTTTTTCAAAATTGTTTTGGTATTCTGAGTCCTTTGTAGTTTCATACAAATATTTTGATTAGCTTGTTACTTTCTGCAAAAAGAAAAAAACCTGCTGGAATTTTGATAGAGATCATGTTGAATTTATAGGTCAATTTGGGGAGAATAGCCATTTAAAAAATATTGAGTCTTCCAATCCAAGAAGATGGAATATCTTTCCAATTATTTAGATAATCTTTAATTTCTTTCAGTAATGTTTTATAGTTTTCATGATAAATTTTTTTCACTTCTGTTAATTTCTTCCTATTTTTTCTTTTTAATGCTATTGTGAATAGAATTATTTTCACAATTCTATAGTTTATAGCATATTGAACTATAATTACTGGTATATAGAAATACAATTTATTTTTAAATATTAGATATTTAAATATTCATCTTGTATATTGAAATCTTGATGAACTTGTTTATTAGTTTTAGGGGTATTTTTTGGTGGCTTTCTTAGGATTTGTACATGAAAGATTAAAGACAGTTTTACTTCTTCCTTTTCAATATGGATTCCTTTAATTTATTTGTCTTGCCTTATTGCATTGGCTGAAACCTCCAAGACAATGTTGAATAGAAGTGGCAAGAGTGCACAAGAGGGAAATTATTTCATTAATTTTTCATCATTAAGTATGAAGTTAATTATAGGTTTTATATGATGCCCTTTATCAAGGAGAGGACATTTCCTTCCATTCCTAGTTTCTGGAGAGATTTTTAAAAATCATTGATGAGTGTTTGATTTTGTCAAATGGTTTTTCTGAGATTATTGAGATTATCATGTGGCTTATGTCCTTTATCTTATTAACATTGTGTATTCCATTAATTAATTAATTTTGATGTTAGACCAACCTTGCCTTCCTCATATAAATCCCACTTAGTCATGCTGTACAATCCTTTTTAAATGTTATTGGATTCAGTTTGCTAATTGTCTTAGTTTGCCAAGGCTGCTATGACAAATAGCACACAATGGGTTGGCTTAAGCAAGAATTTGTCTCATGGCTTCAGAGGTAGATGTTCAACCTCAAGATAGAGCTTGCTTTCTCCAAAGTCTGTAGAGTCCTGGCAAGCCTCTGTCACGTGGTAAGTAAGCTCTTACCATTTGTATCTGCTTCTCTGGTTTCCACTGACTTCTGGCTTCTTCCTGTGGCTTTCTGTCACTTCTGGCTTCTCTGTGTCCGAATTTCCTTTCCTTTCTTCCTTATAAGACCTTCAGTAATATAGATAAAGACCTACCCTGACTCAATTTGGCCACACCTTAACTAATGATAACATCTTCAGAAGGGCCTAATACAATTGGGTGCACATCCATAGGAATGCAGATGAAGGTTAAGATGTCTTTTGTGGAGAACATGATTTAATCCCCAACACTAATGTTTTGTTAAGGATTTTTTGTGCCTGTATTCATGAGAAATATGGGTTTACAGTGTTCTTTCCTTGTGATGTCATTGGTTATGATATTAGGATAATATTGGTTCCATTAGATGAATTGGTAATTGTTTTTTTTTTTTTTTTTTTAAGATTTTATTTATTTATTCATTTATCCCCCCCTTGCTGCTTGTGCTCGCTGGGTCAACCAACCACGCCGCGCGGGCGGGCCCGCCCTCACCAGGAGGCCCCGGGAACTGAACCCGGGGCCTCCCATATGGTAAATGGGAGCCCCACTGATCGAGCCACAGCCGCTTCCTGGTAATTGTTTCTTTTTTTTTTTTTTTTTTTAAGATTTTTATTTATTTATTCATTTATCCCCCCCTGCTGCTCGCGCTCGCTGGGCCAGCCAACCACGCCGCGCGGGCGGGCCCGCCCTCACCAGGAGGCCCCGGGAACCGAACCCGGGGCCCCCCATATGGCAAACGGGAGCCCCACTGATTGAGCCACAGCCGCCTCCCACCGGTAATTGTTTCTTTGTCCTCTATTTTCTTGAACAGTTTGTGAAGAATTGGTATTATTTATTCTTTCAGTATTTTCTAGAATTCACCAGTGAAGCCATGTGGGATTGGGCTTTTCTTTGTGTGATAATTTAAATTATTGTTTAATGACTTTACTTGTTATGTGTCTATTCAAATTCTATTTCTTCTCAAGTCTGTTTTGGTAATTTGTGTTTTTCTAGGAATTTGTCCATTTCATCTAAGTTGTCTAATTTGTTGGCATAAAGTTGTTCATAATACTAACTTCTGCAGGTTCAGTAGTGATGACCCCTCTTTTATTCCTGATTTTGGTAATTTGTCTTATCTTCTTTTCTCCTGTTGCATTAGGTTCATAGAACCTGCTTTTTTTTTTGTCTTGAACCCAGCCTTTTAATCTGATCCACAGTAGTTCCTTTGGCTGGTCATCTAGTTTGGGCTTCTTGGTCATATGAGATGACAAGGCTACACACCTAGCATAGTGCCTGACATTAGAAAAGGGCCCAGTGTTAGCATCTGTCTTAATTTTTTCCCTCTTTGTAGACACACCCTCAACTTGGGTGCCTGGTGTGCAGTTTCCTGCCTCATTCCTTTCTCTTCCAGGTAGGGCAGCGTCTCACACTGGGACTTTCTGACTCCAATTCAGAAGGAAATGGAGACTCAGAGGAACTCAGATGTTGTGGTCCTGGGGTCTTCTCCAGCCTCTGTGATGACCCAGGTTCAGCTGGACAGAGTGCTGCCCAGGAAAATACAAAGGGTGTGCCTGGCAGAGCCTCAGGACACGAATTGGGCCCATTACCACTTCTCTGTTATCTCTCTTCTTGGAGGACAAGTATGAAGTCCCTCCATGGTTCATGAAATTCTGAACCCCTGAGCATTTAGATTCAGCTCTGCTTCCCCTGGAGCAGCATTACAGAGCCATTACTTTTGCTCTAGAATCCAGTTTTTTTTCTTTTTTCTTTCCTGTCAAACTTCAGTTCTGTGGCTTAGCAAAATTCCTTCTGTACAGGTGAAGGTCATCCAAAGACTATGGCATGTCTATAAGATAGGGATGGTAGAGCCGAGGACCCCAGCCTGGGCTCCTAGAAGCAGGGACTCCCCTTCAACCTGAGCACAAAGAAAATGAAGGCGTAGCTGCAGCTCCCTGGAGAGACCTCGATGTCGGGGGTTAAGAAGACATCTGAAGGGAGCGGATGAGGCTCAAGCGAACACCTGCTTCCCACATGGGAGGTCCCAGTGCTTCCTTGAAACAAGGACAAAACAACAAAAAAAAACAACTCTGGGAGCCAATGTGGCTCAAGGGTTGAACTCCGGCTTCCCACATACGAGGTTCCGGTACCTCAAAAAAAAAAAAAGAAAAAAGACACCTGAAGATGATGGCCGCTGTGTGGTCGGCATGCGCCAGGGGCAGTGTGGAGCCCTCGTGGGATCACGGTCTGCAGAGAGCACAGTGCTGCCGTGTGCACATTGTGCTTTCGTGCTCGTTCGGGTGCTCCCAGCACATTTCTTCTTTTGCACATTAGTATAATCATATTATGAAAAGGCAAACAGTACAAACTGTGAAAGTCCTCTTTCCTTTTCTCCACCCTCCCTCATTCCCTGAGTGCCATTCTGTACGCCCTTGTGTATATGTTTTTTTAATCAGAGCTTCTGTTTCTTGTAGCAGAATCATCAAATCTTGATACAATCCCTGCTTTCTTTCTATGGAATGTTTTCCTACAAAATCTATTTTCCTCCCCTTTGACATTTGTGTGGTGCCTTTCCTTCATGGAGGGCCTGTTCCTCCAGCAGCCTGTCCCGGTTGTCCATCTGTCTCCTGTAAGCACAGACACTGTGCCTGGGTACTGCCCCAGGGCCCCGAGCCACCATCTGAGCACGTGCTGAAGGAAGCCGCAGCGTAGTGGTGCCTTCAGCACACCAGGATAGCACTGTCGAGGCAGCATTGGCAGCACATACCAGCCTGCGGGAGGAAGAGGAAGAAATACAATGAGAAAGTAATAAACAGATTTTTTTCTGGAACTTGAAAGCAGTTGGCTTAAGAAATGAACTTTCCATTTACGAAGACTGAGGCGCATTTTGAAAGACCAAAGCTCAGGGACGTTGAGAGGCATCAGAACTGCCCCTGCAGACGCTGTTGCTCACGCCACGACCCCGACCTCCAGCAGCCGCCTTGCGCCCTGAGGAGCTTGGAGGCCGATCGCAACGTGAAGTGCAGACACCCACCACCTCCCTCGCCCCCACCAGTGCCAGCGCACACAGCCATCCTCGGCCGGGACCCACTGCAGAGTCCACGGGGAGCCTCCCAAGGGGCAGAACAGGCTGGAGGTGGGAACAGATATTCACATGTCCTTGGAGACGTCGGCATCCTACCCTCCCATAAAAGGGGAGAATCTGGGTCCTGGTAGGCCTAGGGCAGGGGTCCTTAACCTTTCTTGTTCCACGGACCCTCTGCCAGTCAGGTGAAAACCTCAGACCCCTCACTAAGTGCACACTGTGCCATGCGTTGTTTACTAAATAGATCCCACCCACACCAACACAGCCCCACAAGAGTAATGCTCTTTTGAATTTCATCTCAAGCTCACGGACCCCTTGTTAAGAGCCCCGGTCTAGGGCAAGTGTGTGCAGGGCCGACCTGGTCTGATGGGTCTGGCCGCAGCTTTTCACCGTGGGCCCAGACAGCCCGTGTCTAGGAGATGACACGCTGCTTCTGCTACTTCAGACGGGCGAGCCGCTCGAGGGTGAGGAGCGCCCCCTTCCTCTCCCCTGGTCCGGGCGCTGGGCCGGGAGCACACCTCCGGCCGCATCTGGGACCCTCTGCGTGGAAACATGGTCCCCTGGAACGGGGGCGGTGGGCGCGTCTGCGGGCGCCTGTCTGAGGGGGCAGACGTGCTGCTCCGCTGAGGACCGCGCTCAGCAAGCCTCCGCGAGGGGACACTGAGAAGGCCCCCGCCCGTTGGGGCGCGGTGGCGGTGGTGGGGGCAGAGCACAGCAGGAGCCCCTGCCACGTGCTGTTTAAGCGGAGGTGGGGCGAGATGGGGTGGTCCAGGCTCCCTGGGCCTTTTTTTTTCCTTAAAAAAAAAACAAAACAGAAACACACACAAAAAAACTTTTTGAAGTGTATCATTCATGCGTGAATATACATAAACTATAAGTGTCCAGTAAACATCGTGATCTTACAAAACAAACATGTATAACATCACACAGGGCTCCCACACATCACCCCCCCCCAAACATCCCGCATTATTGTGAAACATTTGTTAACAAATCATGAAAGAGCATCGTCAAAGTATAACACTAACTATAGTCCATATCTTCTTCCCCTATACATTTTTTTAAACTTTATTTTGTACATTTAATAATTGAAAACATAAGCAATTAAAAACTAAAAAGTAAACACAGATGAATAAATATAGACATTTCTCAATTAAATGTAATGGATACATGTAAGTTTTTTTTTTTTTTTGGTGAATCAAAAGAACTGCTCTCAGTTCTTCTGGGTATATACCCAGTAGTGGTATTGCAGGGTCACGTGGCAAGTCTATATTCAACTTCTTTAGGAACTGCCAAACAGTCCTCCATAGTGGTTGTACCATCCTGCATTCCCACCAGCAGTGAAGCCGTGTTCCTATCTCTCCACATCCTCTCCAACAGTTGTAGTTCTCTGTCTTTTTAATAGTGGCCATTCTGATAGGTGTGAAATGATATCTCATTGTAGTTTTGATTTGCATTTCCCTAATCATGAGTGATGTTGGGCATTTCTTCATGTGTTTCTTTGCCATTTGTATTTCTTCTTCAGAGAAATGTCTATTCAAGTCTTTGGCCCGTTTTTTAATTGGGTCATTTGTCTTTTTATTGTTGAGTTGTAACATCTCTTTATATATCCTGGATATTAAACCCTTATCAGATATGTGATTTCCAAATATTTTTTCCCATTGAGTTGGCTACCTTTTCACCCTTCTGACAAAGTCCTGTGAGGTGCAAAAGTGTTTAATTTTGAGGAGATCCCATTTATCTACTTTTTCTTTTGTTGCACGTGCTCTGGGTGTGAGGTCCAAGAAACCACCACCTACTACAAGGTCTTGAAGATGTTTCCCTACATTTTCTTCCAGTAGTTTTATGGTCCTGGCTTTTATATTTAGATCTTTGATCCATTTTGAGTTGATTCTTGTATAGGGGGTGAGATAGGGGTCCTCTTTTGTTCTTTTGGTTGTAGATATCCAGTTCTCCCAGCACCATTTGTTGAAGAGACTGTTTTTTCCCATCAGCGTGGGCTTGGTAGGTTTGTCAAAAACCAGTTGACTGTATAGGTGAGGGTTTATTTCTGGGTTCTCAATTCTATTCCACTGATCGATATGTCTATCTTTATGCCAGTACCATGCTGTTTTGAACACTGTAGCTTTGTAATATCCCTATACATTTTTTAAGGATTTATTTATTTATTTATTACTTTTATCCATTTTTACCCCCCCTGCCCCTGTTTTTGCTGTTTCTGTGTCCATTCACTGGGCAACTCTCTATGTCCATTTCCTGCCCTCTCCTCTCATCCTTCTCCTCCTGCCTTCACTGGGATTCGATCCTCGGAACCTCCGATGTGGGAGAGAGGCGTCCTACTACCGCCTGCGCCACCTTAGTTCCTGTTTTTTCTGTGTGTTTCGTCTTGGCTCTCCCTTGTGTCAATCTTCCTGCTACATCGTCATCTTGCTGCGTGGCTCACGGGGCCTGGCAGCTCACATGCCCTCCCTGGACCTTTACAAGTGGCAGAGGGACAGGGTTGAGGGCCGGTCTCTGCCCCAATCCTGGGTCCCCAGGCTGGCTCAGAGAGGGTCTGTGGGGTCTCTGGCCCCTCACCCAGGAAGACCAGGCATCTCTGAACCACTCCGCAAACTGTTTGACACCACACCCATATGGGACTTGACCTCTGAGGTTGAAGAGCATTTCTTGGGGGATGGCTCCTCCTCAGCACCTGCACCCAGGCTCAGTGGCGCTGCCGCGCAGAAGGGCGAGGGGCTGCGTCCGTTGCTCCGCATCCGTCATGTGCCTCCGTCGCGCTGTGAGTGGCCGGCTCTGCCCCCCCTCACTCCTGGGAGCAGCAGTAACTCCCACAGGTCCACCCTAAGGCCCATGTGAGCTTCCTGTGCTGGGATCCCTCTCAACCTACACAGGGTTTGGGGTTTGGAATGTGTGTGTTTCCTCCATCTGCACCTGTGAAGCTTTGGCCTCCAGCTACAGCTCCCTCCAGGGAAGAGCAGCTGAGAGGCTGGGAGGTGGCCATGAGGCTCTGTCCTTGGCCAAGAGGGGTCTGGACCTGGACATGGGCCTGAGCCCCTGCGGGGACCTGGGCAGCTCCAGGGCCTTGGCTCTGAGGAGCTGCTGGAGCCCAGGCTACCAGGGCTGGGGAGGAGGCTGGAGACCTGTGGTTCCGGTTCCTCTGCAGAAACGCTAGGGAGTGGGAGGGGATGCCCTGGAGAGAGTAGTCAGGCCCTGCCTGGTGCCGTGGCCAACTCTCCTGTTGCTTCAGGGAGCATCCGCAGTCTCCCTTGTCTCATAGAGTTGCCCAAAGAGAATTCTTTTTTCCTCTGACTTAAAAAACAGAGGGCAATTCCAACGAAGAAAAAAAAAACAAATCAGAAAAATGGGAAGACCTACATCTAAGTTGGGCTGTCCTGTGTTTTCAAAATGGTATACAGTATTTTTTAAATAAGGAGACATATATATATAAGATCTAAATGTAATTTCTAATTGTATCAGGCGTTAATGTTTTTTTTATTTTTAAAAATTTTTATCCTCCCCCCTCACTTGTTGTTGTTTGCACTCGCTGTCTGCTCTTGTGTGTTCTTTCTGTGTCTGCTTGTCTTTTTTTTTTTTTTTTTTAAAGATTTTATTTATTTATTCATTTATCCCCCCTTGCTGCTTGTGCTCGCTGGGTCAGCCAACCATGCCGTGTGGGCGGGCTTGCCCCCACCAGGAGGCCCCGGGAACCGAACCCGGGGCCTCCCATATGGTAAACGGGAGCCCTACTGATTGAGCCACAGCCGCTTCCCTCTGCTTGTCTTTTCTTCTCGTCTTTCTCTTTAGGAGGCACCGGGAACCGATCCATGGGGTGCAGGCCATCAGCTCTCCGCAGGGTGCGGGCTAGCTCACCTTCACCAGGAGGCCCGCGGGAATCAAACCTGGGGCCTCCTGTATTGTAGACAGGAGCCCAATTGCTTGAGCCACATCTGCTTCCCGACGTTACTATTTTAAAGCTGTAACAAAGTTTAGAATTTCTGCTTTTTTCCATTTATTTTTGACTGTTCTCTTGTCTATGAATTTGTTGTATGGGGATGGAGAAGTTTTGTTTCTCCTTTTAGCACTGGTTTCTATAACCAGAAATAAAATTATGTATTAAAGAAATGAAATAAAACACAGCTTTACCTATCACATTGTAACGACTAAATCAGCAGCACATCAGCCCCTGCCTTAGACTGGTCTCTGGGTCAGGGCTGAGCTGAGCCAGGGCCTCCATTCTGCATTTCCAGTGGAACTCTTGAGACAGAGTTCTTTCCTTGAAGGCAACCAAGGCAAGTGTCTTGTAAACCCACAGTAAGTGTCAGCCACTTGGCCAAAACACCACAAAAGTGGCGTCTTGAGAAGGAGCCGTCGAAGGAGAGCAGAGCTCAGAGGTGGAGAGAGGCAGAGGCCTGATGCCATCCTGTGTGCCTCTAGACCAAGCCATGCCTGCAGTCAGATGCTCAGACGTCTCTGTTCTGCAGGGCACCACTTCTGCTCTCCCCCACCTTGTTTTTCCTTAAGCCACTTTGAATTTGTCTTTTGTTGCATCTTAGCAAATCTGGACTAATTCATTCATCAAGAGCTTTTGGGACACTAGGACACCAGACAGGCCCCTAATGAAGGACACAGATGGGAACCAGAGAGGAGCCCCAGGCGTGTGCAAGAGCCAGTGAGGGGCCCCGTGGCGGAAGAAGCACATGGGTGTGATTTGGTGAGCCTGCACAGGACCCCCAGGGAACCTGCAGGAAGGGCCGAGCAGAGAATGTCTTTTCACCTCGACTGGCTCCGGCTCAGGAAGCAGGCCTCATGACCCCACCGTGCGGAGTGAACTTTGCTTGTGGGCTCCAAATGGGGAGGGTGTGGGGGCCCAGCCAGGAGGGTCGGGCAAGGCAGAGGGCGGCCCCAGGGCACACCCAGTCCCCGTGCTACACGTGGTGGGTGCTCACTGGAAAATGCAAAGCCTAAATTGGGCAGGAGGGGTCCAACATGGTGACCACGTGATAGGAAGCTGGTCCCAACAAGCAGGCCGATGAGGCCGGAGGCTGGAGGCTTTGCCTCAGGGAAGGGGACACCAGGTCGGAATGAGGGCTTGGGGGCCGCACCCCAGAAGCGCCCCAACCCTCGAAGGCCTTGGGACGTGAGCGTGTGCTGGGTGGCGGGGTGGGACTGGCTTCTAGTCGGGGTATGCACACCTCTGTGGAGACAGACTGACGTTCCTGTCCAGACTCGAGGCTGAGGTCCATGTAGGGAGAATCCAAAAGCCAAGTCACTCTCAGAGCTACGGGGCTCTGTCCCCTTCAGCCCCCTCCAGGGCTTTCCTATCCAGTCTACTTTGTTGAAAAGACTTCAAGACAGGGGATTTTTAAAATATTGAAGCAAATTACCATATGTAAGAAACATGTTTTGCTCTCTCTCTGCTGCTGGCTTCTTTCCAATCAGATTATTTTAATTGTCACCATCACTTTTCCAAAAGTGTTACCACAAAATGCTGTGGAAACACAGATGTTTGTCCTGCCCCCTCCACTTTCTCTGTTCCCCATTTCCTCACCACTTCTTGGTACCTCGGGGTTTTCTTCTTCCTTCTACCCTCTTCTCATGCTCTCAGTTCCTTGCTGCCCAGCAGCCACTCAGGACCTCATTTCACAAGTGCATGTGGGCTGCTGGGCCTGAACTTGCATGACAGCTGTGAGGCAGTGGACACCTGCCTCACCTCTCTCTGGCTAGCGTGCCACCCACCAGCCCCTTGCAGTGTCATCAGACTCTGCTGATTGGGCCCAGAGGCCAGGAGCCAGCGCAGCCAGGCGCTCAGTGGACGCCAGTTTGGGGAAGTGCGGCTGTGTCCGCCCTTCCTGCAGGCTTCTCCCCTCCACTCTCCATTTCATCCCCCCATGCCTGTGCTGCTAAGGAGTACCCTGATGGCACCAGCAACTGCTCTGGGCGAGGGGCTCACGCCTTCTGTCCCCCTCCCTCCTGGAGCTCCTGACTTATTTGTTGGTGTGCCCAGAGTGTGCTCCTGGGGCAAGGGGAGATCACCTTGACTGCACCTCGGCCCTACCACAGTCAGTGGGAGCTTGGACATCAGCGTCCTCCAGACCCAGAGTGGTTGAGGGGGACCATGGAGGCACAGCATGCTGGGGAGCCAGGGCTGTGCCGGGCCTCGGGGCCCCTGCCCATGTGCCCCAGGACCCTCCAGTGCGTTGCCACTCAGTGCGCCACAGGGCCCCAGGACAGCAGGGTTCCCACACAGGCTGTTCAGGTGAAGGAACACAGCCTTGCACAGAACCTCCATGCCAGCTACAGCCAGCCCCCTGTGTGGGCACATAGGCCTGCACCCTCCCCCCCCCCATGGCAACCACCAGACCTTGTCCATTCCTGTAGGCCAGCCCCAGCCAGGAAGGTCCACTCGCACGCTGACCCCAGGAGAGTGACGGCTCAATTCTACCCCCAGGTCCAGTCAATCACGACTGGACCCTTGGCCAGGCTGTGAGCCCAGCTGGGGAGGGGGTTGGGGAGGGGTCTCGGGCCAGAGCCCTGGCTGGTTTGTTGCCCTAGGAGCACCTGCTTGACAGTTATGTACCCACAGAGGGCGAGGGTGGGGCGGTGGCTTGCATCCGCCTCCCTGTTCGCAGAGGACTCCTGGCCCCATACTCTCTCTCCTTGGTGACAATGGCCCCTGTGGCTTCCATCACTTTCCTTGTCAGTTCCTCCAGCACCTCAACAACAAACACCTTTTCCCACCCGAGAGTCCCTCAGCCTCCAGGACCTCTACACGATGCCTGGCTGCACACACTTCTGTTCCCAAGGCCTTGTGGGGGCTGGGACGGTGATTCCCCCAGCACACGATCCCCCCAGTACCTGCTCCCCCCAGCACATGAACGCCCCAGCACATGCTCTGCCCCAGCACACGCTGCCTCGAGAGAGTGCACGCCAAGCCTGGGCACACAGCTGTGCTGGTAAAGTGCACTTGACTGCAGAGGCTCTGCACAGCCACTGGTCAGCTGTGGGCGGGCCCCAGTGTTTCGGCAAAGTGACTTGCGTCCGTGCCTGGACTGTGTCAGCTTCCGGGGACCTGGGTAGTGCCTTGGAGTGGCCACTACCACCCAGGCACCCCCTGCTCGGGGCCTGTGGACACCCACTGGCCCTGGGAGGTGCGTCTGGACTGTAGGGACCAGGGATTCAGATAAGATGCTTTTCTTATAAAGTAATAATATAAATTTAAACTCTTCCTTAAAATCGTTAAGTAAAGCTAGTACACCTATAGATGATGTGTATTGGGGAAGCTTTTTAAAAGAACATCTCTGTATAAATTTGTATTGTTCTTATTACTCATTAACCACTGTCAGTCACAACGTAATTTAACCCTGAACTTATTTCCCTTTCAACTCGCCCAGAATGCTCTTTGGAGTTACAGGTTTGGGGGAGGTAGCTAGTTTCAGAACCTATTCTTTTTACTTCTCAGTGCCACTAATTGTTTATTTAGTACTAAGTATAAAGTACTAAGAATAAAAATACTGAGAATAAAAGTATGACATAATCTGATCTCCAAGGAAAAGCAAAGCAAACAAAATTCTTAAAGTCTCCACAGAGTAGTGGAGACCTGAATCCTAATTCTCAACGCATTTTTCTGTAAACAGGGATGAAATTTTCTATTTATTTCAAAGTTTGTCATATATGTGTAAAAAAGATATATTCCAGGAGAGATGCCGGCCGCGCTTGAAGAAAGGTGAAATGGCCACACGTGCTCACTGCCTGCCGCGACGCTTCTGTCCCTTCCTGGAAAAACGGGCGCGGTGCAGAACCGACCGGTGCGTGGGCTCCCGCGCCGCGGCCTGCCCCACGGCGCCCAGGCGAGGCGCCCACCTGGCCGCGCACCGCCGGGAACCTGGGCGTGTGACGTGCGGCCTCCGAGGGCTGTGCTTTGCGTCCTGTGATGATTGACGAGGGGCGCCGTCTCTCTCCATGCTTATGGGCTACACAATTTCCCTTCTATGAATGCAGCTCATGCCCAATTTCATCTGAATTGTCTTTTCACTTGCTGATCCACCGTTCTTTGGATTTTCTCAACATGAATCTTTTGTCAGCTGTGGGTTGCAAATATTTTCTCCTCCCTCACGACTTGCCTTTTCACTCCGTCTTTCATCTTTTAATGAACAGAAGTTCTTAATTTTGATGAGTTGAATATGATTTGCAATTTTTGTATCTTGTTTAAGAAATCCTTCCCTGCCTTGAGAATAAAAAGATACTCTCCTGCAGCCTTTACTTCTGAAGTTTTGCTTTTCACATATAAGTCCCTGTCTGTCTGGAAGTCTGTTTTGTTTGGTTTAATGTAGGGATCCGGTTTCATGTTTTTGTCTGTGTAGCCAGTTGCCTGGCACTGCTTATTGGTCTGTATTTCAGCTCTGTCAGTTCCATCTGTGTGGTCAGCTGCTTCTGAACTCTGTGCTCCACTGGTTTGTTAGTCTATCTCTGCATCAATACCACACCATCCTCATTCTTAAAGCTTGATAATAGGTCTTGATTGTCTATGGGGCAAGTTTGCCTGCTCACTCTCTCACTTGCTCACTGACTCAGTATTTGTTGTGCCACCTACGTTGTGCCAGAAAGTTTGTAGGTGCTGGAAAAATCCCATTGACCAAAATATCTGCCTTAGTGAAGACTACATTCAAATGGGGTTTTGGCTAAGAGGAGAGACAGACTATAAACTTACATGGTTCTGTGGGGGAAAGTAGAGCAAGAATTGAGAGATGGTAAGGAGGGGCTGTAATTAAAATGGAATGGTCAGGACAAGACCTCATTTAGAAGGAAGCATTTGAACATAACTTGTAGGAAGTGAGGCAGTGAAGAATGTGGATATTTGGGGGAGGAGAGTTCCAGGCAGAGGGACCCTGAGGAAGGACAGGCCTCTTGTGGTCAAGGAACCGTGAGGAGCCAGATGGCTGGTGCAAGGAGTAAGGGAGCCATAGTAGGGGGTGAGTTCAAGATCACTGGGGTCGTACCAGGTAGGGCCTTCTAGGACACTGCAGAGATTTTGGATTTTACCATGATGTATTTTTAGGTTCTCCAGAGAAACAGAACCAACTATATGTATATGTTTATGTATACATATATGTTTATGTATATGTATACGTATACGTATATATATGTGTTAATATATAATGTTGCTATTAAGAGAATTGTCTCATGTGACCCTGGGGATTGGCAAGTGTGAGTTTGTAAGGCAGGCCACAAGTTGGGAACTCTTGATAAAGGTTTTGATGAATTCCCCAGGAGAGGCTGACTGACTGAAGTAGAGAGAGTAATGCTCTTTTCTCTGCCAGACTGCTTTGACTTCCAGCTGCTGGCTGCTCCCCATAGCTTCCTTCTTTCCATGTCCAATTTCCTTTGCTTATGAGGACTTGAACCATATTGGGTTAAGGCCACCCTCATTCAGTCTGGGCACACCCTAACTAGCAGCATCTTCCAAGGTCCTATTTAAAAGTGGGTTCATGGGAGGCGGCTGTGGCTCAGTCAGTAGGGCTCCCGTTTACCATATGGGGAGCCCCGGGTTCGGTTCCCGGGGCCTCCTGGTGAGGGCAGGCCCGCCCGCGTGGCATGGTTGGCTGACCCAGCGAGCACAGGCAGCGGGGGGGGGGGGGGATAAATGAATAAATAAATAAAAATAAAAAAATCTTTAAAAAAAAAAAAAGTGGGTTCACACCCACAAGACGGGGCTTGGGACCTGAGCACACCTTTTGTGGGGATTCAGTCCCCACACCTGAATGACATGGGCAGCCAGGAGAGTTTTGATGCCTCCCAATCTTTCCCTCTTCCCTGTAACTTAACAAACCCTATTGTTATTATTTTTTAACACATCTTATGTGTATTATTATAATAATAGTACATTATTTTTATGCTATATTATTCCATTGCTTAAATATACTATTACCATCCTATGGTTGTTATTTGGTTTTCTTTTATGGCTATCGTGAATAATGCTACTATGAACATTCTTTCACATGATGCTTGGTGCGTATATGCATGCATTTCTGTAGAATATGACTCCAGGAAGGTAATTGCTGGGTCATAGGGCATATATGTGTTCAACTTCAGTTGATTTTGCCCAGAAGTCTTTCAAAGTGGTTACCAACACACCTTTCACCAGAGATGACAGTTCTCATTGCTCCTAATCCTCGGCAACTCTCGGTATTATCAGCCATTTCTGTTTTAGCCATTTTCGTGGATGCAAAGTGGTATCTCTTTGTGGTTGCTTTGCATTTCCCTGATGACTAAAGATGCTGATCACTTTTTCATGTGCTTATTAGTCATTCCTATATCTTTTTTTTTTTGGATTGAACCTGGGACCTCGTACATGAGAAGCAGGTGCGCAACCACGGAGCTACCTGCGCTCCGCTCACATATCTTTTTTTAAAAGTGTCTTTTCATATATTTTGCCATTTGTTAAGTTGGATTGCTTTTAAAAATTATTGCATACAAGTCCTTTGTCAAATATATGAATTGCAAAAATTGTCTCCAGACTGTCTTAGTTTTTTTTTATTTTCTTAATAGTGATTTTTGGAAAACAGAAGTTTTTTTTTTGTTTTTTTGTTTGTTTTGGTAATAATGAACTTTACTTTTAGAGAAGTTTTAGATTATAGAAAAGTTACATCAAAAGTATAGGGGATGCGAATATTCTCGCTGTCCTGATTTTGTGATAATCAGGGTAAGCTAAACATTTGCTATATTAGAAACCATACATGTGTCCCCAAACCTAGTTTTTCTCCCTATGTCTGGTTTTTAGAATGCTGGGGATAAACAAAGCCTGATTTATTATATGACCGTCCTGTATGGGAAATGACTGTAACTCTAGGTATCTTTGGTCAACCTTAAGAGATATAGCAGGGGACAGATGTGGTTCAAATGGTTGGGTATATGTTTCCCATGTGGAGGCACCTGGGTTCAATCCCTGGGACCTCCTGGTAAAATAAAGAAAAATATAGAAGGTGTGCCATCAGGCCCTGTGAGTGGGTGAGCCCCCAGGCCCCGCGAGATGGTGAGCCCCCAGGCCCCGCGAGATGGTGAGCTCCCAGGCCCCGTGAGTGGGTGAGCTGTGTGGCCCGCTGAACCAAGCAGCAAGATGATAACGTAACAGGAAAGAGACACAGGGGAGAGGCAAGATGAGCCGAGCTGAAAAACCAGGAACTGAGGTGGTGCAGGTGGCAGAGCGCCTGTCTCCTACATAGGAGGTTCCCAGGATTGAATCCAGGTGAAGACAGGAGGAGAAGGATGAGAGGAGAGGGCAGGAAACAGACACAGAGATCTGCCCAGCGAATGGACACAAAAACAGCAAAAATGGGGGGGGAGGGGGGGTTTAAAATGGATAAAAAGTAAATATATTTAAAAAAATAAATGTAAAGATGTTAAAAAAATACATTAACAATAAAAACAAAAACAAAAAACAAAACAGAAGTATAGGGGATTCCCATATAATCCACCTCCTCCCCCACCCACATTTTTCCCTATTAATGACATCTTAGATTACTGTCATACATTTGTTACAATTGGTGAACCAATATTGAAGCATTGCTACTTTCCAAGGTCTGTAGTTTACATTATGGTTTACACTTTGTGCTGTACAGTTTCATAGGTTTTGACAAGTGTATAATGACATATGTCCACCATTGCAGAATCATACAGAAAATTCCAGTGCCCTAAAAATGCCCTGTGTTGCACTAATCTTCCCTCCCCCTTCCTTTAGAACCTCTGGTGACCACTATCTTTATGTCATTATGTCTTTATATCTTTATATCTTTTTTTTTTTTTTTTTTTTTTTACCAGGAGGTCCCAGGGATCGAACCCAGGTCCCTCCATTTGGGAGACAGACGCCCAACCATTTGAGCCACATCCGTCCCCCTATATCTTTATATCTTTATTTACCACACGCTAGTCACAGCAATAACAATAAATCTACTTTGGTCCATGGTTGCACTCCCCCATTATGATTGTTTGTTCCTTGATCTTGAGGAATTTGGGAAGATGTCAGCTCTGCTTCACATTGAGAGGGGTCTTAGAAATTATGGAGCAGATGGAAAGAGCTGTTTTACTTGAAGTTGTAGACACTCTGTCTTTTGGGATGGAATTTGCCCATCATCATCCTTTTGTTAGCTGTCCTGGGCGCGTCTGAAGAACTGGAGAGTAGGTATTGGCCACAACTCTGCTGAGATTCAGAGCTCAACCGGTGTATGAACAGCCAGAAGATTTAAGTCTCTGGGACACATATTTAATGGGTATAGTGCTAATTATAGGTTCAAATAAAAGGGGTAGAAGAATCATGAGTAAGGAAATTATAAATGTGTCTAACTCTGTTACACTGGGGAAATAGATTATCTCACATTCCAAATTAAGGCCCAGCGATGGGGTGCTGATGTCATGGTGCTGTGTGCCTTGCCTGTAGTGCTTGGACATCCCTAGAGCGCTCGAGGGCCCTTTTATCTGAGGCTTTGTTCACAGTGGCAGTTAATGAGAACTCCTGAGACCTGCATAAGCATAACCTCTAGAATGGCCTCCTGACTCACTTTGAAATCTCTTAGGTGTAAAAACTCTCTTGTATTTAATGTTTCCTCCTTTTGGTCAAGGTCTTTTTTCCAGATGCATCACTGGTTGGTGCTTGGTAGTGATCCCTTGGTGCCAGGGAGGCTCATCCCTGGGAGTCATGGCCCATGTTGGGGTGAAGGTAGTGAGTTTATTTGCTACTTTGGCTTAGAGAGAGGCCACATTTGAGTAGCGAGGTTTTCAGGAGGAAACTCTTAGGCATTAGTTACTATTAAGCTAAGTTTGAATTTTACAGGAATAAGGTTCATAAGTACAAGCATTAATATCAATGTCTTGGCATATTGGCCTGTTTTCTTTTATTAGGCGTTGTCTATATACTCCAGAGATTTTTGCCACTCTATTTGAGAAAGTAGCAGGACTCCCCAGGATGGGAGTTTAATGTTTTGTTGGCTACTGTGTGGGTCTTCAACCACTGAGAAAACACACCTACAACAACACGAACACATTCATATCCTATAGAGGCATGCCCCAGGTGCACCCGTCCCCACACATCCCCCCCACAACACCCTGCACCAATGACACCCCCTACCATGGGTCCCGAAAGAACTCTCCCACGAATGTATTCTCAGCCACAATCCCCAGCCTCCCCAGAGTTCACTGAGCTACACATTCACCCGTCCCATCCTCCAGTCCTACTTCAGCATCATGGATGCTCAATCCCCGCCTCCTGCCCCGCGTTCCTGCTCACAACTCCAGTGCCGTCAACCATACTCCTGTTGCTGCACCCTCACCTCCGTCCACTGCCAAACTGCCACCATCAACCCTATCATAGATTCTGCCCAGCTTGAGCATCGGCTCACCAATATCTACTCCCTTTCTATCTCCTGGTAACCTATCTACTAGACTCTGCCTCCATGAGTCTGCTCAATATCCTTAGTTCATATCAGTGAGATCATGCAATATTTGTCCTTTAGTGACTGGCTTACTTCACTCAACATAAGGTCCTCAGGTTCATCCATGTTGTTGCACATGTCAGTGCTTCATTCCTTCTTACAGCTGAAGAATATTCCATCATATGTATATACCACAGTTGATGGACACTTGGGTTGTTTCCAACTTTTGGCAATTGTGAATAATGCCCCTATGAACATTGGTGTGCAAATATATTGAAATCCTGCTTTCAATTCTTATGGATATATTCCTAGTAGTGGGATTGCCAGATCGTATGGCAATTCTATACATAGCTTCCTGAGGAACCACCAGACTTGTCCTTTACAGTGGCTGCACCATTCTATACTCCCACTATTGATACCACACTATTTGTAGCTTTATAATAAGGATCCCAGTTCTTCCAAATCCTCTCCAACACTGGTAGTTTTCTGTTTTTTTTTTGTTTTTTTTTTTAATAGCAGGCAGTCTAGTAGGTGTAAAATGATATCTCATTGTAGTATTGATTAGCATTTTCCTAATAGCTAGTGATGTTGAGCATCTTCTTATGTGCTTTTTGGCCATTTGTATTTCCTCTTTGGAAAAGTGTCTGTGTTTTTGCCTATTTTTAAAATGGGTTGTTTGTCTTTTTATTATTGAGATATAGGATTTTTTTTTTTATATGCTGGATATTAGACCCTTATCGGATAAGTGGTTCCCAAAAAGGTTTTCCCATTGAGTAGGCTGCCTTTTCACTTTCTTGACAAACTCTTTTTGAAGCACAAAAGTTTGTAATTTGAGGAGGTCTCATTTATCTGTTTTTTTTTTTCTTTCTTTGCTTGCACTTTGGGTTTATTTATGAAATCATTTCCTACTACAAGATCTTGTAGATGCTTCCCTCCTTTATGGTCTTGACTCTTATATTTATGTCTTTGATCTATCTTGAGTTAATTTTTGTATAGGGTGTGAGATGGTGATCCTCTTTTGTTGTTTTGCATATGGACATACAGTTTTCCCAGCACCATGTGTTGAAGACACTACTCTTTCCCAGTTAAATGGGCTTGGTGCCTTGTCGAATATTTGTTGGCAGTATATGCATGGATCTATATGTGAACTCTCAGTTTGGTTTCACTGGTCATTATGTCTATCCTTGTGCCAATACCATGCAGTTTTGACCATTGTAGCTTTGTAGTATGCTTTTCAAGTCACCTAGCATGATTCCTATATATATATATATATATACATATATATTTATATTTATATATTTTTTATTTGCTGCATCAGTGCCTTCTTTATTTTATTTTTTTATTTGTAAAATGATATATAAATATATATGCATATATGTGGATTCCTATAATTTTGTTTTTCTTTTTAAAGTTGTTTTTGGCTATTTGGGGCCTGTTACCCTTCTAAATAAATTTGATAATTGGCTTTTCCATTTCTGTAAAAAATGCTGTTAGAACTTTTTTTGTGTGATTGTGTTGAACCTGTAAATCAATTTGGTTAGAACTGACAGCTGAATGTTATTTAGGCTTCCAGTCCATGAACATGGAATATTCTTTCATTTATTTAGGTCTTCTTTGATTTCTTTTAACAATGTTATTTAGTTTTCTGTGTACAAATCCTTTACATCCTTATTAAGGTTATTCCAGGATATTTGATTCTCTTAGTTGCTGTTGTAAATGGAATTATTTTCTTGATTTCCTCCTCAGATTGCACATGATTATTAGTGTACAGAAGTGCTACTGATTTTTGCATGTTAATCTTATATCCTGCCACTTTCTGAGCTTGTTTATCAGCTCTAGTAGCTTTGTTGTAGATTTTTCGGGACTTTCTCATATAGGAGCATGTATCTCCAAATAGTGAGAGATTTACTTCTTTCTTTCTAATTTATTATTTATAATTCTATATTTCTTTTTCTTGCCTAAGTGCTTGAGCAAGAGCTTCTAGTACAGTGTCAAATAAGAGTGGTGACAGTAGGCATCCTTGTCTTCTTCCAGATATTAGAGAGAAAGCCTTTAGCCTTTCACCATTGAGTAGGGTATTAGCTGTGTGTTTTTCATATATCGTGAATATATCATGTTGAGTAAGTTTACTTCCATTCCTAACTTTTAAAGTGTTTTTATCAAGAAAGGTTTCTGTATTTTCTCAAAGGCCTTTCCTGCATCAATAGAGATAATCATGGGATTTTTTTTCCTTTGGTATGTTAATGTGGTGTACTTTATTGATTGGTTTTCTGATGTTGAACCATCCTTGCATACCTGGGATAAAACCCACTTGATCATGGTGTATAATTCATTTGATGTGTTGTTAGACTTGATTAGCAAGTATTTTCTTGAGGAGTTTTGCTTCTGAGTTCATGAGAGAGATTGGTCTCTAATTTTCTTTTTCTTTGTAGCATCTTTATGTGGCTTTGGTATTAGGATGATGTTGGCATCATGGAATAAGTTAGGTAATGTTATCTTTTCTTCAATTTTTTGGAAGAGTTTAAGCAGAATTGGTATTAGCTCTTTCTAGAATGATTGATAGACTTCACCTGTAAATCCATCTGGTCCTGGGCTTTTCTGTGTTGGGAGGTTTTTTTTTTTTTTTTCTTGCTTGTTTCTTCCTTTTAAAAAAAAATTATTGATACATATTAATAAAGCCATCCAAAGAGTACAATCAACAGTATTAGGTGTAAGTTGGGAGGTTTTTGATGCTTAATTCAACCTTACTACTTGTGATTGGTCTGTCAAGTTTGTCAGTGTAGGTTGCTCATGTGTTTCTAGAAATTCGCCCATTTCATCTAAATTGTCCAACTTGTTGGTATACAATTTTTCAGAAAGTATCCTCTTATGATACTCTATTTGTGTGGGGTCAGTGGTGATGTCCCCTTTTTCATTTCTCATCTTATTTACTTGAATCTTCTCTCTTTTTGTTTCTTTGTTAGTCTAGCTAAGGGTTTATCAATTTTGTTAATCATCTCAAAAAATTAGCTTTTGGTTTTGTTAATTCTGTCTAATGTTTTTTTTTTTTTTTTTTTTTTAAAGATTTTATTTATTTATTCATTTATCCCCCCCTTGCTGCTTGTGCTCGCTGGGTCAGCTAACCACGCCGTGCGGGCGGGCTTGCCTTGACCAGGAGGCCCCAGGAACTGAACCCGGGGCCTCCCATATGGTAAACGGGAGCCCTACTGATTGAGCCACAGCTGCTTCCCTGTTTTTTTTTTTAATTCTCAATTTTATTTAGGTTTTCTGTAATATTTGTTAATTTTTCCTGCTGTTTGCTTTGGGATTATTTTGTTGTTCTTTTTCCAGTTCCTCCAGGTGTGCAGTTAGATCTTTTTTTTTTTTTTTTTTTTTTTTTTAACGTAAGCATTTAGGGCTATACATTTCCTTTCAGCACTGAATTGTTGAATCCCCTAAGTTTTGTTATGCTGTGGTCTCATTTTCATTCACTTCGAGATAGTTACTGATTTCTCTTGCAATTTCCTCCTTGACACACTGATTATTTAAGAGTGTGTTGTTTAACTTCCATATATTTGTACCAATTTTTGTTCTCTGCCCCTTGTTGATTTCCAGCTTCATTCCGTTGTTGTCAGCAAAATTGCCCTGTATAATTTCAATCTTTCTAAATTCGTTGAAACTTGTTCTTTGACCTAGCATGTTGTCTCTCCTGGAGAATGATCCATGAGCACTCAAGAAGAATGTACATCCTTCTGTTTTTGGGTGCAGTGTTCTGTCTATATCCATTAGGTCTAGTTCCTCTAACATATTTTTCAAGATCTCTGTTTCTTTATTGACCCTCTGTTGAAATGTTCTGTTTTATGGTCATTAGTCATGTATTGAATTCCCTCACTATGATTGTAGAGGTGTCTACTTCTCCCCTTAGTTTTTTGCCTCATGTATTTTGGGGCACCCTGGTTAGGTGCATAAATATTTTGGATTGTTCTTCTTGGTAGATTACCCCTTTTATTAATATACAATGTCTTTCTTTATTTCTTAAAACAGTTTTTTGCATTTAAAGTCCATTTTGTGCAATATTAGTGTGACTACCTCTACCTTTTTGTGTTTACTGTTTACATGTAAAATCATTTTCCAGCCTTTCACTTGCAACCTATTTCTGTCCATAAGTCTAGGTCAAGTTGCCTGAAGACAGAATATAGATGGGTCATCTTTCCTATCCATTCTGCTAATCTGTGTCTTTTGATTAGAGAGTTTAACCATTAATATTCAATGTTATTACTGTAAAGGTAGTACTACTTACTTTAGACATTTTTTCTTCAGGCTTATATATGTCATATTTTATTTTTATTTATCTTTTTATCCTGTTAGTTACTCTTACTAATAACCTTCATTTTTATAGTCTCCACAAACCCATTCTCTCCTGTTTTTTTCCTTTCAACCTGCAGAACTCCCTTTAGTATTTCTTTTTTTTTTTTTTTTTTTTTTTTTTTTTTTTTTTTTTTTTTTTTTTTATTATGGGTAAAAATCAAAATTCTCACAATACATACAAACATTTGTAAAATGATATATAAATATATATGCCTATATGTGTATTTGCTTACAAAAATGTTATTTTTTATATATATATATACATATATTTTAAGAGGTGCTTAGATTACCCCTTTAGTATTTCTTGAAGGGCAGGACTCTTGTTGACAAATTCTCTCAATTTCTGTTTATCTGTGAATATTCTGATCTCTTATCTTTGCTGGATAAAGAATTCTTAGCTGTCAGGTTTTTCTTTTAGCCCCTTAACTATGTCATACCACTGCCTTCTCTCTTTCAGGGTTTCAGATAAGAAATCAGCACTTAATCTTACTGAGCTTCCCTTATGTGTGATGGATCTCTTTTCTCTTGCTGCTTTCAGGATTCTCTTTTTGTCTTGGGCATTTGACAATCTGATTTGAATGTCTTGGTATAGGTCTGCTTAGATTTATTCTAACACAGTCTAATTTATCAGCTTCTTCTTTTCTGCTTAACACTTTGTTCTGTCTAAGAAATCTTTGTCTAACCCAAGGTTGCAAAATTTTTCTTCCATGTTTTCTTTAGCAGTTTCATAGATTTAGCTTTTAGTTTTAGGTCTAATATCCACTTTTTTTAAAAAAAAAGATTTATTTATTTATTTACTGTTATCCATTTAAAACACCCCTCCCCCCCGTTTTTGCTGTTTTGTGTCCATTCGCTGGCCAATTCTCTGTCTGTTTCCTGAACTCTCTTCTCATCCTTCTCCTCCTGTCTTCACCGGGATTTGATCCTGGGAACCTCTGATGTGGACGAGAGGCATTCTGCCCCCTGTGCCACCTCAGTTACTGTTTTTTCAGCTTGTCTCGTCTTGGCTCTCCCTTGTGTCACTCTCCTGTTACGTCATCATCTTGCTGTGTGGCTTGGTGGGGCCTGGCATGCCTGTGCGCAGGGCCTAGGGGCTTGCTTGCTGTGGGGCCTGACAGTGCACCCATGTGCAGGACCTGGTGGCCCACGCACCTTCTATATTTTTTCTTTGTTTTACCAGGAGGGCCCGGGGATTGAACCCAGGTCCCTCCATATGGGAGGCGGACACCCAACCATTTGAGCCACATCTGCCCCCCTCTAATATCCACTGTGACTTAGTTTTTTATGCCTAGTTTGAGGTAAGGGTTGATACTGCCCTTTCCTCATTGAGTTACCTTAGCACCTCTGTTGAATTGATCATGTATGTGTGGCTCTATTTCTGGACTTTCTGTCCTGTTCCATGATCTACATGTCTATCCTTAACTCTGATACCACACTATTTGTAGCTTTATAATAAGTCTTGAAATCAAGAAATGTAAATCCTCCAAATTTGTTCTTTTCCAAAATTGTTTTGGCTCTACTAGATCTTTTACATTTCCATATGAATTTTAGAATCAATTTTAGATCCAATATTTTACAAAGAACAAAAATGAAAGCACACGAGATTTTGGTAGGAATTGAGTTTTATCTATAGTTCAATTTGGAAGAAACAGACATCTTTATAATTGGACAGTTTACATTTCCAATCTGTTTGCCTTCTATTTCTTTTCTTGCCTGTTGAATTGGCCAGACCAATCTTTGCCTTTAATTGGAGTGTTTAGTCTATTTCTATTTAATGTGGTAATTATTGATGTTTGGGTTTAATTCTACTATCTTGTTATTTGTCTCGACTATTGGTTGTTCTTTTTTCTTCTTTTCCTTTTTTTCCTTTTGGGTATAGTGAGTATTTTTAATATTCTGTTTTATTTCTTCTGTTGGCTTAATAGTTATAACTCTTTCTTTAAAGTTTTTAGTGATTCTTCTAGAGTATACAATATTCATCTCTAGCTTAATCACAGTGTACCTTTAAATACTATTATACTACTTGATTTACAGTATAAGAACCTCCAACGGAATGCTTCCTTTTGCTCCCTTTTGTCCTTGTGCTATTATTGTCATACATTTTACTTCTATTTTTGTTTTAACATATATAATGTCAAAAGACAAATCAGAGTTGAGTTTGCAGATTACAGAATTTTAATCAAAACATCAAAGTTTTGCTACAGCTAAGGAAGTCAGGTCACTTGCAAAAATGGAAGTAGCTTCAGGCTTCTAGGTATGGCAAATTATTTTTATAGATATAAGGAAGAAATTAGCTTGACTTCTATTGATTGGATGAGGGTTTATCCATCTTATTTAGGGCAGGTGGCCTTTATTTTTGTATTGATCCAAATATAATGAACTGGGGCTTGAGTGACTATCTGGGTCAGCTGCCTTGGTGGGGATTTCAAATTTCAAAAGACATCAAGAGGAAGAAACTCAAAAGAGAGTTCAAAGGGAAGCAGATGTGACTCAAGTGATTGGGCTCCAAGCTACCATATAGGAGATCCAGGGTTCAATTCCTGGGGTCCTCTGGTGAAAGTAAGCTGGCCCGTGTGGCGAGTTGGCCCAAGCAGAGAGCTGGCCCATGCAGAGTGCTGGCCCACGCAGGAGTGCTGGTCTGCGCAGGAATGCTGGCCCGAGCGGAAAGCTGGTGCAGCAAGGTGACGCAACAAAAAGAGACACAGAGGAGAGACAATAAGAGATGCAGCAGACCAGGGAGCTTAGGTAGCGCAAGAGATTGAGCACCTCTCTCCTACTCTGGAAGGTCCCAGGATTGGTTCCCTGTGCTGCCTAAAAAGAAGACAAACAGACACAGAAGAACACATAGCAAATGGACACAGAGAGCAGACAGTGAGTGCAAAACAATGGGAGATAGGGGAGAATAAATAAATAAAGTGTTTAAAAAAACAAAAGAGAGAGAGAGAGTTCAAAGAAGAAGTAGGGCATGGGTTTTGGGCTCTAATGTGTTCCCAGGCTTTTTCTATATAACTTTATCAATAATGTATGTTATAACACATCCTCCCCACAATAATTTTTTTATTGATTTTGCTCTAAACAGTCAATTTCTTATAAAGACATTAAAAATGAGAAAACATTTTTCATATTAATAACATATTCACTGTTTCCAGTGTTCTTCATTACTTTGAATAGATGCAATTTCTATCTGGAATCATTTTTCTTCAGCATGAGAGGCATTCTTTACTTCTTGCATTGCATGTCTGCTGGTGAAAAATTCTCTCAACTTTTATTTTTCTGAAAATGTCATAATTTTGCTTTCATTTTTGAAGGGTTTTGCTGACTTTTGGAATCAAGGTTCACATTTTTTTTTCTTTCATCACTTTCCAGATATTGTTCCAGTTTGTTCTGGCTTTCATTGTTTTGGGTGATAAGTCAATAGTCTTTCTTGTCATTATTCTCTTATAATTTCTCTTTTTCTCTGGCAGCTTTTAGGAACCTTTCTTTGTCATTAGTTTTCAGTAACGTGATTATTTAAAAAAAAAATTTTTTTTTTTAATTTTTAAAAAGACACCTAGATTACACAAATGTTACACAAAAAATTTAGGTATTCCCATATGCCCCGCTCCCCACACCTCTTACACCCTCCCACATAAACAACATCCTTCATTAGTGTGGCACATTCATTGCAATTGATAAACACATCCTGGGGCATTGCCATCGAGCATGGACCATAGTTCAAATTGAGGTTTACACTCTCTCCTACACAATTCTGCAGCCTATGGGAAGATGTATAATGACATATATTTGTCATTGCAGTGCCATTCAGGACGATCCCCAAGTCCCAAAAAAGCCCCCGCATTACACCTGTCTTTCCCTCCCCCTGCCCCCAGAGCCTCCAGGGGCCACTACCTCCACATCAATGCTGTAATTTCTTCCATTGCTAGAATCACAAATCTGTTGCAGAATACCAGTAAGTCCACTCTAGTCCATAGTTCGTTCCTCAATCCTGAGGTTTCTGGGATGGTGATGTCCACTCCACCTCTAAGGGGGCTTCAATCCCTTTAAGCCAATAGATGGGACTCTCTTGCTTGCAGTTTTAGGCTCTCTCATTTCCTTGGTATGGTAATTGTCAATCCTCACCTCCTTGTTAGTTGTCCTGGGTGAGTCCAATGAACTGTAGAGTAGGTGTTGCAACTCCGCTCAGGCTCAGGGCCCACCTGGCACATGGACAGCCCAAAGATTCAAGTCCCTTGCATGTACACCTACCAACTCCAGCACCAAGTATAGGTTCAAATAGAAGGGACAGATGAGCCATGTGTAGGGAAGCCATAACTGAATCCAACTCTGTCACTCTCAGGAGCACAAACTCCAAAGTAGGGCCCCCTGGCAAGGTACCAAACTCCGGAGCTATCTGCCCTGATCATAGGAACTGGCTGTTTCCAGAGCCCTCAGGAGCCCTACTATTTAAAGTATCCATGTTGGCAGTCTATGAGATCCTGCTGATATGTGTATAAGTGTTACCTCTGGGATGACTTCCTGACTCACTTTGAAGTCTCCTAGCCATATAAACTCATTTGTCTTTAACTTTCCCCCTTTTATTCAAGGTCTTTTTCCAGTTGCATTGCTAGTTGGTGCTTGGTAGTAATCCCATGGTGCCAGGGAGGCTCATCCCAGGGAGTCATGTCCCACACTGGGGGGAAGATAATGCATTTATTTGCTGAGTTTGGCTTAGAGAGAGGCCACAGTTGAGTAACAAGGAGGTTCTCCAGAGACAACACTAAACTATGTTTCAATTTCAAGAGCAAAGGCTCACAAGCATAGTCATCAATATCAAGGGCCCATCAGTGGACCATCCTCTTTCATCAGTCATTGCCCCTGCACTTGGGGGACAATTGCTGCTACATTAGAGAACGTGACTGGGGCACGAATGTGGCTCAAATGGTTGGACATCCGTCTCCCATATGGAGGGACCCGGGTTCGATACCCGGGACCTCCCAGTAAAAAAAAAAAAAAAAAAAGAGAACGTGACAGAGCTCTCCAGGATGGGAATTCAATTTTCTCTCGGTTATTGTGTGAATCTCTATCCACTGTGACAATGCCCTGTGACCATTTGAACATATTTATATACCCTATATGTATGTCCAGGTGAACTTCCTCCCATATATCCCCCACCACTGACACTCCACATCAATGAGCCTCCCCTGTCCCAGTTGTAACCCTTCTGTGATCCAAAGCCTCTTCAAAAATGAAGGCAATAAGATAGCCAAATACAATTAATAGAAAAATGAAATGATAATGGTATGTTTAAATATAAGAAATAAAATACGTAAAAATTAAAAGAAAACTAAAATTTAAAAATCAGGATATTAAAAAATAATGAAAAATATTAAAAAAATTTTTGAAGCATGTTGCCTTTCATCACTAGAATATCTGTTGTCCTGTATGTTCAGTGACATTTTCTTCCATTTCTTCCCCAGTGTCTTTTTTTCATTTTGTTTTCAAAGAAGTTTTAGGTCACAGTGAAGTCACATACAGAATGCAGGGGGCTCCTATATACTCAACATCCTTCCCCTTTCCCCCCTTCCCATATTAATACCTTTTTATATGTGGATGGTACATATTTTACAACTGATATACAAATAATGAAACACAGCTATTAACAGTAACTTTTTTTTTTAAACAGTAACTTGATTATGATGTGCCTTGGTGTGGTTTTCTTTGTGTTTATCCTGATAGGTTTTCATTGAATATCTTGGATCTGAGGGTTGATTTTTAAAAAATATAAAATCTAGAAAACCTTTGGCCATTATTTCTTCAAATATTTTTCTGGCTCCTACTCATCTTCTGCTGGGATACTGAATACATGCACATTAGACTGATAACATGTTTCCCACAGGCACCACAACCTTTTTCTCTCTTCACTTCAACTCGAATAGTTTTTATTGCTCTTTCTTCAAGTTTATTGATCTTCACTTCCACAGTGTCTACTCTACTCTTAAGTCTACCAGTGAATTTTTCGTTTCAGATGTTGTATTTCTCAACTTTATAAGTTTCAGTTAGTTCTTTTTTATGGTTTCCATTTTTTTTTCTTCATTGTATTTGTGTTTTCTTAAGTCCTTGAACATATTTATAAAAGCTCTTTTAAAGCTCTTGTCTGATCATTCCATCATCTCTGTCATTCCTGGGTCTATTTCTATTGATTAATTTATCTCCTGGTTATAAGCCACATTTTCTTTCTCCTCTTTTTTTTTTTTTTTTTTTTTAAAGATTTATTTATTTACTTTATCCATTTTAACCCCCCCCTTCCCCATTTGCTGTTTTGTGTCCATTTGCTGCGCAATTCTCCATGTTTGTTTCCTGCTACCTCTTCTCATCCTCCTCCTCCAGTCTTCACCAGGATTCGATCTTGGAGACCTCCGATGTAGGAGAGAGGTGTTCTGCTGCCTGCGCCACCTCAGCTCCTGGCTTCTGGAGCTTTCGGAGCATCTCGTCTTGTCTCTCTCTTGTTACGTCATCATCCTGCTGCATGGCTCCCGGGGCCCGACAGCTCAGCGGCACACAGAGCCTGGCAGCCCATGCGCCTTCTATATATATATTTTTTATTTTACCGGGAGGTCCCGGGGATCGAACCCAGGGCCCTACATATGGCAGACGGACGCCCAACCATTTGAGCCACATCCGCCCCTCTCCTTTCTATTTCTAGTAAATTCTGGACACTTTGAATATTACATTGTTGAATGTCTTTATTTTATTGTTTTCCTTTAAAGATTGTTGATTTTGCTTGCAGAAAGTTAATTTACTGTGAATCAGTTAAATATTTTGTTTTAAATCTCTGTTAGCGTGGCTCTAGAGTAGCTTTTCTCTTGGCTTGTTTAGCCTAGTCTTTAGGTGTAGCTTCCTGGTGTCTCTGCTGAGTGTCCCAGGGGTTCAGCAGTCTGTTCACTCTGGTTGGTCAGAACTAGATTTCCCAGCCCTGTGAATGCTCTGGGAGTTTTTCAAATTACAGCTCCCAAGTAAGTAGCTCTTTGCATCTGGAGTATTGTCCTGCATATGTGCAGCTTAATGTTCAAACAAAAGCTCAAGGTGACCTCATGAAGACTTCTGGAGTTCTTTCTCTATATAATTCCTTCATCTCTGGTACTTTGCCCCACAAATTTCAGAAGGCCTTGGCCTTCCTGAGCTCTGTCTCCTTAGCTCGTTTAAAACACTGTGCTCTCCTTGGGTTCCCCTACCTGTGCCGGCGCCCAGGAAAAAAATGCCTCTAGGCAGTTTTCTTTCCTTGTATCAGGAGTCACATCATGCACTGTCTGTTGTACATCATCTTAAAACAAGTGTTTATGTTTTGCCTAGTTTTCTGGTTGTTTATGGTGGGAGGGCTAGTCTTATACCAGATACTCTGTTAGAGCCAAAAGTGGAAGTCTCTTCTCCATGTTAACCTTGTTTTCATATTTTCCTTCTTTTTTGGGTCTCTATTCTGCATCCTGGATAGTTTCTTTAGATATGTCTTCAAGTTCATTAATTTTTATTTTAGCTTTATCCAATCTGACATTTAGTCCATTCAAAAAGTTTAATATTTTAGTTATTATGTGCATGGTTTCTAATCCTTTCTGAACCATCAATAGTCAGTTACTTTATGGGCCTTTGGTCATTTTCCCCTTCTGGTCCTCCTAATTGCTTTTCTTTTTTTATTTCTTTTATTTATTTATTCATTTATCCCCCCCCCTGCTGCTTGTGCTCGCTGGGTCAGCCAACCACGCCGTGCGGGCGGGCCTGCCCCCACCAGGAGGCCCCGGGAACCAAACCCGGGGCCTCCCACATGGCAAACGGGAGCCCTACTGATTGAGCCACAGCCGCCTCCCCCTAATTGCTTTTCTAAATCCTTACATCCCCTACCCCTCACTCCAAGCAGAGACCTTACCTTCTCTTGCCGTTCAGGGATACTGTGGGCAAGCAAAGGGAATTATTATGCAACATTCACTACCTCCAGATGTGTTCCATACCTATAGATGTATTTGTGCCCACAGTCATCCTTACCCCTTTTTCCGGTATCTCCCCTCCCTGGGCTCCTGACACCGCTGGCCTTGCCTCACGGAGGTCCCCTTGGTCTTCTCTGCTCTGTCCCATCTTCCTGGTTCCTTTCTTCAGCCTCTCAACATGCTGAGACACCCCGCCACAGCCTGAAATGGCCCTCCCTGAGCTGCTCTCCCCATCTACGCCCATGCCCACAAAGTGCCCTGAATGTCAAGTCCACGCCTGTCGCTGCCACGCCATCTCCGTCCCTAGCTAGTCACTTGGTCTGACTCCCGTATCGCACACTGCTGTCCTCCAGGCCCCCAACTCCTCTCTGTGGCTTTTCAGTTACAGTATTTATAACCTTTCTCAATTCCCTCTTCTTCTTAGAACTCTCCTTGCCCCAGTGTTCATGACCATTAATTCCCGGTCGACTTTGCTGTATCCTTTCTGACATAAGTTAGAGCTCTCCAGGTAAGAAGAGATGCTATTAGGGTCTAGGGGTTACACTGGCCTAAATGGAAGGAGGGGAAGGGGGCAGAAGCAGAGGCAGGAGCAGTGGGTCCTGAGAGGGGCAGAAAGCTTTGGGGGCTCACAGGGGACCTGATGCTAAGGAGTAGGTCACATTGAGAAGGAAGGGGCTGGGATGGGCTTAGGGGATTAGGAAAAGTTGGATGTGCGGTGGCGAGGACATCTGTGCAGCCTCAAACACGTCCAGTGATGGTCAGAGTGGCCCAAGGCGGCCCCCATGGCACAGCTTCACCATGCCCTTGACTACAGCTGGTCACTGGCAGAGCTGGGATTCATCCCCAGGATGCCGATCCTGACGAGGCCTTTCCATGGCTTTCCGAGGCATTTGGGCCTTCCAGGCAGGCTGCACCCCTCCCCTGATCTGTCACAGTCGTTCAGGGACTCTGTGGGGTCTGGCACCACAGGATTTCCTGAACTCCTGGACACCAGGGGGGTTCTCCTGAGCTTTCGCACACACCACCTGGTTCCGGGCTGCCCCGTTGGGCCCTAGTGCACTCTGACTGTGTGCTCGCTCTGGGTCTTGCCGTTCTCCTTTCTCAGGGCCCACAGCACTTACTCTGGAGTCTCCAAAGCCCACTGCTCTCCACCGTTTCCCACCTGTCTGCCAGTTGCTCCAGTTCCACGTGGTGTCAAGGACGGGTGGCTGCAGCGTCTTCCGGGCTCAGGCTGTGGTCTGGCGACAGGCTGGTCATGTCCTCTGCCCGACGGTGAGAATCAGGTCCGGCTTGTGCCCAGCTGCATCCTGCCAGCTCAGCCCTGAATCCAAGGGGCGGCTCTCACTTTCTCGCCCTGTTCCCATTCTGATTCATCATCTGTTTATTAAACATGTGGATTTTTCATTTGCAGTTTTTTGGGCAGGGAAAGCCTGATTACACCAGCTGTTTACAATTTGTCATCCAGTACACACTGTTTCCACTTGGTTGGTATGTTGGTTTAAGACTGGGAAGGAGAAACTTGGTATCCAAATATTAGACTTTCAGCTTAAAAAATTAGTCAGGTTCTCAGCATTAGCACCACCAAATTGACAGCGAGTTTGTATAATTCTGGTTTGCTCTGTGGCTCAAGACTGATGCTGTAGTGAAGATGCCATGCCTAGTGGGCGGCCCCTGGGAAGTAGAGCCCAGTGCTGTTATCTCATCGTTGAATTGCAGAGAAGGCCGCAGGCACCTGGAGAGAGAAAGCCCCCCCCCACTAGCGAAACCTTCCAGCGTGTAGCCTTTCTGTGTCGCCCATCCGTGGGCTGGGTCTCGCAGGTGCCTGGCTTCACCCATGCTTTGGGGGCGGCATCGCTCTACCCACTGCTGGCCCCAGCCCAGAGATAGCCTCCTTGCCAGGGCACGGGAGCTCCTTCGGTGGAGAGCACAGCGCCCCCCAGTAGGTAGATGGGCCAGGGTCGCAAACATGTCCTTCAGAGCCCTGGAAATCCAAACAGCTAATAAACAAACGGTTACTCGTTAGTAAGCAAATAAATGCCAAGTGAAACAGTAAGGATCTTGAGTTTCCGCGCAGTGAGTGACGCTCGCTGGGCTGGTGAGGGGAGGAGTGTGGCCTTCTCGTTCAGTGCTGCGGAGGCTCCTTGCAGGCGCCACTTGCTGTGAGAAATACCCATCAGTGTCCTTTAGAAAGTTCACGCCTTTTTGACCTGCTCACTCTGCTTTTGGTAAGCCATCCTGAAGAAGAGGGATAGTCTTACAGCATTGTTTATTTCGGAAAACAGGGCCTGGCATCAGAGGAGGACTGAGTCAGTCTCCCAGCGCTTCTCGCCATGTGCTGAGCTCCATGGGGGCATATGTTGCTTCTCTTTTTTGTTATCCCACCAAACCCTAGTCCAGCATTGTGTCCGACACTTAGTTGGCACTCAGTAAATAATTTTTGAATGAATGAATGAATGAGTGAATGATGGAATACTACATAGTGCATAAAAGTCAAGTGCATGAAGAAGTGTGAGGGCAGGTGAGGTGGCTGTGCTGGCATCCGGGAGAGCATGAAGGGAAAACCGGGTCAGGGCTTCTCTGGGCGTGGAGGTTCTGTGTTGCTGGGGTGGGGTGGGGGGCAGTGTGGGTCTGTCCGGACCCGTGGGCCTGACACTTAAGCCTGCATTGTATGCAGTTATACCTTGATCAAGGATTAAAAATTCATCATGTGAAATTGTACATGTAGATCTTTTCTCCCACGCTAAATTATATAGGAAAAAGACAAAGGAAGTATGCTAAAATGTCATTAGTGATTCTTTTCGGGATAATGGGATTTGGGGAGATGGACATCTACATCCTCATACTTTTGTGTTCCACAGTAGGCATTGTAGAGGGGCGAATGGTGGCAAAAAGACACAGCCATATCCCAACCCCAGAACCTGTGAATGTGACCTATTTGGAAAAAGGGTCTTTATGGATGTAATTAAGCTAAGGCTCTTGAGGTGAATGCACCCTGGATTTAGGGGACCCTGAATCCAATGGCATGTGTCCTAAGAGACAGAAGAGGAGAGGACACAGAGGCACAGGGAGATGTGTGGACGGAGCCGGAGATCTGAATGATGCATTCCTAGGCCAAGGAAGGCCAGGATTTCCAGGCACCACTAGAAGCCTAAGAGGGGCACGGAACAGGTTCTGCCCTGGAGTCTCCAGCACGAGCCAGTCCTGCCGATAAGTTTGTTGGTTTAAACCATCGAGCTTGTGGTCATTTGTTTCCGCAGCCTGGGAAACCAATTCAGGCATGTAAGATGTCAGTAGCCAGAGGGGAATTTGCTTTAATTAAAAAGTAGAGAGCAAGAAAATCTACTAAGGTAAGTTAAGCTACACCATGTTCCTGGGATTTTAGGGTGAGGCCGCAGCCCAGCTGAGTAGGTGGGCACCGTCCACCCCAGCCTGACCCCTCCTCTGTCTGGGCCTCAGCTCCTTCTGCTGCGCCCACCCCCTTCTTCTCCTTTGCCATCTGCTGCTTTCTAACCTCTCTTCCTCTCCCCCTGCCCTCTTTGTCCTTTTGTTCTTCCTTTTCTTACTGGTTATAATAGAGAATAAAATTATACGGTTTTAAATGTAAACTTGTCCTTACTAAATCAAGTGTTGTACTCGTTAGTCTTGATGTTAAATTTGCTCTGATCTCTCCCTTTGCTTCAGTTACCCATCCGACCTGTTGCCAAACTCTTGGCCTTGTCTCACCCCCTCCTGGCTCCATTCCCCCCTGCCAGCCTGGCTTCTTCCAATCCTCCAGGAAGACTAACTTGCTTAGGTTACCATCCCTCATACTACTGCCCTGCTCAGAGTCTTGTAACTGCCCCGACTACCTGTGGATTACAAGCCCAGCTCCCCAGCCTGGTAATTATCTTTCTGCAACCCATTCCCATGCTCCCTGGAGTCTTAATTTTGACTTGCTTTCATGACTCTACCCGCTGTTTTCTGAATATATCCCCATCCTTCTGCCCCTTGAAAGGCCTCACGTCCCTTTTTTTAAGCTAGTCAAGATCATATCCTCTTTTGGCTCCTCCCTTCAGACTGTGCTAATTTACCCAGGGCCATTAATGCCCACCCACCCTCCTGCTGAGGCCAGAGTGGATCCCCAAAGTGCCCCTTGAGCTCAGGGCTCACCTTCTCACCCCTCCATGCTCACCAGGCCCTGTCACCTGCACCCCCTCAGCACCTGGCCGCCCTGGACTTTGAACTTTCCTCCTGGCCTCGGCCCTTGGAGGGGCCGGCCTGCTCGACGCCCCACAGAAGGCCACAGGAAGCTTTCCTCCTGGGACACTCTGGACTCCTGGCCTCGGCGCTGTCTGGGGGCTTCTTCTTGGTCTGCTGCCTCCTGCTCTTCCCCCAGCCCCACGGCTGGCTCAGGGGCTGCTCCTGCTCCTGCCGGCACGTCCTACAGCCACCGATGCCACCTGGCTTCCTGGGCTGTCTCTAACATGGGCCCACCACACGATGCCCACCGCCCACTCCTGCTCCCCCCAAACTCTGCTGTCTGCACGCGCTACAGTGGCGCCTGCCCAGTTGCTTGGGCACAACCTTGGCACTACCACCTCCTGTGCCCTCTTCTGTCTTTGGGTAGAGCCCAGCGCTTCCCACGCCTGCACCTGCCCCACCCCGTCAGCCCCTGCCCCTCCTCACCTTTGTCTTTGGAATGCATATGTCTAATGACATCACTCCCTGCCCTCCATGGGGCTCATCTCTGCTTGCCCAGCTCCTAGAACCACCAACAAAGCACATGACGGCGCACGGTAACGCGGTCCGCCGTGTTGTAGAGGCGTTTCCCATTAAATTGGTTGAACTGGTTTTCAGGCTTTTGTTTCTGGTGGGAACCTTCAAGAGACTCGCCTGTGAGTCTAAGATCTCGCAGCCCCGAGCCTGGCCCTTGTGGTCTCTCCCTGGCTCTGTGGGGTCGGTCCTGTGTTCCCTGTTACCTGGGCTGCACTGAGGCCAAGCCTGAGAGAACCCCAAGCTCCACATCGAGTGCAGAGACGAGGACATTGGGCCAGGGAGCCCCTGCCCACCCCCTACCCCCACCCCCACCTCTTGCCGTGCACCAGGATCAAACCACTGCCCTTTCCAGGACCGGGGTTTCCAGCGTTTAAGGGATTGGAGTCCACGGCACCTTCACCCGGAGCCCGCGCCCCTGTCCTTAGCCCTCCATTCGCCTGTAGAGAATCTGCTCCTCCACGAGCACCAGCAGCCCAGATGCTGCCCACCTGGGGTCTGGAAGCCCAGAGCACCTTCCAAAGCCTCCTGCTCACAGGGGGAGGCTGTGTTCCATCCACAAAACCTGAAGTAGAGGCTGGGATGAGTCCCCCACAGACCTCAAGTAGACAGACCCTGGGTGGGGGGCGGGCTGTGCAGGCCCTTGAAAGCTGCCTTGTTTGCTTCTTCCATCCCTTTCCCTGGCAGAGTGTCCTTCCCAGCACGTTGCCATGGTGGCCCAGCACCAGCAGATGTCATCCTGCTTTGCACAGGCTGGAGCCTTTATGTGCCTGGCCAGAGTGGCGCAAAATGCCGAGACATCCTGGCCTACGCACTGGGGCCACCAGAGAAAGCATGAAGGACGGGAATCAGATGGCACCACTCCAGGCTCCGGGTGGAGAGGAACGAGTGTGGACATGCCCCTGTGGGCAGCCGTGAGGGCTCTGGGTCCGCACGGGGGAAGCCGCAGTCAGCAAGGACGTGGCTCTGAGCCTGCTGAGGGGGAGGGGGAGGCTGCCCGGCGACAGACGGCTCTGCCTGTCGGGTGTCAGCCCCAGGGACCACCGCCCCAGCCCCCCGGCCCAGCCCTCCCTGCTTGTGTGTCCTCACGGGTGCTGCCCTTGTTAGCATCTTGGGACCCTGGCACTCTCCAGGTCCCCTGGAACTTGCCGAGTGATCAAGAGACAAGGTGTGTAGGCCTTGGAGAAAAAGAGTATAGGGTTGCTGGGGCATCTGGGGGTCCTGGCTCTGTGAGACAGGCCAGGGGCGGTGTGGGCACCTAGGCGCTGGAGATGTGTGGTCTGGACACACGCACCGTGGCCGTGAGGGTGGCTGCTGTCGTGGGAGCTGGCGGTCAGACCTGAGGACACTGGCTGGAGGTGGCGTGGAGGCCATGGGTGGCACTCTTGTTCTGAAGGGGCCTGGTGGAGTGGGTGGGCTTCAGGGGTCTCTCTCTGCCCCCCAGAGTCCTGTGCCTCACTGCCCTCCTTCCCTGAGGACACCTGGGCTTGAAGAAGAGACAGGTAGGGCTAGGCCAGAGTCAGAGGTGGACCCTTACCAAACGCAGGTCCCCCCAGCCCTGACGGAGGTTGTCCAGAGGAGGGTCTGGGCCAGGCCCCCCTCTCAGTGTCCATTCCTCTCCCTTCATCCAAATCCAGAGCCCTGGACCCCTTCCTGAGCCTGCCTCGGGGTATCCACAGGACAACTAGGCCCAGTGAACTGTGGGGAGGGGGTGAAGGGCAGGACACTGTGCAGGCGCGTGGCTGTGGAGTGGGGCCGCCAGCCTCCCGGCTGTGCACCCTCCGGAGCCAGCTCGGCCTTCCAGGGCCTGCTGCCCTCCCGCTGCCCCTCGTGCCTTCGGCCCAGGAGGACTCGTGCGCTCGCCTGCGACAGGCGGGGCCTGGGGTGCCCCAGCTGCCGACCTGCAGGAAGGCCCCAGCGCCGGGGCCAGGAGCAGGGCGTGCCCGGGAGGGCAGTCAGGCTGGAGGGCGGTTCGTGGGGCCGCGCACCGCGCTGCTGGAAGGTGATGGGGGCCAGGCAGAGCCGCGGCGGGGGCACGTCCGGGGCCTGAGGCGAAGCAGCCCCCTGAAGGCCCTGTGCTGCCCGAAGCTCTGCACGCGTGTGACGTGCTGACAGCACACATGCGGGGCCCCAGACGTGCAGAGCCTGAAGGCCCTGTGCTGCCCGAAGCTCTGCACGCGTGTGACGTGCTGACAGCACACATGCGGGGCCCAGACGTGCAGGGCCTGAGCGAACCGCGCACACAGGCTTTCTTCAAGGAAGCTGCGGGCAGGGAGGGCAGGTGGGGCGTGACGGGGGCTCTGCTCCTGCCCAGGACCCCGGGCAGGCGGTGCGCGTTTGCCCAGAATTCCTCATGCCTCCCGGGTGGCGCCCCACTGCGGCGCCCGACCCGCTGCGAGCCCCGGGTCCCACGGCTGCTGTGCGCGTGGTGAGTCGACGGGTGGCGAGGACTGGAGGCCGCCGCGCCTGGGCGTGGCCGTGAGGGGCAGAGGGAGGCTTTCCTGTGCGCCTGCGTGGGGCAGCTCACTGCAGCGCCCGTGGACTCCACATGCCCGTGCCTGTGGCCGTGAAGACGGGACCTTTCTAGAAGCTGGGGCTTGATGTCTCTTCGCAAACAGAAACATCCTGTTGTTAAGAGGCTGGACAAAGCTGGCAAGGAGAGCGGGAGGCGTCTCTGGAGAGAAAAGTCCTCTGTGGTCTTCGTTTGGGTGACCCAAGTGTCAGTGATTCAGAAGCACACGGGTTTCATTTTCTGGAAGGCATGTGGATTGCCATGGGGACGAGGGTGGGTGAGGAGGGTGTTTGTCAAACACGATTTGTGTTTTGCCAGAGCCAAAAATGTGTCTGTTAACTTGGGACAAGTTTTCTCAGCCTGGGACAGCCGCCACGGGAGCTGGGACCTCCCGGGCCAGGGTCTCCCCTGGGCCGCAGCCCCTGAGAGGGTAAAGGGGCCTCTATGGACAATGACAGGCAGTGACCTTCATAAAGATCTTTTATTCTTTTTAAAGATTTACACCCCCCCACCCCCACCCCTACCCTGTTGTTTTGTGCTCGCTGTCTGCTCTCTGTATGTTCTTCTGTGTCTGCTTGGCTTCTCTTTAGGCGGCACTGGGGGCTGATCCTGGGGCCTTCCGGAGTGGAGAGAGGTGCTCAATCTCTTGGGCCACCTCAGCTCCTTGGTCTGCCACGTCTCCCACTGTCTCTCTCCTCTGTGTCTCTTTTTTGTTGCGTCATCTTGCTGTGCCAGCTCTCCTGCACGGGCCAGCTCGCTGCTCGGGCCAGCTTGCCTCTCGGGCCAGCCTGTCTTTGACCAGGAGGCCCTGGGAATCAAACCCTGGACCTCTCATATGGTAAACAGGAGCCCAATCACTTGAGCCACATCCGCTTCCCCATAAAGATCTTTATACGCATGTTTCTTTGCATCCCTGTAAGTTCAGTTCCAGACACTGAGCTGAGAGCGGATGACATGGACCTCTATGAGGTGGGGCTGCAGTGAGATCGGGGTCTTATGCCCCAGGTTTGCCCCTTCCCTTCCCACTGCTGAAAGCTTCCTGATGGCGTGCGAGCCATGCACCCTCACGCTCTCTGTGTGGGGCTGTGAATAAATGAAGTTGCCAAGGGCATGACCCCTGGGTCCACACTCTGCCCAGTGACCCCGACATGGCCCTGTGGGAGCTTGGGCCCCGCAGCTGCTTGAGCCGTTTCTGCCGCTTGGCTCCTGGGCCTCCTTGGCACTGCAGACCACCAGCGCCCCTGTCCTTGTGCGTCCACATGCCCAGGTGGGGTGGGCTGGACGTGGGGAGCAAGAAGCCCCCTCTGGAGTTGCTGGTGTAGGAAGACGAGCCTCCACTGACACCCAGGCATCAGGAGGCTCGCACTGCACCTGGTCGCTCCTGGGTGAGCAGTTGCAGGACGTGTGCGCCCAGCTTCTCGGCGCCCACACAGCTGCACCAACAGGGAAGCCCAAGGCCGCCCAGCGTGCCTGAGGCCGAAAGGGCAGCAGCAGGAAGAGGCACTCGTCGCTTCTGCGTGCAAGAGACCTGCAAATGCAGCTCGGTGGTTGGAACAAGGCACTTCGAGAGTCCTGGCTACAAGTCAGCTGGTGACGGGGACGCTGTAGCCCCTGCTGTTCTGGAAGGTTCTCCTGCCACATTGCAGTCAGGGCTGTTGTCAAGGACAGCTTGGGCTCTGTCAGCTCCATGTGGCATGTCTGCCTGGCATCTTGCTTTTCTCCTCTCTAGGCCTCTGTGCTCCCCCCACCTCTCCTTCCTCGTCCCGTTTCCTTTTAGCTCCTGGAACCCTGGCACATCGCTCACCTCCTACAGAGTGGGGGGCACTCGGTGAGGCCTCACTGGGTGGGCAGGTGAGTGGACGCTCAAGTCAGGGCACCACTCAGAGTCTTGGGAACAGAGGCAGCCTCTCCTCAGGCCCTGGGCTCTGGCTCCTGCAGCCTGCTGCTGGCCTGAGGGACAGATCCGCTCTTGTGTTCCAGGCATGAGGAAGAACTGGGAGTGGGTCCGCAGCCCCTCGAAGCTCTTAGTATGGGAGGACCCCCGTGCTCCTTGTTCTCACAAGAGCAAACTGTGGTGTCACCCCTTGGGCCCGTGTGGGCCAAGCGTGGCCCCGGCCCAGCCCTCGGCACGCTGACGGGCCCCCAGCAGGGCTTCCGCTTCATGCCGCACCTCCGGGTCCCTGGGGCAGATGTGGGACATGGACCCCGTTCCTGAAGTGAGGCCTTTTACCTGGGGTCGGCCACTCCACCCGCCATGCCTCGTGGGGCTTTTGTGGGGATTACGTGAGCTGTGGAACCTAAAGAGCCTCAGCCGGTGCCTGGCACACAGCGTCATGCAGCGTTTGCGACATTCCGTTTTCATTAGCACCTTCCAGATCAGCTACTCTCTGGGGGCGATAAACGGTCCAAATTCTGTGCCCTGGACCCAGGGGTGGGAGGGGAGGAGTGAGTGTGCACGCCGTAGAGAAATAGAAGGGTGCAAGGTGCCAGGCTCCTGGTGAGCTGTGGCCAGCTCTCAGCAGGTCTTCCTGGACCTCTCACAGCCCTCAGGGCTGGCTGGCAAGTGTGGGCTACTGTCCCCAACCCTGATGACCGCAAGACAGAGGAGACCCAGCCAGAGGCTCCGGCTCCTGCCTCCCAGCTCTGCCAGGCCACTGTTTCTGGGCGGAGCGAGGGGGGAGGAGTGCCAGCGCGTGAGGCCACCATGGCATGTCAGTGGGAGGGCTCAGAGGGTGGGCTCGGCACGGGCGTAGGTGGCTCCTCCGCCCCGTCCTCTTGCTGAGCCAACAACTTCAGATCATGTGGTCTTGTGACATGAGAGCATTTTACAGACAGAAATGTCAGCTCCGTTTCTCAGATGCCCCCCTCCCTGCTTTTTCTCTACACGGATGCAGGGCGGCTCTTCTCCCTTTTGGGAGACTTTATTTTCTTTATCACTAAAAACCTTCAGGAACAACAATCTGACCGGCACCCACAAGCCTTTTGCTCGGTGGCCAGTGCTGTCTGGCCTCCGCCTTCCAGGACAGACACGCTCTCAGCTTCGCCACTTGGGCCCCCTCGGGTCCAGTGGCCTTGACTCGGGCTGGGCAGCAGTGCAGGCCCGAATGCCAAGCTCATGACTTTGTTTTGTCAGTGTGGTACAAAACACTGTCTTTCTGGGAGGTGCCTCTGCCCTCAGGGGCCAAGCTTTGGAGAAGACATGGCCCAAGGCTGGTTTTGGCAGTCCACGTCCTCGTCAGAGCCTGCAGTTTCCACCTCACTCAGGAGCCCCATGTGGCTCCACTATGCCCGGAATGGGCCATTTTCTGCTATAAGAGTCACGTGGCTGCTTATAGCTGAGACATTGGGGTTAGGATGCCTCAAGCCCCCACATCCCCCAAAGTCCTTTGCCGTTAAAAAGCAGCAAGCCTGAGCTGACTGCTCCCACGTCCACACCTGGGGGCTCCCTGGCACAGGCAGTGACCTGAGCAAAACTGGCCGTGATGGCCTGGCTATGGGTGAGGGAGCAGAGGGAGGTGATGTTCTGAGGCAGAGCTTCCCTGCAGAGTTTTCACTTGGATCAGCAAGTTCCCTGAGCCTGGCCAAATAGGACACACAGTGGGCAAGCAGTGTGGGGCAGATGGACGGGCAGCCCAGGACAGACAGCATGGGGCAGACAGTGTTCAGGGTGGATGGACAGACAGTGTGGGATGGACGCATATGGAGAGCTCACTGCCAAGCAGCTCCGGGTCAACCCCAGGCTTCACACAGCAACCCAGGGGAGTGGGACGTAGAAGGAGGGTACTTGCTACGATGAGCATGGTCCACTGAAGACGCACGTGCAGCAGCGGCCACTTTCCAGGGCCTGTGAAGCGCTGGCCATGCCCACCCGGTTGCCTGGGGAGTGCAAGAGGAGGTGAGCACACAGGCAGGAGAGTGGCACTGCTTCCCCAGACTGAGCCCTTCCGTTGTGATCTGCGCAGACCTCTCCTGAGCTTCCAGTCCACCGAAGGCGGAGGAGAAGACAGACCTTGTCCTAGCACGTCTTACAGAGTGACTGCTCAGTGCTTTTTAATAGCAAAGCGTAGTGGTGTTACCAGTAGTGACTTCTCTTGTTGTGCTGAGGCTGGGGCGCAGATGGTGTCCTGGAAGGGACTGAACTTGGTCTTTGGAAGGGAAATTGGGGGCAGTTAAGGAAGGGTCTCGGGAGCCAAGTTGAGGAGCCCGGCCTTTCCCGGAGGCAGTGGGAGTGGCCATAGGGATGTGGTCGCTACGTGGTCCCTGCGGCAGCCCAGGGGCAGTGCCTGGCGAGAGGAGGCATGGTCTGAGAGCACTTTAAGGAGGGGCAGGACCTGGGGCCTGGTGGTGTGGGGTTCAGGAGGAGAGGGCAGGACTGCCTTCAGCGTCCAGGGTCATAACTGGACGGCCCTGAGGAGGGGCAGGTTCGAGTGGAGGTAGGGGTTCATGTGTGTGCCATTGGGGTTCAGGGTATCTGTGGAGCATCCGAGTAGAGAAGTGTGGGCTGGGAAAGATCTCTGGGGCCAACACAGGCCCTGAAATTTGGGGAGGGCCTGGTCCTCAATCTCTGGTGGCTCCAGTCCCCGTGGTCCTTCCCTGGGAGCACAGCCTCACCCCCCACCTCCCCTTGCTACCTGGCCATGGTGCCAAGGGTGCAAACACCCCACACACGCAGGTGCCTCACCCACCTGTACCCCAAACCTCCCAGCGCGGGGGCTGCTTGGCTCCCCTTGGCAAAACAGGGCTTTCCTTGGCAGCACTGGACATGTGGCACTTCCCTGAGTGAGGCCGACAGCGTGTGGTGCTGGCTTTCTGGGCCTGCAGGTCCATCCGAGTAGAGAAGTGTGGGCTGGGAAAGTTGTGTGGGACCCCTGGAGGTCCTCAGGCCCTGCCAGACGGGAGCCATCTGTCCCTGAGCCCTGCCCACGCGGTCGCCCGTCCCTCTGGCCCTTGGAGTCAGTGAGCACTCAGGACCTTCCTGTGAGTGGCATCAGAGGATCTGAAAGAGCTGGGGCAGTTCTGCGGTTCCTGCAGGAAGCCGTAGCAGAGCACGCCGTGTGCTGGGATCGGAGGGACACGAAGCCCCGGGAGCTCCTGGTGGGGAGGGGGCATGCGCCCCTGCACAGCCTCGACCTCCGCTTCGTGTCTGCAGGGAAGGTAGCCCAGGGCCCGGCCCAGGTCGTTTCTCCCAGAGAGTCAAGAACTGAGCCTTGAAAGACAGATTGCGCCATGCCGTTCGCAGTGGTCAGAGGAGACAGGCAGCCCGCTGGGTCCTGGAGTGATTAATTAACTGCCTTCGTTTTACTCGGACACTGAGTCTCGGTGGAGGGCACTGCCCTGGCCAGAGGGGCCCTGTATGGCCCAGGCATAACCAGCACTTCCTTGGCTCACCCCAAGCTGCCCATGTGGGACAGGACGGCGTGGCGAGTGGATCCTCCCAGCGTGCAGTCTCCGGGTCCAGCCTTGCACCCTCCAGGAAGGCCCTGGGCCAGTCCTAGGGCGACCGCGGGCCAGCGGTCGTCAGCTTACTTACAGGACAGAGGCCTGTTGGTCTGAATCCTGGCTGTTTCCATTTGAATTTGTGATAATTTGGACAAAAGTTTATCTCTGCATTTGACACAAAGAGCAGAGAGACAGATTTACTTAGCACAATAGAAATGTTAAAAAATTGTGTTGGTGACATCAGAACCACTTTAAATTCTCTTTTTAGGCAAAGCACAATGTCATTAGTACCACGAATGGAATATGCTAATCGTCACAGGTGCTTGAGGAAAGCAGGTTCCACATTTCCTCATGCAGGTACCTGACAGTTTGTGCTGCTGTGTCTTCAAGCGCTCTCCAAAATGTGGGCTCTCACCACTTCTGCCCCACATCACTTCCTCGTTGGTTCTCGGGGCAGCTTCGCTCTGTGTTCACCCAGCCGCAGCTGGGACTTCGCTAGTTTCCCAGTCAGCCCTTCTCTCTAACAAAGTCAGCCAGTTTCTGACAACGCCAGGCCAGGGCTTCTCAGCCTGTGCCCCCTCCTCTGCATGCCCGTCCCCACCAGCCAGGCTTCTGGGAGCCCTCTGTGGCTCAGGCGCCTTCTAGGGAACTGGCTTCTTCTCTCTCAGCCTCTCCACAGCGCTCCAGGGCTGGCAGTGATCGGGGTTCTGGTCCACACCGTACTGTTGCGACTCAGGCCCAGGAACTTCCTCGGGGCCACGCAGCTGTCAGTGCTGAGCAGGGTTGGAGCTGGGTCCGGCTTTGGCCTCAGACTTCTTCTTGCCACACAGCCTTCTGTTGGCCAAGAGAGACCTCAGCGCAGCGCCTCCCAGGGCCTCCCATCCCAGGACGCGCCCTGCTCTCGGCAGGCCCAGCAGACGTCCGGAGCCCAGGCTCCAGGCAGAGGCCCAGGGCGGCTGAGGCCACCAGGGGCGAAAGTAAGGGACGAGGGAGCACAGCCGTATATGTGGGACAAATGCCCTCCTGCCCCAGCCTGCCTCGGGGCCCTTGGCTGGGAAGCGTTTGAAGTGAAAACCGTTGGCAGAGACTCGAGACCCAGGGTCAGTCAAGGGCAGCAGTGTAGGTGCTGGCAGGCAGTGGCTTTTGGCTTCTCCGTGTATTTTCCTCTCGGCGCACCTCTGTTTATTGTCTTTATACCCTCGGCATAACTTCCTTCATAACAGGATGGCAGGCTCGGTGGCTGCTGTGGGCCGTTCCCATTACTGAAAACACTGATAAGCTTCGTGATGGCAGAAATCCCCGAGACCGCGAAGGCGCCCACTTTTCAGAATCTCTTTGGCGTTCTGCGAGCAGGATCACCTGCTTTCAGTACAGCGGTCGTTTGGAGCGCCTCCTCCCCTTTCTGGAGGGCTGAGCTCAGGCCCAGGTGGTGGTACCAGCACATGCGCATTTTCACCGTTCAGCCTTGTGACTCTGAGTACATTTTTTAAATTCTCCCCCACCGGTCATGGGGGATATGGCCAAATAGATGGCTTTGAGGCCTGGGCCTTGCAAGCACTGCTCACCCATTACTCCACAGTTTAAGTCTATAGACCCGTAGCTCATTCACATGGCTAGAGCTTGTATTAGCCAGCTGCCACTGCAGTGACGCCGTGGAACAAACGACCCCAATCCCAGCAGTTTCAGCCATGAGCGAGTTTCTCACTCGCGGGTCTGTGTGTTGACTGTGGCGTCTCAGTTCCAGGCTGCAGGCTGGTTCAGGCCAGGGTCAGGTCTTTTCATGTCCTTCGTCTTGGACCCAGATGTGCTCTTCTCAGGGACCAGGGCAGGAGTGCAAGAGGGTAGTGGGTGCATGGGTGCCTCCCTAAACTCGGTTGACTTTTTATGTTTTATTCCAGTCAACCCTGTGTGCCACAAGCCGTGTTCCTGGTCCCTCTCTCGACCCCAGTCCAGGTGTGCTGAGCTATCAGCCTTCCTATCTTGCTCTGTTAGAGTCAGAAACAGCGACCTGCCATACCTTTGATTTGCCTTGTCCCTCTGCTGCCAAGTCTTAATTAAGTCTTAAATGCTTTTCTAGTTCAAAGTATTTATGGTTGAAAATAAGAAACAGTCTCAATCTTTAATCTTGCAAGTCCTGGAGTTTTGGGACTCCCTATATTTCCTCTCAATTTTGTTGCAAATTTGCCCATTCTTTACTCAAGGTGCTTTATCAAGTGCAGTTAGTAACAACTACCAACTCTAGTAATATTTTGCTTGGAAAGCTCTTTATCCAAAGCCGTAAGTTCAAATTCAATATGGTTTCTGCTTTTCAAATTATAGTAGGAGCCAGTCTTAATGATTTCCTTTTTTTTTTTTTTTTTTTTTTTTTTTTTTGCCACTACATAACACAAGTTGCCATTTTCCATATTTCTAAAGCAATTTCTTTACTCAGTGTGTCAGCCAGTGCCATATATTTTAGGTTTTATTATGGCAGAACCTGCTCTAGGTGCTTATTCTCTATTAGTCAGCTACTGTTGCAGCAATGCTGTACAACAGATGACCCCGCCAGGCCCACTGGTTTAGCAATAAATATTTGTTCCCCACACACGTGAGTGCGTGGTCTGCAGCCTCTGCTTGGAGCCCACCTGGCCCAGGTGTGGAATTGGGTCCTCCAGATCCTCTCTCTGGGGGTTCAGCCCGTGCTTGGCCTCCCACTCCCGCTTACCCTCCTCTGATCCTGCACACTCGAGTGTTCACCGCGTGGCTTGTCCCATGAGGCGTGGGGCGTGGGTGCCCGGCGTTTGGGTGTGTGGTACGTGGGCTTACGCAGCATGCTGAGGGTGTGCAGTGCATGCATGCATGTCCAGAGCGAATGCAGTATTGCAGCCCTGGCCCCAGATAGTCCTGTGGTGCCCCCAAGCTCAGCCCCCGGCCAGGCAGGGCCCCTCTGTGGACTCAGCACAGCACAGCCACCTGGGAAGCCCCCAGGACTTTGGAGGCCTGGAGGCAACTTGGTCCCTGGACCCACAGACTCAGCCTTTGCTCGGGGCTCTTACCTCTCTGGCATCCATCAGGGAGGGGCTGGTGGCGCCAGCGGCTTCAGGAGAAGTTGGATCCTCAGAGAGGCATTTCCACCTGGCATGGGCCTTGGGTGGGCTCCAGGCCTCACTCGTGGGGCAGACAGCAGAGTGCCGTGCATTGGGCATAGGAGGGGGTGTTTGATGCCTCTCTTTTAGGCAGAAGTGAGTGGAGACTGGAAGGAGATGAGAGGGCGGGCCATGGGCTTCTCTGGGAGGCCCTCTGAGGTTTTGCTCAGCATGTGCAAAGGGCCTGAGGTACAGCCCAGATGCTGTGGGGCTGAAGTCCAGGAGTGGGAGGTCAGGGGATTGGCAGGGCTCTCATCAAGATTCTGGCTCCCCCAACAGTGTACATTACAGGATTAGAGAAGGCAATCACCAAATCCACCTGGAAGGGAAAGGGCACCCGAGTAGCCAAAAGCATTCTAAAAAAGAAGAGCAATGTGGGAGGAATCTCACTGCCTGACCTTGAAACATATCACAAAGCTACAGTGGTCAAAACAGCATGGTACTGGCATAAAGATAGACATATCAATCAGTGGAATAGAATTGAGAATCCAGAAATAAATGCTCATCTATACAGTCAACTGGTTTTTGACAAACCTACCAAGCCCACGCTGATGGGAAAAAACAGTCTCTTCAACAAATGGGTTGGGAGAACTGGATATCTATAACCAAAAGAATGAAAGAGGACCCCTATCTCACCCCCTATACAAGAATCAACTCAAAATGGATCAAAGATCTAAACATAAAAGCCAGGACCATAAAACTACTAGAAGAAAATGTAGGGAAACATCTTCCAGACCTTGTAGTAGGTGGTGGTTTCTTGGACCTCACACCCAGAGCACGTGCAACAAAAGAAAAAGTAGATAAATGGGACCTCCTCAAAAATTCAACACTTTTGCACCTCACAGGACTTTGTCAGAAGGGTGAAAAGGCAGCCAACTCAATGGGAAAAAATATTTGGAAATCACATATCTGATAAGGGTTTAATATCCAGGATATATAAAGAGATGTTACAACTCAACAATAAAAAGACAAATGACCTAATTAAAAAATGGGCCAAAGACTTGAATAGACATTTCTCCGAAGAAGAAATACAAATGCCAAAAAAACACATGAAGAAAAGCTCAACATCACTCATGATTAGGGAAATGCAAATCAAAACTACAATGAGATATCATTTCACACCTATCAGAATGGCCACTATTAAAAAGACAGAGAACTACAAGTGTTGGAGAGGATGTGGAGAGATAGGAACACTTCTTCACTGCTGGTGGGAATGCAGGATGGTACAGCCACTGTGGAGGACTGTTTGGCAGTTCCTAAGGAAGTTGAATATAGACTTGCCACGTGACCCTGCAATACCACTACTGGGTATATACCCAGAAGAACTGAGAGCAGTGACACGAACAGACATTTGCACACCGATGTTCACAGCCACATTTTTCACCATTGCCAAAAGCTGGAAACAACCCAGTTGTCCATCAACAGACGAATGGATAAACAAACTGTGGTCTATTCACACGATGGAATATTATGCAGCTGTAAGAAGAAATGAAGTCATAAAGCATATGGCAAAATGGATGAACCTGGAGGATATTATGTTGAGTGAAGCAAGCCAGACACAAAAGGACAAATACTGTATGAATGCATTACTATGAACCAAATATATTGTGTAATATATTGTTTGATTCACACACACAAAAAAACAAACAAAAAACAACAAAAAATTTATATGTATCCATTACATTTAATTGAGAAATGTATATATTTATTCATCTGTGTTTACTTTTTAGTTTTTAATTGCTTATGTTTTCAATTATTAAATGTACAAAATAAAGTTAAAAAAAAAAAAAAAGTTGCTGGCTCTTCTCTGAGTGGGAAGGGGGCTGCAGCAGGGCTGTGAGCAGAGGAGGGATGTGGCCTGCCTGGGTTGTGGCAGGATGCCCCAGGCCCCTGTGGGCGGGGTGGCTGCAGGAGACCCAAGAGGCAAGCGGTGAGGGTCTGCCCCAGGTGGAGCAGTGGGAGGTGGTTGGCCTGGGCCTGCTTGGGGTTAGAGCCAAAGGATTTCCTGATGGACTGTCCACTGGGGCATGGCCAGAGCCAGGAGGACACTGAGGACTTGGGCCTGGGCCACTGTGCTGCTGAGCAAGAACAGGCTTCATTTCTGCCCAGTGCACCACAGTGACCGTGGCCCGAGGGCCCGATGGCCTAACTGTGTCCCTGAACTGCAGTGATTCTGATAGTTCTGTAGTGTCCAAAGACAGACAGGTTTAGGCTAATGAGTAATTGGGGTGGGGCTGGCTCAGGTTCCTTCATTAATAAGCAGTAAAGGTTGGCTAGTGATCCTAAGACTTTAAAGTTGTAGAACAGGATGGGGGGTTATCAAGGGGGGTGAGTTACAAGGTTTCTACAATCACCAGATAAGGGTAGTTTTACAATCATTGTCAGAGATCAAGCATCTGGATTCTAGTTCAGCAAGTTTCAGTCATTTCAGGGGGTTACTTTTGGCTATTCTACAATGTACTGGGAGGTAAAAAGGCACCTTTATAGTGACTCAGTAATCATAATCCTTTGTTAATTCTTTTTTTTTTAATTTTAAAAGGATTTTGTTATTTGCTACAGAAATATACATTTCAACCTTTACAACATTCATTCCAGTCTGACTTTGTTAATTCTTAACCCTTGGCTCTAAGTAGAGGAGACTCAGACTCCTGGACGGTGTGGCCAGAGGCTTGGACATGCCACTGTGGAGCTCAGGGCGGAGGTTCAGGCCGAAAAATACATGTGGATGCTGATGGAATCCAAAGGCTGAGGACAGCCAGCGAGCCCCCAGAAATGAGTGTCCTCAGGGCAGAGGCTGCCGGCCAGGCACGGGCTTGTCAGTGTGGAGGTCACGATAGCAGAATAACAGGCCCCCAAAGATGGCCACGTCCCAAGTCCCCGAAGCCTGTGAACTTGTGACCTTACATGGTCTGAGGGGCTTTGCAGATGGGATGAAGTTCAGGGTCTTGGGACACAGAGACCATCCTGGGCTATCTGGTGGGCCTGCTGTGTCACAGGGTCCTTACACATGGAAGAGGGAGGACAGAGACGGGGCTGTGATGGCCGGAGCAGAGGGTGCCAGGCTTAAAGATGGAGCAGGGGCCGCAAGCCAAGGAAAAGGGGAGGAAAGAGATTCCCCTGTGGAGGCTTCAGAGGAAGGCGGTGTTGCCAGTACCTTGATTTTAGTCCAGTGAAACACACTTCACACTTCCGATCTGCAGACTAGAAGATGATAGATGTGTGTTGTTTGAAGCCACTAAGGCTGCGACAATCTGTTACAGTAGCAATAGAAAACATACAGATTTTAGTACCTGGAAGTGGGGTGCTGCTGTAAGAAATGCTGTGGCACTTTGAAGCTTTTGTGGACCCCAGAAAAGCCCGCCCGTTCCTGTGCGTGTCAGCCTATTGTAGGTGGGCAGTCGGAGCCTTTGGTTCAGATTGCATGACCCAGGGTGGGTCTTAATCCTCTTACCGGAGTCCTTTATAAACAGAGGAATAAGGAGCCGCAGACACAGAGAGAAGGCCGTCGAGACAGAGAGGAGCCCAGAAGCAGAGCGAGAGAGCCCTGGGAGCCATAGGCCGAGAGGCTGCTCTAGCCAGAAGCTGGAAGCAGGAGGCCCAGAGGAGAGGGGAGCGATGAGCTGCTGCTGCTGCTGCCGCCGCCGCCATTGTGTCCTGCCACATGCCTGGTCGCTCACAGCTGCAGCTCGGGGAAAAGGGTCTCCTGAAGCCTTGATTTGGATACTTTCATGGTCTCAGAACTGTAAGCTTTTAACCTAATAAATCGCCATTGTAAAAACCAACCCATTTCTGGTATATTGACCCCAGCAACTTTTAGCAAACTAAAAGAAATACCTAAAAACTTGAAAACTTTGGAATTGGACAGTGGGCCAAGGCTGATTGAAAAAGCTTATGTTTTCCTTGAGCACATTCTTATCAGAAATATGGACTTAACGACTCAGTCAGTGGGGTCTTTGGGGGAAGCCAAAAGCACGTAGGGAAAACATAGGCTGTCATGGAGAGCATCTAAGATGTCGCAGGCAGACTTCTGGTGGGAATATGTATGCCAAAGGTGTGCTGCCGAGGGCACAGAAGGAAACCAGGAACATGCTATCGGAAACTGGGGGAGAGGCGACCCTCGTTAGGCAGCGCAGCGAGGTGCCACTGAACTGTGTCCTGCAGTTCTATGGAAAGCAAAGCCTATAAATCAGGAACTTGGAGATTTCCAAGCCAAGTGCTGAGGTGCAATCTGGTTTCTCCTTGCTGCTTATATTCAAATGCAAGTGGAGATAGAGAGAGGGAAAAACTATTAATCAAAAGTAAGCCAGATAATTTGGGATATTCTCAGCCCACCCCAGTTGCCAAGGAGTTGAAATCAGGAGATTCCCTCCCAGTTTGCAGCCACAGGGAGCTCCAGAAAGGAGACTGGAGGGGCACTGGGGGCAGGCGGAGGGCAGCGCTCTGCGCAGCGTGCTGCTCATCAGCTGAGGTGAAGGCAGAGGCCTGCCACTGGCTTCAGTGACATAGCGGCATCGGCGACGGCGGAATACGAGCGGTAGAAGCCTGACGGGGAGGACATGGAGGGGAAGCAGCGCCAGCCCTGAGCAGGCTGGCGGCGAGGAGGGGCCTGGCAGCAGCCAGTCAAGCGTGGCCTCGTGGACGCGGGCGGCGCGTCTGTGTAGAGCGGTCGCGTGTGGGTGGCCGGATGCTGTGGTGGGAGCACGTGGAAACTCTTTTCGGATTGCTTCTATTTTCTCAGCGGAATAGCAAACAGTCCCCTCTTTTTCCTCTGCTAAACTAGCTGATCTGGTTTGGAGCAGCCCCGAAACATGGCAGGAAGCAGCAGCGATGCATCTCACATGCGGCCTCAGTGCTCTTTGGATGGAGAAACGATAGGCCGTCCAGCCAGTTTTAAGTTAGACAAACCCCACGGAGCCTGCCTGCGGCTGGAGAGGGCGGCCCGTGGCTCTGCAAGCGTGGAGCGCTCGGCAGCGCTGAGGTCAGCTCTGTTTGACATTCCGGACGTGTGAAGCAAGCTGAGGGCGCACAGCTCCCTGGAGCTGCTCCAGGCGCCCCTCCCGAGAAATGCTTTGGTCCTAGAGATTCCTCCCCAATTTTAAACATCTGTTGGTGCTTGTGGAAAATAAGGTTGGGATTGTTTTGCTTACAGCCTGTGAAAGCTGCCACCGCGTTTGTTTGCTAAAGCACTGGCGATGGATATTTCACACTCTGACTCAAGTCGGACTGTGGGATCACCTCCAGCAGCTCTGGCTCCGACATGTAAACAGGGTCCCACCTGCTGTTCGCTTTGCATAATCCAGAAACGTGAGGATTTCAGGGACCTCCCCAGCCGCTCTCATTTCATTCCGGCCGGCGTCATCAGTCTCTCCTCCAGCATCTGCTGACCCCTAAGGACGAGCCTGTCTCATTCGTCCTCTTACACAGTGACATCGACGCAGGTGTGCAGCCTACCATCTCTAGACACCTCCCAGCTCTGGGGTTTGTTTGTTTTAATCAAGCTGAGGCCAACTCTGAGCCCCGTATCCCCTGGCATGGTGGAAAGTGGATCCAGGCATCTGGCCTTGAGGAGCCGCCCCTGGGGCCCTGGGCCTGCCCTGCCACCCTCTCCTCCCACACTGGACCTCTGATGGCCTCCTGGCCACGCAAATCCCAAGACCTGAGAGGCCTGACATCCTGGGGCACGTAGGGCAGACCCTGGAGGAAGCCAGTCGCCCTGTAAATTCGGTGGCCTTCCTCCTGCCTGCTGGGGCACAGAGGGGCAGGCCATGTCCCGCCCACCCAGGAACCACAAGCATTGACGGAGGATGTGCAGTGGGTCAGCCGGGCCCTGCCCTCTGAGGAGGCCCCACTGATTGCCCTGCCACAGACCCCGGGAAGGGCAGTGCCTGCAGCCGCGTGGCTGGCGTGGCACACACCGGGGCTCAACCCGGGGACGGCGCTATCACGGCCTGGTCCTCCTGGGACAAGTGGGGTCGGGGAACCAAGCTCCAGCTGATCTTAGGAAACCAAGTGCAGTGCTGCCAGCCTGGCCAGCAGCGAGGGCGGCGACTTGAGGGCGTAAAGGGCAGCGCCGTGTCTGCTTCACGCTCCTCACACTCAGCGTGGAGGCCAAAGCCTCCAGCAGCCCCTTCTCCCTGTACTGCCCCCGGCCCCGTCTCTCCCACCACCCAGCCCCCCCGCCCACATGAGGCCCTTTCCTCATCGGAACTGGGAACGTTCCTCTTGCGTCTGTCCGGTCCCTGCGCCGAGTCCCTGGCCGCCCTACTGAGTCCTGCCCGCCCGCGCCAGCTCTGCTGATGTCACCCTGCCCTGCTTGCTGCGTTGCCTGCCCCACTCCCCCCTTGCTGTGTGGGCGGCCCCTGTGTGCCTGCTGCTAGAAGGCGCCCTCGAGGGCAGTGTCTGGGCTCACAACGACCCCCACAGATGGGCCACGTTGTTTTCCCTCTTGAAAAGCAAGAAAACCAAAGTGCACACGTGTGCATGGGCCTACGGCGAATGACTGGTAGTCCGAGATTGGAGCTCGGAGCTGCTGGGTTTCAGAAGCCCATGTTCGGTTGCTGTCTAACTGCCGTCTCGAGCAGCCCACACCTCTGTCCATCGGTCCTTCTGTCCGTCCGCCCACAGGCTCTCTGACCACATGCCAAAGCCTCCATCCGTCCTACAGAGCAATAGCTGTACACACCCTGCGTCCTTGACAGCCCCACGCCACCCGCATCGTGCCCGCTGTGCCCCCGCCTCCCAGCGGGACCAGGCACCCCTCACAGACCCTCCCTGCCCGTGTCCTTTCCGGCCAGTGTCACAAGACAGCACGGTCGGTGCACCAGCTGGACGGCCCTTTGCCTCTGCGCGCTGGAGGGAAAGGGGGTGCATCAGCTTACGGGGCTGCGGCCTTCTTTGGGGTCCTCAGTCTGTGCCTGTCTGAAGGGCTGAGCCCCTCCCCAGCCCCGTCTTTGCCCAGCCATCGGGGCCGGTGTGGTGCGGGGTGGGGTCAGCACCGGGCTGGTGCGTCCCACGTCTCAGCTGGCAGAGTGACCACCTGCGGGGCGAGCGGCTTCCGGGGCTTATTTGGGTGGAATAAAAAAGTCGACTCTCGGTCATTATAAATTCAAAAGTTAACCTCGCTTCTGGGAGGAAGGGAGGAAACTGCCTCTGTGGAAAGAACAAGTTCAGGCGCTTTGTTTGCTTTTCGGGCCTTGGCAGTGTGCTCCCCTTCCTCCTGAGTCCGGCCTTGGAAACGGGTCCATGAAGCACTTCCTCTCCTCAAGAGACCCTCAACAGCCGGCCGAGGTGGGTGGGGAGATTTGGGACGGAGCCAGGATGGGGTGGAAGCCCAGCTCCGTCTGGTCCCTCCCTGCGGCTGCGGCTGGACGGGTGACCCAGTCCTGGGGGCGGGGGGTGCTGACAGTCTCCTCCCTCGATCCAGCAGGGCTGTGAGCTCAGGCGGCCCCTGGGCTCTGAGGGGCTGCCGGCCTGGCGCCCACGAGGCCTGGCCAGGGCTGAGCTGCTGGGCAAAGCTTGTCTGGGCAGCAGCATGTGGCCTGGGTGGCCTGACAAGGACAGGGTCAGTCCAGGCGCCGGGCCAGTCCCCCGTGGAGAGGCCTGGGGACCAGGGGCAAGTGGAAATGAGAGCAGGAGCCCTAAGCCCTGTTCCTCTGCAAAGGCAGGGCTGGCGGGGCAGGGCACGCACACGGAGCCCCAGTGAGCCCACGCCCGCCCGCTGGCTGGGTGGGGCTGCGCCGCCCTGGGAGCAGGCAAGGCATGCCGCGGTCGCCAGGCACCGCCGCCCCTGAGGTGCCGCCACACCTGCCTGTGCCGAGACCCTGCGCCGGGAGCGGCCTCGGGCCAGCACAGCCTCAGCTCCGCAGATGCCCGGGTGACCAGTGCTGCTTTTCCGAGGGAGCGGGGCCTGGCGGAATGTCCAGGCTGCCTCCCCCGCCCAGGCAGTTCCCAGGACCTCCCCCCTCGGGAGTCCTCTGGTGGCCCGAGGGGCTGCCCCGCGGGGAAGTGCCTCCCACTCAGGCCTGGGCCCCCAGCTGCCTGCCTGTCCAAGCTCCCCGTCGTCGCGTGGAACCGCGGCCCCGTGGCCTGAGTTTCTGCACGTGCTGATGGCTCCGCCGTGGCACCCCTCCTCGCACAGGCCCTCCCAGCCGCGGCGCAGGTCCATCTGTGCGTGGCGCCCAGAGCCTGACTTTGCTCCTGATGCCTCGACTGTTCCTTTCAGCAGTCAGCCCGACACTCTGGCCTCTGGAGGCCTGGTGCTGATGCCCGCCCACCTCGGCCAGCCTTTTGGGGTCAGGCAGATGCTGGGCCACAGCGTCCCTGGAGCACAGAGGGCACCTGCCCACCCTTCCTGGGCAGAAAAGAAGAGGAAAAGCCACGACAAACAGGCACTGCGACTGCTTATAAACACGTGTGTGTGTGCACATGTGTGCATGCACGTGTATAGGTGTGAGCGTGTGTACACGTGCATGTGTGTGCACGCATGTGAGCACGTGTAAGTGGGTAGAGCATATCTAAGCAAGTGAGTGGAAGCACTGCACACAGGTGTGTGTGTGTGTGTGGACACATGTATGAGTTTGCACGTGGTTGTACGCATGCACTTGTGACTGCAGACGTGCTGCATGTGCATATGCGTGTTGTGCATATGTGTGTGAGTGAATGGATGTTTGAGTGCATTCCAGCATGCATGCGCAGGTATGCATTGTGTGCAGGTGCAAATGCACACAGGCATGAGTATGCACACGTGAGTGTGCCTGTGAGCACATGTGCACACAAGTGCATACGTGAGTGCTTGTGTGGGTGTGCATGCTCACGTGTGAGTGCATGTGTGCTTGTGTGCGTGCAGGTAGAGCACTTGTCTAAGAGTGAGTGTAGCATGTATGTGCAGGTGAGTGTACACATTGGTGTGCACACGAGTGCATGTGCGATTGTGTATGTGTGCAGGTGTGTGAGCATGCACAAGATGGGCATGTGTGAGCGTGTATGTGTGTGAGTGTGCGGCGTGTTTTAAAAACTCTTCTGCGTGGGATTGGGTGTGCTGGGGACGGGATGTGCTGGGGACTTCCTGCGACTGAGTGGGAGGGGTGGGGGGAGCCAGAACTCCCACCAGGGCCCCCTGCCCTCGGGAGGTGTGGAGGAGCTGCTTTTCACACAGCAGATTTCCTGTCTCCACGTATGTGGAAGTCCTGAAATAAGAAACCCTCAAGTCCCCCCGAGAATGAGCTGTTAATGGTGCCATGCAGGTTTGCCGCGATTGGGGATGCCCCCCATGCCTTTTTCTAGAAGCCTTGCCACCCCTCTCACCTCCAGTCGGGGACCCCTCGGGGTCAGGCAGGCCCTCGAGCATTCGCACGGGGTCCTGGCAGGTTGCAGGGGGCATGCCCTGCTGTGGCCTCACTGTCCCTGGCCCCTGGGGGGTCTGCAGGAGAGGCAGGGGGACCCTCACTCTGTGAGGACCTGGCTTCTTGGTTTCCGTGTCCTGGGAGTTTCCGTCTGCTGAGAGGGACACCGCATGAGTCTGGGGCCAGTGTGCCTGGGTGCCTGGGCGTCTCACCAGAATGTAGGCCTCTGCTCTGGAAAGCTGGCCGCCAGGGTGGTCAGCATGCTGGTGGGGTCTCTGTCCCAAGACAGTGCCCAGGGCATGGAGGTGTGAGCCGACCAGAGGGGAGACGCCAGCAGGCCCAGCCCACTCACGCCAGTTCCTGCGTGGAGAGGGGCCATGGCAGCGGCAGGCTGCAGGGGGAGTGGGCCGGTGATGCCTGGTGGGTAAAGTACCCAGAGGCCACACTGCGCAGGCCACTGGGACGGCGTGGCGGGCCCGCACTGGGCCTCTTCTCTGGGCACAGCCCTGGGTCCCGGTGGAGCCCTCGGCCTGGTGAGACCCCTGCCTCTCTTCCTAGCCACGTCGCTGGGTCTCAGGGCCGTGCACAGGCGGCTGCGTGGCTAGGCAGACCCTGTTAGGGTCCTTCCCCTCAAAATGTGTAGCTTCTTAGCCTGCCAGCCGCACTTGGAGGCTGAGCCCCCTCCCCAGGTGAGGTGTGAGCAGGAGGCCTGCACAGGTGAGCAGGTGTGGCAGGAGGGGCCAGAGAGGTGGAGGTTTGAGGCTGAGGAGTGGTCCTGGGCTGAGGTCCAGGAGGACCCTGAGAGAAGAGCAATGGCAAGGGCCCAGGGAGGCTGTTCCCCAGGACGGGAGCGAGCAGGGCGGCCGAGGAGCACGGCCGAGGGTGGGCCCCGGGCCAGGAGCCAGGGCGCCAGGGCTCCTTGTTCTCCACAGCCCGGGCCACAGCCCTCGTCTTCCTGCGGCCACTCTGGGGTGGGAACGAGAGCTAATTTGGATTTCAGTTTGTGCGGGCCGCCCTCAAGGCGCGGGCGGGGGTCGGGCCGGCGGGGGTCGGGCCGCGAGGACATGGACCCGCCCAGCTCCCCAAGCGCTTTGCAGCCGCAGCCCTGGCCTCCCAGCGGACACGGCGGAGCCCGCACAGACGGGCTGGCGGATGGAGGGGACCAGGGTCACCGAAGGCTCCTGAGCTCTGGGGTCTCCCTCCCGGTGGGACCCTTCCTCCATTGCCCCTGCTCCCCCAGGCCCTGTGGACGCGGCCCGTGGAGAAAAGTGGGGCTTGCGTGCTTTGGAGACGGCCAGGTTTGTGCCCTGGCCGGTGGTTGAGTGGCCCCCTGGGCCGTGCTTTGGGGTGGGATATGGATTCAGGCTTGTGTTAACCTAGATAGTGTTTTGCTCCTTGGATTCCAGAATCACGTTTGAGGCTGGGCTTGAACGCTTCCTGCCTGTGGTGGCTCTGAGAGCCCTGAATGAGGGGGCCTGGGGGGGCCTGAATTGGGGAAAAGCCTGAGGGTCAGTGCAGATCTGGGGGGTGCAGGGTGTGGGCCCCCCACACCAGCTCCTTGACATGCAGCAGCGCCGCTTGGGGCCTAGGAGCAGCCTTGTTGGGGAGGTGGGTTTGCTGCGCGACAAGTTGAGCTTGGAGGGAGGCGTCCGGGGCAGGGGCAGGGAGGCAGGGGGCCCCGGGCTGTACCCCCCAGCTGGCCTGTGTGTGTGTGTGTGTGTGTGCTGGCGGGGTGGGTAACCCAGTGTTTTCCAAGGACCCCATTGTGCAGACGCTGAAGAGTTTGCCGGCCTGGGTCACGCCTGCCACTCAGCAGGCGTCGTGCACGGGCCGCGCCTGTGGACTTGGCAGGGACAGGCCGGCGAGGGTGGTGTGAGCAGGGGGCTGGTGGCTGCGCCTCCAGGGCCCTGTTGAGTCCTGAGGTCTGGGCTGGAGGGGGAGACGGATCGGGCACTGGGGCAGCCCTGACAGGAAGCCCTGCCCAGGCGCCCCTGGAGGGGCCCAGGGCCCGGCTCCACCTCTGCAAAGGCACCGCCCCCGCCCCGGCCGCCGCTCCCAGGCCTCCTCCCGGCCCAAGGTGGTGCGCCTGGAGCAAGTCTCTTCCTGCTTCCCAGGGAAGGGGCATGGGGAGAAGCTCCTCCCCAGGCCCGTGCCAGCTGCCCACTGTCCACCCCCGCCCGGCTCTGATCCTGCTGCGCCGTGCATTTCACAGGCATCTGGATCGAATAACCGGGCTGATAGTGCACATAAAATCAGAAATGGAGCTCTCCGGAAGGCAGGGCTCACAGCGGCTCATCCCGATACAAGGCGTGCAGGGCAGGTTCGGCATGCCTGTGCTGCGGCCTGGTGGGGTTCGGAGGCAGCGCGGCGAGAATGGAGCGAAGCAGCCCACGCCGCCGCGGGCCTGAGTAGGCGGGGCGGGGCCCCCTTGGCTGCCCTGCCCTTCAGAGGAGGAACGGGTGGGCGGGAGGGGAGCAGGCGCCCCGGCGTCTCCGCAGGGTTCCCCCCTGCCGCCCTGGGGGTGCAGAGCGCCCCTCACTGGGTTACCGGTGCGTGCCTTGCTCCCTCTCGGGCCTCCCAGAGGCCGTGCTCAGAAAGGATGGCCCAGGCAGCGAGGTCAGAGGCCTGCCTGGGGGCTCCGTGGGGGCCGCAGGCAGCAGGGACCCCTCAGGAAGGACCAGCATGGGGGCCCCGCCTGGGGAGGGGCCGGGTGCAAAGGGCGGCCAGCCTGAGGAGCTGCAGGCCTGGCCTGGCCCCTCTGCGGGACCCCGCCCTCTGCGGGACCCCACCCCCGCCAGCCCTGACGCCACACCTGCTCCTGGGCTCACCCAGCTGTCTCACCGGGGCTGAAAGTGGTCCCTGCGGGGTCCAGGGCAGGCAGCCACGTCCGAGCCACGTGTCCTCAGCCCATGGGGGCTGCCGGACGCTGGGTCTGCAGGCCCAGCCAGCCCCCTCGACTGGAGGGCGCCTCCCCTCCAGGCCCCCATGGCGCTGGCCAGCGGGCCTGTGCGACCTCAGACGCCCCGCCACCCCCCAGGGCTCTGACGTGCAAGGTGGACACCCCGGGCTGGTTCCTGCAGGGCTGTCCTTGGGCTTTCCCTGCCTCCAGGTGTGTGCAGTGGACATCCTGGTGGAGGCTGCCCATGGGGCTCTCGTGGGGTCCTTGGTATGTGCAGCTTCCTGCAGGAGACCCCCAGGCCACTTTCCAGAAGGCTGTTCTGATCCCCGTGAACACACCCCTTTCCCTCACCTAACCAACGCCGGGCGTGGTCGTGGTTTTCAGATGTCCATTTATGTGATTAATGGGAGGTTGAGTATTCATATCATTTGTTAATTCATTTTTATATTCCGTGAGTTTTCTGTTCTTACCCTTTGCCGTTTCTTTACAGTTTTTTTTTAATAAGTTGATTTGTGGGAGTTTTTTATATGTGATGGCTATCAGGATTTTGTATTTGCATTACACGTATTTTTCCCTGGTTGTTGCTGGACATGAAACCATTTTAATGATGTTTTGTTTATCACATAGAATTTTCACATTTCATGTGGAATTGTTTCCTTCAAGGCTCTTATACCCTGTTTTCCTAGGAGTGAACCAATAGGCTCTTGTACTTTCTTCTAATGCCTTTATAATTACGCTTTTTGCCTTTAATCGATCTGAGTTTATTTTGGGGTATGGGGTGAGACATAGTGGAACCATTTTTCCACATTAAATCTCAGATATCCCAAGCCCCAGAGAACACAAATTATAGCTTAGGGATTCAGAGCGTGGGCTCTGGAGCCAAGCTTCCTGGGCTGGAATCCACGCCTGTCCCTCGCTGCTGGGCCACGGGAGGTTGCTGAGCCTCTCTGCGCCTCAGTTTCCCCTTCTCTATAAAGGAGCGGTTCCTTCCTCACAGGGCCTTAATGAGCGTCTTTATGGCCGTGGCTTGCAGCAGCTCTGGGCCTGCAGCCCATGCCCCGAGCAGTGTCCCTGCTCCCCTGGGGTCCCCTGCCTGGCATGCAGCGCCCCAGCCTCCCCTTCCTTAGAGAGGCCCACCGAGAAGGTGCTCACAGCCGCACACCCACAGAGCCAGCCCCCAGGAGGGCAGCTTTGAGGAGTTCTCCGCCTCCACAGGCCCGAGCCAGCACACCTTGATGCCTCACGGCTCAGGACGGCCCGACAGAGAGGAGAGGAGGGCCAGGTAGGGCTGCAAGGAAGGAAAAGGCTGTCCTGTACCGCCAGGTGGTCCCTGTCCTGGCGAGATTGGCCAGAGGCCCTGCCCCCACCTCAAATGTCACCCAGCCGGGCTCTGACAGCTCCTAGGATGCCCCGAAAGCCCGGCATCCTCACCTGGAGGCGATGGCGCCTACCTGCGCTGCATGGGCTGAACAGGTGGCCAGCATGCTCAGCCTTCCCAGAGAGAGCGCGTGCTGGGGCACTGTCCTCAGGGCAGCCTGCCCACGGGCCCTGCTCCGAGGGATGCCTCCGGGCCAGCAGCCCCCTGCTGCCCCACCTCCCGCCGCTGTGAGCGTTTGCTGGGGGGACCCCCGCAGCTCTTTACGGCCAGGGCACAACCCGGCAGAGTGCTGTGCTGAGCAGCTGGAAATGGCTGTCAGCTTGCGGTGAGCAGAGTCGGGGACAAGGCTAAGAGGTGGGAGAGAAACGGAGGAGCCAGGCGTGGAGGGGGCCATGCGTGCTCGTGGCGCCCCCAGGGCCGCCACCCAGAGACTCACGGACACGCCTCGTTCCCCGTGGCCTTTGCCCGGCCGAGCTCGCAGCGGAGGAGAGCACCCAGGCCTGGCGGCAGACCGGAGCTCCTCTGACGCCCTGGGCCCCTGTCCCCAGGCAGTTCCCGCCCACGTGCGGAAAACAAGTCAGTGTGGTCAGGCCACCGAGCTGGCGGCACAGCTCTGAGGAGCCCTTTCCTCCTTGTGGCGCCCGCAGCAGGCGTTTAAAGAAGCAGCGTGCTCTTTCAGAATCGGCGTGTTGAATTGTGCAGGGGATGACGGTTGTGTTTCCTCCCTTTCAAAATGGCACCCGAGCCTGACTTACATTTCCGCCTTTGTTTCTGCAAGACACTTAGGCTGAGATTGGCTTCTGCTACACCATGGCAATTAATATTGCTGAGTTATGCACCATTGCAACATTTTCCTGTAAAATGGGCTAAAACAGAAGTTGATGTCTTCCCCATCTAAGAAATACATAAATCAGTTAAAAATAGTTCTCAGAGCGGATGAGATTATGTCGTAGCTGTCACAGGAAACACATGAATCAGACTCATCCTCAGTTACAGGAAAATGGAGAGAGTCGCATGGTTTGGGGCTCCCCTTCCTGGGCTGGGTCGTGGGAGGTGAGGTCTCTACTGCATCCGCGCCCAGGCAGAGGCGCCCCAGGAAGGACAACTTGAAAACATGAAAACATGCTAACTGCGCTTCTGCTTGCGTCCCTAATTGCTGGATATTTCTTTCCCAAATTCAGACCTTCTTACTAACCAGGAATGCCAAATGAGGCAGCACTGCTTCCTTTTACCCCAGTCCCAGGGACAGGAGCATAATTAAGGGATTTTCAGCCTGCTGTGGCCTGTTGGGCTTGATAGCGGCTACGCGGAGGCAGCCATCACATCTGGCCTCCCATCGCCTTCACGATGCCAGGCCAAGGGTGCCACGTAGGCCCTGTGCTGCTCGTGAAGAAACAGGCGTGCCGCGCCCTTCCCACATGCTCCAGAGAGCAGCTGAGCGTCCAGGAGCTGGGCTGGTACTGAGGCGTCTGCAAACCCCCGGGGGCCGGCTGTGAAGGGTACTTTGCCTAGGCAGGGAGAGTCGGCTAGTTAGGGCAGAGCTGGGAGGCAGCCCAAATGGGGTTGGATTAGACTGAGAGTCCCGAGGGGCCCCCAGGCTCAGCCGGCAGCCCCTGGTGCCCACCACCCTGCTCAGGACACAAGCAAGGGCAGGCGCAGGAGGGAGGGAGGGGCCAGGCAGCCAGGCTGCAGGGGCCCCAGAGAGGGCGCAGGCTCTCCAGGCACCCTTGCAGCCCTCCCAGCAAGGCCGAGGTGGACGCCACTGCTGCCCACTGGCAGGTGAGAAACCGGTGCAGGGATTTTCCAAGACGGTGGAGGAGTAGCCAGGCTCGCGTGCATGCTCTTTGGGAGGGGTGACTGCTGTCTGTGCTCAGTGCCCCTGTGGCCCCTGCCCCTCGCCTGCCTACTCCTGCCCCCAGGACACGCCAAAAGCCTGTGCTAAGCCCCTCCTCACCTTGACCCTCCCTAGACTTGGTCATGGGTCAGGCAGGGCCGGCCTCAGAGGCAGCCTCCCCGCAAACCAGACCCTCCTCTACCCCTGCCCCAGGCTGTGACCTGGGTCCTGGCCTCTGGCCTCCCCTCTCACTTGGCTGGTGCCCTCAGCCTGGCCAGGCTGCGGTCACCAGGCTCTGTTTCCCACCTCAGCCTCCTCCATGCTCCCTGGGCTTTCCAGATCCACGTTTCCCGAGAGGTGTGAGAGCTCAGGAGGGCACCTGTGCTTGGCACCTGGGCACGGAAGGCAGACACCTTCCTGGGACCAAGGGCTGTGACTGCGCCTTTGCTTCCTGCCCCAGGGGCCTGGGTCCCAGGCCAGCTGCACACAGGTGTGGGGCTGAGGATGGTCCTGGGTTGGGCCAGTGGGGGGTAGGGCTGGGACCCTCCCACAGCGGGGGCCCATGCCAGGAGCTGCTCCTGGGCGGTCCAGCCATGGCCTCGGCCACTGGCCTGGCACTGGACTGTGGACTTGAATGAACAAAATGCCTTGCCCGTCTTCAGCTGGGTCTCTGTGGTCTGAATGTACCAGGGGTTCCGCAGGACTGACGCTACAGGGCACTGTCTGTCCCCCTCCACGGCTCTCACAGCTCTGCCCACCGTGTGTAAATGTCTGAGCGGCTTTCTCTTTAAAGGTTTAAATGGCAGAGGACGCCGCCGGAGCCACGTTGCCAGCCAGGAGGTGCCTGCTGTGGTTTCCTGAGTCCCAGCGCCCAAGCTGCCGGCCGAGCGACACCCAAACCTTGAGCCTCAGCCGCGAGCTTTGGCTGGCGAGGAGAGTCCAGGCTGCACAGCCGCGGGGCAGCAGAGAGTGGTCCTGGCCTCCCCTCAGGGTTCCAGGAGCCCGTGGCTGGCAGCGGCCGCGTGTCCACAGCTCTGCCCTCGCTTGTGTAGGGGCTTAGAGGACGTGCTCGGTGACCCCCTGCAAATGCCTGCAGCCAGGAGCGCAGGTGACCCTCCCCCTTGTCTCCCGGCCCCTCTCTAGCCCGGCCTGCTGCTGACGACCTTCCTCGCACCCCTCCAGCCACGCTTGCCCATGCGTGTGCCTTTGTGCTGGCCATTTACTGGACACAGCCTCTGGATAACTTCGGAGCCCCATGGGCCTGCAGAGGGGACCCTCAGGCAGCCTGGTTTGGGAAAGAGAGGTGGGGGCCGCAGCTCGCAAAGCCCCCCTCGGAAGAGCCTGGGTGAGGGGGCTGCCCGCTCCCTAGCAGTGGTAGCTGGGGCTCCCCTGAGCAGCAGGTGGGGGTGTGGACCCACCTGGCAGCAGCTTCCTCACCTGTATAAAGGAGGGGCTTGGATGCTGGGCCAGGAGAGTGCAGCCAGCTGGGCGCCAGGGGTCCGGGCGGGTGGAGGGAGGGGCGGGGGTTCCAGGCAGGAAGTGCGTCCTAGCAGGGGTGGGGGCTTCCGGGCAGGGGCAGGTCTGTGCAGAGGGTGGCTGGGGAGTGTCTTGGCAGGCAAGAGGTCCAGGTGGGGGTGTCCACACGGGCCTGGGCTGCCCCTTGCTCACAGACCACCCCCCAGGGGCTCTGGGCTCCCTGCGACTGCCAGCAGGTTGAGGTCAGTCCTGTCTTGACCACCAGGAGCTCCGTCTGGGGCTCCCACTCAGAGCTAAACCAGCTGAGGCCAGGCGGCACTCAGAGGCCAGCTTGGGGCCAGCGGGAACCTTTCACGTCCCGCCGCCTCTGTCGTAGGGGTCCTCCCTGCAGCTTCTTTTCCAGGTCTCTCCCTTCATGTATTTAAAACATCTCTCGGCATTACCGGGCTCACCACGGGCACCGGGCTGGGTGGGTTCAGAGCTCCCACTCCGAAGCCAAAAGTCAAGCTGTGGGGTGTCCTGGGAAGGCCCCCGGGGCTGGGCTCTGGGACCCTTCAGCCCTTTCTCTCCACCTGGACGCCGCTGCCTCGGGGCCTTCACCACTGCCTGTCCCCACCTGGGTGGGCTCTCTGTCTCCTTGTGACCGGGCACCCCTCCTCCTCCCAGTCTGGGCCCAGCCCTGTCCTGTGAACACCCACGACCCTGCGTGTCTCCTTCGAGACACCCGGAGTGCTCTGTGCCACCTCTGCAGCCAGCCTTCTCCCGCTTGACCCTGTGAGGGCTGCAGGCACGGCTTGTTCCAGACACTGCTCCCCGGAGGGCTTGTGGGCGTCACCCCCCGAGCTCTGGGCCTCAGTGCTTCCCACAAGCGTGAGGAGTGGGGGGCACCTGGCAGGGACGAGGGCGGCGTGGCTGGGGCCAGGCTGCTCTGCCAGGTCACGGTAGGCTCCGGCCCTGCAGCAGCGGCACCCGATGTGCCTCCCGTGCTGGTGAGGGCTCGGATGAGGCCTGCCTCCAAGGGCCCTGGGTGGGGTGCGCCTGGAGCCTGCTCTGGCTGAGTCAACCCCTGGCTCCAGGAAGCCTGACCACATGACTCCAAACTGATGCAACTTGGACTTTCTGCTGAATCTGAGCAAAGCTGCTGCTGCTTCTGGAAGTAAAGGAAAGTTCAAGAGTTTCGGGCATGGTGGCCATCCCGTGGGTCGCGTGCAGGGTCAGAGTGGTAGGCCCAGAGGTCTTAAGGAAGGCAGTGGAAGGACACATGTTCCGTGCACATTCTTCCAGAAGTGTCCACAGCTCAGTCACCCCGCTTGGCAGACAGTGAGCCCGAGGCTCGAGAGGCTGCACGGTCCATGTGGAGAACCTGTAGAAGCCAGCGAGAAATGAGGAACTCCTCTCCCTCTCCTCCGAGCTGGGCGCAGTGAAGCTCCATCCCTGTTTTAGAGAACGGTGGTCTGCTGCTCCTGTTGCCAGGAGCCTGCCTCTCCCGGGGCTGCTTCTCCAAGACCCACGGCTGGTGTCTGCCGATGCCTCTCAGAGAGGGCGATGGTGGGAGCCTGACCTCTCCCTGCGTGGAGTGTGCGTGATGATCAAATGAGGAAAGTGAAGGAAGGAAGGGTCTTCAGGCACCTGCCAAGTGTCGGCCATCACACCGCCCCTTCCATGCTGACAACAACCCTTGGTGCAGATGAAGAGCCTGAGGTCAGAGTGCCCACCCAGAGCATCCTGGCACCAGCAGTGAAGCCACATTGTTAGTCATTCATTAATGCACTCACGGACCATGGCCATCTGCACAAGAGCAGCCAGGACGTCTGCCGTCCTCGTGAGCAGGGAAGGTGGTTTAGAGCTGTCCTGCACACACATTTGTGAGACAGCTGACTGGGTGGGTGCTTCCTGTGGGGCTGTGAGGAGTTCCAGGTGCTGGCAGTGTTTGGCAGCTGTGCACGCCTGGGGCCTCCTCCTGGCCTGGATTCTCGTCCACTAATCATCAGCCTGTGACACGCGTGCCCCTGGTGGCGATAGAAGGGTATGCAGGGACAGGGGTCCCAGCCAAGCCTCGGCCTCCTCTAGGACGGGGCCGCCTGCTGGGTGGCCAAGCCCCTGTGTGCATCGTGCCCCTGGCTCCCGGGCTGAGCTGGGGGTCCCCTTGCACTTCCCACGCCTGGGCCCAGGGTGCCCTTTTCCTGCCCCGCTCTCCTCAGGTCTCCTGGAGCCTGTTTGCACCAGTTTCCTGCATTTGAATCGCTCTGAGTTCATGAAACAGGTAGGAGTCCACCTGCCAGAGGCTGGGAGGTGGCCTTGGCCGTCCATCCTGGGGTCCCCGTGCCTGGAGGTGAGTGGGGCAGGAGTAGTGACCCAGGAGCCGGCTGAGCCACTGGGCCAGCCACTGCGCCCCGAGCCTGAGGTTAGGCTTTGTCTGGATGCAGCAGGAGGGTGAGGTGGACGAGCTCTGGGGCAGTGGGCTGTGGCCGCAGGCTCCCTGGACACACCAGTAGCCCCAAGGAAAGGACGGATGACTTGACCCAGAGCTGGGGGTGGCCCGGGGTAGGGCCCCCGAGAGGGCCTGGTCTGCATCTTGCTGCATGGATAGAAGCATTTTGGGGAACCTGCTGTACATTATTATTATTATTATTATTAATTATTAAAGAAGCTTTGGAGTACATAAATGTTACATAAAAATGTAGGGGATTCCCATGTACCCCACCCCTTCCCCTCCCACACTTTCCCCCATTAACAACGTCTTTCTTTACTGTGGTGCATTTGTCACAGTCGATGAAGACACATTAAAGCACTGCTAGTCACCACAGAATATAGTTTACATTGTGGTTTACACTTTGCACCCCACAATCTTATAGATTTTGACAAAATGTATAATGGCCTGTGTCCGTCATTGAATGACATGCAGGACAATTCCAGTGTCCCCAAAAGGCCCATGTTACCTCTGTTCTTCCCTCTCCCTCCCCTCAGGACCTCCGGTGCCCGCTGCCTTCACATCCACGGTACAAGTTCTTCCATTACTAGAATAGTAATGTCTGCTTTAGCCACAGCTGCCTTCCTCCCTTCTGTTCGTTCCTCAGTCCTGAGGGTTTGGGGATGGCGATGTCCACTCTGTTTCCGACTGACAGGGGCCTTAGATCCCATGGGCAGATGGGTGGAATTATCTTGCTTGCAGTGGTAGATAGGGTCTGTTTTTTGGGATGGGCGTTGTTCATCCCGTCCTTTTGTTAGTTGTCCTGGGAGAGTCCAATGAGCAGGAGAGTAGGTGTTGGCGGCAACTCTGCCGGGATTCAGGGCTCAACCAGCGCATGAACAGCCGGAAGATTTAAGTCTCTGGGGCACATACTTAATGGCTATAGCGCTAATTATAGGTCCAAATGAAAGGGGCAGAAGAGCCATGTGTAGGGAAATTATGAACGAGTCCAGCTCTGCTACACTGGGGAGCATATGTTCCAAGGTAAGGCCCCCTGACAGGTGCCCAGTTCCCGGGGTTGTCTGCCCTGTCTAAGGTGTCTAATCGAGCGTGGCTCCCGGCACGTAGTCCCACGGGCCACCCACTGAAGATTCGGCTTTCCACAGAGTGCACCTCCGGCCCTCTGCGGCTCCCTCTGGCTGCGCCGTGACCACTCTCCCTCCCCGCCAGCCCGGCCAGCCCCTGCGTCCAGCCCCAGCGACGACAGCACTCTCCTCCCTGGGCTGGGGTGCTCCCTCTGTACACCGGCCTAACCCCCCGGAGAACCAACTTACGTAAAACAGCAGGTGACCAGGTCATGTTTCATTCTGAGAAACAACCTAAGAAAACAGCGCAGCATTTTGGGCAGGATTTCAGGTCACCAGGAAGCTGGCACAAGTTTGAGACTCTGCCAAGTCTATTTCTACCTGTGGCTTCACCAACTAGTTTCTCAGTTTGGCGTGAGAGAGAGTTTTTTCTTATCTGGAATTGAAAATTGGAGGTAAAAATTCCCAAATCACACCCTGTGGAGCTGACCTTTGCCACCATAACTTTTTCACCTGTTGCTTTGCTCGAATTGGGGCTCCAGCTACTAATTGGTGATGTTCCCTATGACCAGCGGGTCGCCAGAGAGAAGGATCTAGCTCTCCCACTTACACTTTAGAGCTGGCAGTGCTTTTGGAAGTAGTCGCTTTACGGGTGAGGAAACTGAGGCCCATGCAGCAGAGAAGACATTCATCTAACACAGTCCCTTACCCTTTTCCTTCCAGGTCCCCACCCCTGCCCATGCTCACACACGGTGTTGCCTGTTGACTTGGCCTCATGGTCTCTAGCCTGGGGCAGGGGGTAGATGATAAGAAGGAGAAAGGGGGCGTCGAGAGGGAGAATGGTGAGATGGATGATCTATACAGGATCGATTGATCGATGGATAGATACAGGTGGATGTATTGATCGATTGGTGGACAATAGATACAGGTGGATGAACTGATCGATCGTTGGGCCCAGCCAGGCCTGAGCCAGCAGGGTGGGAGGAGGCAGGAGTGCTGGGTGAGCATACTTCAGGAAGCCTGCATCTGCTTTCCCCTGGGTCCAGCAGGAAGGCCTGGAGGCAGTGCAGGGTGGAGCCTGCCTCTCACCTCCAGGAGTCTTGGGGACAGCCCCAGAACAAACCGATGTCCTGAGGGTCTCCTCTGCCTGCCCCCTCCTGCCTGTGAGGTCCCATCTTCCCAGTCGCCGCTGTCTTTATGAAATTAGCTCCCTTCTTCAGCATCTCCCTGCCTCACCCACTGCCCTAAACTCTTCCTCACCCCTTCTCAATCTGCAAGAGAAAATTAAAAATATGGTAACGTACAACTTTGAAACCACATACTGGCTGGTGCTGATACCACCTGCTCCAAGGGCCTCTTGAGGAACTGGAAATCTGGGGAATTAATCTGATGGGGCTGGGGCTGGCTTTGCACCTACATGGGCTGCCGTGCTGCCATTTGAGAGCTGGTGTCTGGTTTGCTCACCAGGCAGTGCCTGCCCTTCCAGCACCTCCTCCAAGCCTGGCTCTGCCTCTGGTCCCTGACGGGGTCCCTCACAGGCTACCCTTGGTGGCTGTTGGTCCTGGGAGGGGCCTTGCTCATGCTCCTGGGGGCCCTTCAGAAGGCCAGAGCAGACTGGGGACGTGAAGCCCGTGACACCAGGCCGGAGAATGGCTGGGCCCAAGCAGGGGCCCAGGGCCCTTGCTGCCTTTCCTTCCCTGGCAAAGAAGAGGAGAGAGGCCCTGAGGGCGCCACGGTTCTCCTTGTGGTTTCTGTTCTTGGCAAGCATTGACGGCCCCGACGCTCCCTCAGTTACCGGTTTTCTTTCATGAGTCTTCTACACTGCCCTGCCCCCAGCCTTTGTCCTCCCTGTGCTATACCTGGATGTGGTATATACCTGCCCACCACCAGGACCAGCCTTCAGGGCCAGCATGGGGCAGCTCCCACCAGAAGCATCCCAAACGCGGCCTGTGCTTCTGAGGCCACCCTGTCGAGTTTCCCGAGTCACCCTTCCTGCTGCCACCTGAGAGCCTGGCACCGACATACAGGGGTTACTTTGCTCTCTCAGGAACGGGGCCAGGGCTCCACAGTGGGAGAGCAGGCTGGCTCTGCACAGTGCTGGGAGGGCTTCGGGGAGGGGCTGGCCAGGGCACCATGACTTCCCACCATTTTTAAAGCTGCATTTTCTTGATTTGGCACTCACCCAGTTACTGCAACCCTTTAGCTATTTCCTGGAGTTTTGAGGAAGATGGCTATGCCAGTTTTTGCTAGTTGTTCAAAGATTCTGTGGGGGAATGACACCCTGGAGCATCTTATGCCACCATCTTGGTCGACCAGGAGCCTGGAGGGCAGAGCTTTAACTGGCAAGTCTGAACTCCACTCCAAAGGCGACTGAGGCCCACTGGGGTGGGTCACAGGGGCCACCTGCTTGGGGTGGGCGTCCAGGAGCCTCCCATCCAGTTCCTTTGCCTGCTGCAGTTGTAGCAGGGCTTTGCAGTTCGAACTGAGCCCAGCTCAGAGTGTGCCCCAGGTTGTTGTGAACAAGGCCCACTGACTATGAAAAAGAGGCCACTTTTGTTCCTGTCTGTCCTGTGCCCTGGCTCCTGCTCCCCCTCTGAGGCAGGTACGAGCTCAGCAGCAGCATAACCTCAGTTGACACCCAGGCTCACAGGGTGGCTCTGTGTATAATAAGGTCAAATATTATTTGTCACTTGTAAAGTTGCTTGTTATTAATTTTACAAATTATTTTTCTTTTTAAGTTAACATTCAAAAAAATTACTTTTTGGCTATACACTTCTATGAATTTAAACATACATATAGATTCATGTAACAACCTAGATACAGAACTGTTCCATCACCCCAAAACTTCCCCCATGCTATCCCTTTATGGTCACACCCTCTCCCCACCCCTAGCCCCTGGCAACCATCCCTATAGTTTTGTCTTTTCAAACATGTCATGTAAGTGGTATGTAACCTTTGAGACTGGCTTCTATCACCAGCATAACGACTTTGAGATTCATCCAAGTTGTTGTATCAACAGTTCATTTCCTTTTATGGTTAAGTAGTATTCCATTGTGGGGATCGAACACAGTTTCTTTGCCATTTACCTAATTGAAGGATATTTGGGTTGTTTCTAGTTTGGGGTGATTTTTAAGGTTGCTGTGTACATTCTTGTATAGAATTTTGTGTGAACATGGGTTTTCATTTCAGAAGTGGAATCGCTGAGTCATGATGCTCAACAAAGAAACTTTCAAACTGTTTTTGAGGGTAACTGCACCATTTTGCATTCCTTCCATTCATGAATGAGAGTTCTGTTGCTCCATGGTCTTGCCAGCACTCAGGTTTGTCAATATTTTCATTTCAGTCATTTTTGTATGTGTGTAGTGATATTTCACTGTGGTTTTATTATTTTTTAACATAATTATAAAGTTTATTTAAAAATAGAGTCTGGAGTTCAAAAGCACAATAACTAAAATGAAAATTTACAAGAAGGTTTTTAAAAAAAATTTTTATCCTTTTTTCTTTTATTATTATTAATAAAAATGTTTTCTTTTATTATTTTTTAGAGAAGCTTTAGATTACATAAATGTTTAGATTACAACACAAATATAGGGGATTCCCCTATATCCCACCCACTCCCCCTACCACACTTTTCCTCATTAACATCTTTCATTAGTATGGTACATTTGTTACAGTTGATGAACATATATTGAAGCATTTCTACTAACCATGGTCTATAGTTTACATTGTGGTTTATACTTTGCACTGCATAATTTTATAGATTTTGACAAAATGTATAATGACCTGTATCTGTCCTTGCAATGTCATGCAGGACAATTCCAGTGTCCCAAAAATGCCCCATGTTACACCTATTCTTCCCTCTCCCTCCCCTCAGAACCTCTGGTGATCATTGCCTTTACATCAATTTACAAGTTCTTCCATTACTAGAATAATAAGTCTACTTTAGTCCATAGTTGCATTCCTCCCTTCTGTTTGTTCATTCCTCATTCCTGAGGATTTGGGGATAGTGATGCCCAGTCTGCTTCCAATTGAGAGGGGATTTAGATCCCATGAGGCAGATGGATGGAACTGTCTTGCTTGCAGTTGTAGATACTCTCTGTTTTTTTGGGTGGGTGTTGTCCATCATTATCCTTTTGTTAGTTGTCCTGGGTGAGTCTGATGAATTGGAGTGTAAGTGTTGGCTGCAACTCTGCTGAGATTCAGGGTTCAACCAGCATATGAACAGCCAGAAGATTTAAGTCTCTGGGGCACATATTTGATGGGTATAGTGCTAATTATAGGTTCAAATAAAAGGAACATAAGAACCATGGGTAGGAAATTTATAAATGAGTCCAACCCCAGTATATTGGGGGGATAGGTTATCATATATTCCAAGGTAAAGCCTACTGACAAGATGCCAAATTCCTGGGGTTATCTGCCCAGAGCCCTCAGGAGCCCCCCTGCTTGAGGCACTGTTTACTTCGGCAGTCAATGAGATCCTCCTAAGATGTGCATAAGCGTAACCTCTGGAATGACCTCCTGACTCACTTTGAAATCTCTTAGCCATAAAAACTCATTTGAAATCTCTTAGCCATAAAAACTCATTGAAGTGGCTGTGGCTCAATCAGTAGGGCTCCCGTTTACCATATGGGAGGCCCCGGGTTCGGTTCCCGGGGCCTCCTGGTGAAGGCAAGCCCGCCCGCCCGCACGGCGTGGTTAGCTGACCCAGCGAGCACAAGCAGCAAGGGGGGGGGGGGTAAATGAATAAATAAATCTTAAAAAAAAAAAAAAAACTCATTTGTATTTAATATTTCCCCCTTTTGGTCAAGGTCTTTTCCCAAACGCATCATTAGTTGCCATTTGGTAAAAAATCCCTTGATGCCAGGGAGGCTCATCCCTGGGAGTCATGTCCCATGCCAGGGGGAAGGTAGTGAGTTTATATGCTGAGTTTAGCTTAGAAAGAGGCCACATTAGAGAAACAAGGGGGCTTTCAGGAGGTAACTCTTAGGCAATATATAACACTAGGCTAAGATTCATTTTCACAAGAGCAAGGTTCCTAAATACAAGCATCAATATCGAGGGCCTGGCGTATTGGTCTGTCCTCCATTGCTAGGTTGCCCATGCACTCTAGGGATTCTTGCCACTCTGTTAGAGAATGGAGTAGGATTCCCCAGGATGGGAATTCAATATTCTTTTGGTTATTGTGTGGGTCTCCACCCAATGAGACAACACCCCATGATCATCTGAACACATTGCCATTCCATAGAGGCATGCCCTAGGTATACTCTTGCCCACATATCCCCCCACCACTGACACCCCACACCAGTGCTCCTCCTCTGCCATAGTTGAGCCTCTTCTGCAATCCAAAACCTCCCCAAAAACAAAGCCAAAAAATAAATAAATAAAAATAATAAAAAATGCAAAATAAAAATAAATATTTATATATATATAAATTAAAAAAAATTTTTTTGCATTATGTCTTTCATTTCCATAAGATATCTTATCTTTTTACCTACAGTGATAGTTTCTTCTGTATTTTCCCCCCATATTTTATTTTTTTCACTTTATTTTCAAAGAAGCTTTAGGTAACAGAAAAGTCACATAGAAAATATAGGTGATTCCCATATACACCCCCTCTCCCTCACTGTGGTTTTAATTTGCATTTCCCTAGTAGCTAATGAAGTATATCCTCTTTGGTGAGGTGTCAGTTTAGGTCCTTTCTCAGTTTAATTGGGTTATTTGTTTTCTTACTGCTGATTTTTTTTCTTTTAGGAAGTACCAGAGACTGAGCCTAGGACCTTGTACATGAGAAGCAGGTGATCAACCACTGAGCTACATCCGCTCTGCATCTTACTGCTGAATTTTGATATATTCTAGATACATTTCCTTTGTTAGAGATTGATTTACAAATATTTTCTTCCATTCTGTGTCTTGTCTTTCAATTCTTTTAACAAGGTCTTATGAAAAACAAAAACTTTTAATTTTGATTAAATCCAGTTTCTCTTTTTTTTTTTTTTTTTTCATTTATGGATTGAGCTTTTGATGTCACATCTAGGAATGCTTTGCTTAACCCCAATTCATGAAGATTTTCCCCATGTTTTCTTCGAAAGGTTTTATAGTTTTATATTTTATATTTAAATCTATGATTCATTTTATGCAGGTGCTGTACATGTTTGGTTAGATTTAAACCTAAGTTGCTGCTGTGTTGTCTTCCTTCTCCTTCTCCTCCTTCCCTTCCTCACCTCCCCTTTCTACACTCCCCCTCCTCTTTTCCAGTGCTGTTTTAAATAGCATCGCATTATTAGTTTTAGGAGCTTTTCTGTAAATTATTTTGGATTTTCTGCTTGGAAAAGCATGTAGTCTGGAAATAGATGAAGTTTTATTTCTTCCTTGCCAAACCATGCGCCTGTTCTTTTGTTCTCTTGCTTTATTGCTCTGGCTAGACTTCTAGAAAAATGTTGATTAGGAGAGTATACCCCTGCCTTATATTAATCTTAGCAGGAAAACACCAGTGTCTCCCCATACAGCTGTTAGCTGCAGGTTTTTGTAGATGCCCTTTATCAGGGTAAGGATATGTTGTTTTAGTTCTAGTTTGCTGAGAAATTTGTTTGTTTTAAATCAAATGGATGTTGAATTTTGTCAATTGACTTTTTGCATTGATATGATCATTTCTTTTTTCTTTGTTAGGCAATTAATTCAGTGGATTACACTGGTTGGTTTTTGAATAATGAACCAGGTGGCTGCTCAGCTGGTGCTCGGGGCGTGTGTGGGTGGCGTGGGGGTGGGCTCCGTGCTGGGCCAGCCCACTGGTCAGGGAGCACCTTGTGGCTGCAGGGCGCTGGCCCCTCCGCCCTGCTCCCTCGGTCCCCACCCTGAGGGCTCCTGGATACCTGGTTTCACAACTTCCCAGAGCTGAGCCCTTGGGAGGGAGGCGTTTCTGCACCTTCCCAGTTGTGCTGCACAGGATGGGCATTTGGGACCTGGCTTCCAGACACCCTCCCATGCCGTCGCCCCTGGGCTGTTTGACTGCCAGCATGTGTGCGCGTGTGAGGACCCATTAGGGCGATTTATGAGCTTCATTAAACTGTATTTCAAACGAGTGTTAAGGGGCTCATGAGAGGTGCCACTTCAGACTTTAAACACTCCCTGGTGTCTCTGGACACACGCAGTTGCAGCCACGTGGTCAGTCTGCAGAGGGTGGGTCCCAGCGGAAAACACCAGAGACCACATCAGAGAGGAGTGGCCTGCTTTCAGTGATGTTTCTGAGAGGTGCAAGCCACACGTCTTGTGTACCCACCTTTAAAATCAAGAGCCTGAAACTGAAAACTTACTGAAGAAATCCCAGCAAACAATGAAAAGCATCTCCAGTTCCCTGTGATGGAGTTAAAGGGGAAGAACAGCAAGGTGGTGGGAAGAGCCAGCTGCAGAGCGGGAGGGCAGGGTGGCCTGGCCGCTGACCTGCCTGCAGAGAAGGCGCGCCCCTCTGCGGATTGGTTCCGCAGGGCCCCAGGCGCTCACCCCGGCAGCCCACCCTGCCTGGAACGCTGTCCCCACCCATCTCTGGGCCCGGCGGCTGCTCACAGATGCTGTTTCTGGACGTCCCGGTGCCCTCTCTCCGGGATGGTGCTAGCCTCAGGGTTTGCTTTGAGCGGGCTGGTCTGCCCGTACTACAGGTCTCAGCGGCATGGCAGTGCAGCTCTTCGTCCACTGAGGCTCCAAGGGCCGTGCTTTCATTTGCTAGGCTGCAGAAATGCACTGTGCCGGAAGCGGGTTGGCTTTTACAATGGGGATTTATTAACTTACAGGCATCAAGTTCTGAGGCTGTGAAAATGTCCAAGCCAAGGCATCACCAGGATATGCTTTCTCCCTGAAGACCAGCTGCTGGCGATCCTGGCTCCTCAGTCACATGGCAAGGCACACGGCGGCATCTGCTGGTCTCTCCCTTCTCTTCCGGGTTTCCTTGCTTTCAGCTTCTGGCTTCAGTGGTTTTCTCTCAGATCCTGTAGCTTTCCCCTGTCCCAGGCTCCCTTCATTTCAGCTTCTTGCTCTATATTCATCCACTTAAAAAGAACTGCAGTAAGAGAATTGAGGCCCAGCCTGGGCCATGCCTTACTGAGGTAGCCTCATCTAAAGGTCCTGCCTACAATAGGTCTACACCCACAGAATGGACTGGCCTTGAAAGCATGAGTTTCTGGGCTCTATCCAGCTTCAGACCCTGTGTGCTCACCTCCCCAGCTTGTGGCCACTCCCAGGGCCTGGCAGGGCAGTCAACCTTGCCACCAGGCTTTTATTCATCTGCTCTTCTTTCCTGAAAAAGGCAGAATTACAGAGACAGAAAGCACATCAGTGATTACTGGGGGTCATTGCAAGGGGCCGCCCAGGGAGGTTTTAGGGCAGTGGCACTTCTGTGTGGTGGGACGCTTTTGGGCCCATAGCTGGGTGCCTTTGCCAAAGCCACAGGGAGGGGCTTTGCTGCAAATGGGGCCTCAGCAGCTGGGTGTGCAGGAAGCCCAGAGCGGAGTGGAGCGGTGAAGAAGAGTCTAACTTCAGTCAGTGTGTGGGCAGCCTTGGCAAAGAGCGGGCAAAACAGCTGGCCTTAGTAACCTGGAAGAGCAGTGTTTTGACTGAATACTGCAAGGTTAAAGAAAAAACAGCTGTGCAAAAATATTGCAACTCTGGTTGGTGACTTGTTTCCCACAGTGGTAGGTTGGCAAATCTGAAACAACTTTACATGAACACCAGGGTTGAACAAAGAAGTAAATAAAGTATAGATGCTGGTGGCCAGGTTTCTTGAGTGTGGTGCTTGATTATAGCCAGAGATATCAGTATGGACTCATGTTTACATAATATATATACTGATAGATAAATATACTTGCACATCGTCAATACACATGCATATATTTCCCAGCTCTGTCTACTGAGAAGAGATGGCTGTACCCCATGCTAGGGCAGGGAAAATACAAGATGAGCCTAGAGCATCTTATAGTTCCAGAAAGAAAGTAAGGGCTCAAAAACACTTTTAGAGGAAAACAGCATTTCAAAAGGACACAGAAGCTAAAAGGAAAGACCTCCCAATGACCACATTTGGAAAATTTAAGCAAAAAATAAATAATATTAGTATTGGATTGCAACCCCAAAAATAAAATATATACACGAGTGCATACTGAGATAAAGAAATGATTGAATAGATAAAAATTGGGAGGAAGGGGATAAATCTTTCTTACAGATTAATTTCCAAATAATAAATGTAGAAGGAATGAGGAAAATAGAAATTACCATCAGAACGCCATGGCAATAACTGCTGCAGGCAGAACCCACAGATGAATGCCATCATTTGGGAAAACTTTAAGAAGGAGCAAGTCATTTGCATAGCCTCAAAATATCACCCCCAGCTATTCCTAATTAACGTGTCCCCAGGCTCTTGGCTGCTGCTCCCTGCACGAGCTGGTGTGGGCTAGGCTTAGTGACCGGCTTCCAGCGGAGGGGAAAATGGCGATTTTACTGTGGGCACAACTGGCAGCCCCACCTTAGCAGGTGGTCAAGGTAGCCAGAGGGGAGTGGTGTAGCTTTTCTGTGACCTCTGGTAAGAAGCCACGAGAAGGCCTTGTCGCCCCTGTTGTTTATCCCAAAATCTGTGACCGCACTCTAGCCATGAGAAAGCATCTGACAGACCCAAACCGAGGGGCATTCTACAAAATACCTGGCTACTCTTGAGTGGTGTCGAAGGTTGAAAAACAAAGGCTGAGAAATGCCCACAGATTGAAGGAGACCAAGAAGGCAACGTGGGGTCTTACGCTTTAGCTAATATTATTGTGCCAGTGTTAATTGTTTGGTTTCACAATAAATGTGTTGTGGCTATGGAAGATGTTAGCATTAAGGGAAGCTGTGTGAAGGGTATTTGGAACGTGCTGTACTATCTTTACAGCTCTTCTGGAAACAATATTATTTCAAAATAAAACATTTTTAATATGAAAATATGCATAATTAATATGCCACAAGGTTAATCAAACTACCTACAACAGCAAAATTGAGAATAATAAACAGAGAACAGAACCAATGGAATATGTGTGTGTGTAAATATTATGAGACTTATTATATAAATTGGTTTATGTGACCATGGGGATGGCAGGTCCGAGTTCTTCCAGGTGAGCTGCAAGTCTGGAACTCCAGTGAAGCTTTTGGTGAATTCCCAGGTGAAGCTTCGTGGCTGAAGGAGAGAAGAAATTCTTTTTTGACTTCTGAAATCATCAGTTCTCTCTCTAAGGCCTCCAGCGTATTGGATGAGACTTCTCTCGTTGCTGAAGGCCATCTCCTTTGTTGGTTGCAGGTGCAATCAGCCACAGATGCAGGCAACTGAGTAATGACTTAAATCCAACAAATGCCCTCACAGTGACCATCAGGCCAGTGCTTGCCTTTTTGAACAACTGAGCACACCATAACCTAGTCAAGTTGACACGTGAACTTAACCATCACCAGCAGCAAACGCAGACCACACTGTCAACAAAGGTTCTTTCCTGAAAATGGCAGAGAAATCCAATGTGGTTGTATGTGTGAGTATGAATGAGATTGTGTAGGTGTTGGTGTGTGACTGTGAATTTGTGTATATGTGCATGTCTATGAGTTTGTGTTTTAATGGGTACATGATTTGGCCATGTGCATGTGTGTGTATGATTTGGGTGTGTGTATATGTGTGTTTATAGGATTTGGCCGTGCGTGCGTATCTATTTTTGGGGTGTGCACATGTGTAAGTGTATGGGATCTGGCTGTGCGTGTGTGT